>QUSF01000002.1:46060341-46106157 GCA_003676055.1 Chloebia gouldiae | reverse complement strand
GAAGGAAGGAAGGAAGGAAGGAAGGAAGGAAGGAAGGAAGGAAGGAATGGCAGCTGCTGGGTAAAACCCAGGAGAGTGTCACCAGTCTAAACAGGGAGTGACTTTCTGGAAGCCAGGCTGAAAGAAATGGCCTTAAGAGAGAATGAAAAATACTGGCACAGGAGAAAGAAAGAAACAAAGCACAAGGCAAAGCTTAAAAGATCAAAGCTCTAAGATGAGTACAGAAAATGTTTTCATGAAAAACATCTGAAAAAGGAGCAGATCACGGAGAAGGATACTACAAACCTGAACCATAATCTGCTCAGATGCAAGGCTTTGTGGGCTTTTGAGAAAAGGTCTTTGAAAGAAACTGAAGAGGAGACAGGAGTTGACCCAGCACAAAGAGACAAAACACAGGCATCAGAAGTGAGTTAATCACCAGGTCAAAGATGATGAGCTTCAGCAAAAGATTTGCTACAGAACAAAAGCTTCAAAGATCTCAAGAAATCCTGGATCAGCTGATGGAGGAATGGATTAGGGAATCAAAATGAAAAAGCTTTAAAGGAAGAAGAATTATATTCTATGGCCAAATTTAAAGCAAAAGAGAATGAGGATGAGAAGACATATAAGTGTGCTGCTGAATATAGCTAAGAGGAAAATTCAGCAAGCCCCAGAAATTCTGGCCAAAACTACCCAAGAGAAAGTAATATACATCAAGGAAATTGTTTGAAGGAAAGAAACTACTGCTCTCAAAGACAAAACTCGGTGATGAAAAATGTCATCAACAGGAAACAGAAGAAAAAAATCAGAATAAGAGATCACAGAAGTGATTTATTGTTAAGAGTTTTGAAATCTGTTGGAGAAAAAGTTAGAAAAAGTATCAAAGCACCTTATGGCCTGAGTCAAAAGGAGAAAAAAAAAAGTGAATATTTAAGCAAACAACTAGATGTTTTCAAATGCCTCTTATAGTGCAGATAATCTTAAAACTTAAAGAAAGATTACAGCTAATTTTGTGTCCAAAAGATAGCTTGTAATTTGTTCTTTTCAAGATTTGTCAAGAACTCTGGATTGTATTGAACTAAAATGGTTTCATTTTAACCTTGCTGCATCCAATTAATATGCTAATCACCCTCTCTCCTGGCAGCCTGGCCTATCTTCCTGCTGCTCCGATGTCCTTTGGTGCCACAACACTTGAAACATATGGTAAACATAACTAATTAATATAAATTTAAAGTATATTTAATTAAATTTTACTAGATAACCTAATTTTTGCAGGTAAAAAAATAGAGATCTCTTCACAAGATATGGTTACCCTTCATTAACTTTTGCAGCTTTGAGGAGAAAGAATTGCTTATATCTGTTGTGCAGGTGGTTTTATCTCAGGAATGCAACACAAAATACAGAAATTTTTCAGAGTTAAGAGTTATTATTCCTAAAACAAGAACACAATTATATTTACTCTAACATGTAACAAGCCAGTTTGCATTTCTGTTGTTGAATAAACCATTAGTCATAAACAGGACAAGGAATAGTGTCACCTGAAAAAGTGAAGAGCTTTCTTTCCTAGAAAATGAAGGCTGAAACAAAGTTCATGGCATTCGCTTCTACACCTTTGTGAGGAAGAGCAGCAGAGCATTCCAAAGACCTGGCAGTTTCAGCTGATGGCAGCTACACAAATGGTGAATGATAAATGGGAATTAGACTGCAAGCCTTGGTCTGGATGTTGTCAAAGACCTTTAGGGGCTTCTGCCTTGTGAAACTAATTTGGGGTTTTCCCAAGCACGTGGTTCAAAAATAATGTCTCTCTTCTAGAAAAGCAAAATTCTGAGCAAAGCAGAAAAATCTAGCAATTGGGAGAGCCTAACCCTTTCACAACAATTGCTTAACATCAGTATATTAGTTTTGTTAAAGCTCCTGTGTGAAATTTCCTAGCTTCAGGCTGCAGCCCAGGAAGTCAAGAGCACTTATTGACAGAAAAGAAAGTGAAGCTGCATTTCGCCAATATAAATCAACTATGATTTGAAAACTTTTTCCTGCTAAAAATTCTAAGGGATTGTAGAAGCAGGATAGCCTAAGAACCCTACAGTTGGAAATACACATTCCCAGTAGAATTGAGGAATCTAATTTGTAAATCATAACAGGAAGATATTTGCATACTTAGAAATCTACAATATTTTCTACACTGCCTTCTGTCATAGTCATCTGCTGAGAGATTCTGAGTAATTTTTCCTGCTTTTCAGATGCAGCTGGAAATTGTAATGGCTGTGATTCTGATTTCTTTGTGCTGAGACTCTGGTGAGGCACAGGCAATGGACTGGTTTGCTGCTTGCCTGGACTTATCCAGCAATATAGAAACTTACTTCAGCTCAGTAAGGAATGCTAATACTACACAATTCATATTATTTCTGGATAAATATAGAACTGTAGCCAATTTCTCTTTCAAAGAAAACACGATGTTACCTCTTTCTGGCCTGAGCAGAGACCCAGGAGCCTGGGGTCTTGTGAGTTATTTCAAATGCAGGAGAAACTCCCAGAGGCCAGAATATCTTGGATATAAATTAGTTTATTACTAAAAAATGTTCAAAGCAACCTTTCCTCAGAGAAAGAGAAAATAAACAAGAGCAGGTTTCTCAGCAAACAGGTAAAGGTTGTCCCTTTTGAACAACACTTGGAATTCTCTGTTTTCTCCCATGCCTGTTTATAATTTTCTTTTGTAGACTTTTCTCTTGGTTATTTCTGTAATTCTGCATCCCACAAATTTGAACATCATCATATTACAAAATCTATTTTATTCTTCTTCTATATTTTCTTACCTTTATCCCTCACAAAAACCTTTTGTTAAACCGATAAGCATTTAATGACATCTACCCAAGTATAACAACATCCTGGTTTTGAACACTTAGCAACAGCTACAGAATTTCTCATTGCTGCGAACAGCAGCCGTATCCAGCCCTGTGCCCCAACATCTATTTCAGCAAAAGGCAGACAAAGATAAATTATCCTGGTGTTTGGAGATAAAGAAACAGCAGCATAATAGTTCTCATATGTTTTAGTGCTTCAACTTCAAAGGTGACAAAAAGGAATTGACTCAGGAGTCACTATGGACACACAGCACAACAGGATAAGCTGGGTGCAGCAGGAGAAGAGATCACAGCGATGCTGCCTTTGGAAATCCTGTCAGTGGGTGAATGCTGTGAAATATACAACATCCACACAATAGTATGGATTCATGCTTAGCAACACCTTGAAACATGGTCTTCCTTGTCTTTCATGCTCATTTCTGGAACACTGTTTTTGTTTTGTAATACCCCCCCCCCTTTTTTTCCTAATTAGTCGTATCTGAGAAGACAATCCACTCTTCCTTTTAGTTTTGAAACAATTATGGGCAGACATCTGTCCAGATGCCTGTAAGTGTGTGCAGTGCATGTGAAGGTCTTGAATCCTTAATGCTAAAATGAACTCTATACAGCAAACAAACAAGCTTTTTGTTTGATTTCAACTGAGACACATAATAATTACGAAAAATATTTACAAAACTATTTTGAAATTTAAAATAAAATCCATGAGGGATTTCAAAGCAATGTTTATAATTGATTTGGATAAGCTCAGCTTTTAGGATTACTTCCTGCTACTTTTAAAAATAACTGGATTATCTGAAGGATGAAGAAATCTTTGACCCATATATTCTAGTTACTGTCTCTTCCATTTACTTGGTTTTAAAGCATATTAAGACAAGCTAACCCATATAAGTGTCTTGTGGGACATTAGATCCAATTTTAGTCATGCAAAAAGTACCTGTGTACCACAGGAAGACAGATGGACAGACTCTTATTTTAGCACATACTGCATGGCAGAAGAAAACCGGTGGAAAGCAGTACTTGAGTTTCTCTCTATCTGAGAAAATTAAAATCACAGAATTAACCCAGAAAATTATAATGAAATAAGATAAAGCAAAACAAACAGCAAAAGCAAACAAAAGAATCCCCCCAAAATCCACAAAACAACCTTCATGCTGTTTGTATTGATACTTTTCATATCAGTGTTGGTTACATGTTCATCAAAGCTTCAAAAGCTACATATTATCAAGGAGAAAGGATAGACAATGTGGCAACTTAATTTATCAGTGAATTCCCATTCCTGCAGGGAGGATGTGACAGACAGACAAGACAGTACCATTAGGGGAAATTGTTCTACCAGGAAGGAAATGAGATATATATTACATAAGGAAATACAATAGAAGCACTGGTCCAAGGGTGTGAAGCAACAATCCTTTTCCAAGCAAGGACCACAGCTACTTCAGATAACAGCTCCCAAAAGTCCAAGGAAATCTGAGTCTCTTGACTGCGCCTCAAACCTTCTTGCTCTTCCATGGGACTGGCATAGAGTAGCACACAATGAGGCTGCAGGGATGTGGTCCAGGGCAGAGAGGCTGTGGAGATGCTGTACTGGCTCTCCACAGGGCTAGTTAAGCCATCTAAAATTATGGATGAGGTGAGTCTCCTGCATCTGCATACATGGTAGATATTTGACTTCATTCTCCTGTACACTGGCTCCACCACCTTTACATCCACTCTTTCTTTAAGCAATGTGTTGGTTTAGATAGCACACCTGTCCTCCCTTTCATCCAGGAGAAATGCACACAGTGTTCAATGCTAAATGACTCACATGGAAGAATATCTGACTGACTAACCTAGAGTGTGGTAAGTTTTACTGTTAACTAATTTTTTTTTTTCACTTGCCTCTCTGATATACTTCACTGAGAAGTCAATATCATTATGATGCCTGGAAAACAATATGTGAAACAAAAACATGGCACACACACAGTCCTTTGGTGGTTTTGATTTCTTGTTGTCTGAATAAATGAAATGCCCCCTTCCCCACTTTTAAGACAAACATTGATTTGAGAGACAAAACAGACAACAGTATCATTTCAATTTAGTAATAAAGTCACAAAATTATTTTCTTAACTATATTTAAACAGTTTCCTTACCAAACATAGGCATTTCCACACTGGGACAGGGGAGGGCACTAAAGAGTTATACATAGATCAGAAAGCCGAAGCAATGCTTTGTTCAACATGTAAATTGGCTCGACAATGATCTTGAGATCACAGTGTAAACTTCTTGAACGAGAAAAAAAAAAAAAAAAAAAAAAAGCTTTGATACAGCCTATTTTAGTTGCTTGAACCACTTCCTTAATCGTTGGGAAAAGCTGCGAAGCCAAGCTTTCCTTTTGTATTTTATCTAATCTTTCCGCCAAGTAAGGAAAAATACACCCCTGTCAATAGTTTTCTAAGAATGTGTTGGACTCCGAGAGAAGTAGATGTGGTTTAAACAAGACTAGTGTGTTTAGGCATTAGTTTTATTTGTCTCTAGTCAATCAAATTAAGTTTTAGGATAAAAATAATTGGTTATAAGATCCTTGTTGTACCTGGTCTAATACCCTACAGAACAGAGACAGTTCTTGGACAGTGTTAGTTTGGACAATCGACTACAACCATTACTCTACTGTCAAGAAATCTCTTGCAAGACTATTTGCAAACTTACTGCACTTGTTAGCTCCTTATGGGAAGCAATGATTCATCTTCATGTGCATGTGTGTTTTGTCAACAGAAATGAACAACACAAAACTATTTACATAATTGATTACCATCAAGCTCCAAGTAGCGTATGAAGCTGAGACAATTCTTCCCATTTTCTGCCTGTCAGAGCCCACTATCACAGCTCAGAACACGAACTGAGGTCTTTCTTTGTACAAGCACATCTGAATGAACACCCTTTTAATTATAGCAACTTCTTTTTCATTAGTGGATAATTCTGTAACCAGTGGTAACATTTGTCATGGTGCAAGGCTATAATCAGATCTCATGCACTGGTGGATGAGTTTATCACTGCAGAGATCAGGAAGGCTTTATGAACAGCATTCAATAGTTCAACAAAGTACAAGTTCTATATCTTTCTAGAGACCTTTTTTTCTATTTTTCATACTATGTAACATGTAATAAAGCAGGAGTAAACCTGGGTGTGTTCGTCAGTTACAGGAGTGTTAGGAGGCAACATTATGCAGTGCACACGAGGAAAAGAAATGCTAACAGGGATGGAGAGGCATGAATGCCACTTCACAGGTCACTGATACAGTTCTGGCCCACTGGCTCTGGTTAACCCTGATGAAAAATACAACATTTAAAAAATGGACCAGAGATACCAGAGGAAGAGTGTTAAGCAGCCCTGAAGCTTTTGAGTTGATGGATGTCCTCTATGCAATGAACACATATGTAACACATCCTGGGGCTTGATTTTGAAATACATCCAGCTCTGCATCGCACTTTTCATTTAGCAACTCCAACAGATGCTCTGGGGTAAAAAGGGTTCCTCTAGCCATCTGGATTACATCCTCCTTATTGACATTTTAGGAGTATCACATGCAGCAGAAACAGAACTAGGGAACAAAGAGAGGTGTGGAGGAGAATGCCTGCCTGGAGAGTCCTAGAAGACAGCCCATACAGAGGTGTGGAGGAAGAGTCCAACAGCAGAAATCATCCAAGAGCTCACCACCCCATAGCCAAGTTCTGATCCGGTTTCCAGAGAAGGACAAGTTTGATGCCTCATTGTACAGAGAGACAAGTCCCCTAACGGATCACAAAACATTTTTTTCTCTCCATGATCACAGTCTCCCATGACAACCATGTTTTTTCTCCATAGGGATACTGTGCCTGGCTGCCAAGAAATGGACTTTTGTGAGAAACAGAATTTTCTCAGAAGCTGGACCTGTCCCCAACAGATGGAAATGGTTCAGGTGCTTATGGTGTCCAAAGTATATATAATGTGAACCCGTATTTCCGCCTTTGAAAGAAGCAACAATGAAAACCACATTGCAAACAGAAAAATTAAGCTTCTTTTGAATTTCAAAACAAAGCAAAGAAGGAATCACTTTCCCTTAAGAAAATACCAGGAGCTTGCAAAAACAAGGACAAGCTGTGCAAATGTACCCATCTTGACTTTGTGGGTGTAATAGAAAACAGGAATCATAAATGCACACCATGTGTTACAATATTTTTTTAGAAAGAGATCTGGCTGCTGTGCTACCACACTGACACAGACCCTCCAAATCAATTGTAAGGACATTGCCATGAAAAACAGGATAGAGGGAAGCGCTCGGTCTTCCCAGGAGCCGCAGCGGGCTCTGCGCTGGGGTTACTGGAGGTTATTTCCTCCGCACACTGCGCTGCCTTCGCCCCGTCCTTCCGATTACACACCCCGCTTTTGTGCGTCCCGGCTTGCCGGGGGAGAGAGCTCCGCGCGTTTGCGGTTTTGTTCCCTTCATTACCATGCAGACAATATTCGGCTGTTCTCAAGGAAGGTCTGGGATCCCTGCTCTTTTCCCAGGCTTTCTTCTTGTCCATGAAAGGAGGAGAAACAACGAGGAGCCTGTTAGGCTGCGTCTCGCCAAGCCGTGGGCTGATGGTGATGTAACGAGGCGGCGGGCGCTGAGTGGCTGCAGCCGGGCTGGTCATGCTCTGTCCCGGCGTGGCGCGGCCGCCGCCCGGCAGCCGCCTCGCACCTCGGCCCCGCCGCCGCACAAAGGCTCCCGGCGGGAGCGCTCGGCGAACAAAGCGCCAGCCAAGCATGAAGTGGAAGGGGATCTGGCCCCCGGCACAGGGACGGCTCCCAGCTCTCGCCCGGACGGCTGCCCGGAGCTCACACGCTTTCTGGCTCACGCAGGGGAGCCTGCCTGGGGCTGCGGATATGATGATGATGATGATGGCGATCATTATTAGCTGGTGGAACGGGATTTCGTGAAATTGGGGCTGGCTGGAGGAGTAAGCGTAGAAGGAAGAAAACCAAATCTGTTTTCTTTTCGCATATCTCGACGGATGTAAATCAGCATAGCCTCATTGCCTCCAGCGGCAGATACATTCACGTACAGATCAGCACAAAAGCGGGTCCATGATGTCAGATAACCGAAGGCAGTTTATCTCTACAACTGTTGCACACTTCCTTGTCGGGCAATTAGTAAACTAGATGACTACTAGCATACATTTTAACAGAAACATTAAGGCAGTAGGTTAAAAAACAGTCTGCTTTTTTTTTCTTTTTCTCGTCCCATTTTTGAATATTAATTTTGCCTAAAAATATTTATTATTATCAATGGGGGAAAAAATCCTTAGGCAATCCTTTGGTGATTGCTTTTCCGTTTTAATTTTGAAAATGAGTTACATTATTACAACTAGAGATAGGTTGCCACGGAAATAATTCTCAGGCTTGTTTTGTGATCTTGCCAGACACCCAACACAGAATGCAAACCCCCAAATATTTGGGGTTTCTTCACAGTAGAAAGTAATAAATGCATGATTTATCCTTGCTAACAAACTTCTTAACTAGCTCTAGTTTTTCAGTCTTCATTCTGCCTTCACTCTGCCTACTAAAGACTGACTCCTGGGGTGACACATTCAAACACTTTGTGTCTCACAGTACTTACAGCCTCTTGACAGATCCATGGGGAATGAAAAGCAATGGAAGTTTGCAGCTTGTTTTCAGAGAGGCAAGACACTGAAAGCACATAGCCAAGTTTTTCTGAGAAAGTATTAGACCTAAGTGAAAGAGGAGGACATATGGGAGAAATTAAGTATTCCACATTATTTGAAACATCTCTCACCTTAAAATTGGATCAACTTCCCAAGTACCAGTCATTGTAGTATCATTTAAACTTGCATAAGGGATGTCAGACAGCATGCATGTTTTATATGCCTTCCAGAACCTCGAGTTTGAAATGTGCTGTATTTAAATTCGGCCAAATTATAGACTGTAAATTAATTAATTGTTAATTGTAATGAAAATAAGTGCCCAGGTAGCTAACCTGCATGCCTTTATACTCATCAAAACACAAAGAAAAATAAACAGTAAAGCCCTGATTATCACCCATCAACACAAATATCCATCATTAAAAACCCTCCTCTCAAGTTTGTCAACAGACTTTTTAAGTGCTTCACAATACATTTGCAATTTTTTGCATCAATTTCTCAAGAGTATGCAGGTGCTGCCTGTTTCTGCAGCTCAATGACATATAGTGCATGCACAAAAAGTGTAATGAACATATTAATTTGGAAGAACAGAAGTTGTCTTGTGGGTAGCTCAGTCTCTCATTGGCATTTGGAGACTGACAGATAAAAATGATGGTGCCAAAACTGAGATTTACAGCAAAACCATGCACCCACCAGGACATTCAGGGTCTCTGTCTCTTTACCTTGCTGTATCTCATATATGCACATATGCAGAGGTTTATGACAGCAGGAAATGTATGCAGTAGAAGGGCTATAATTGCACTAATAAAACCCAAAATTAGAAGTGCTTGGAAATTGGACATGATTTCTGTATTAAAAAGTAAAATTGATCATTTGAATAGCTGGTGAATTCCCTGAGCCTGCCACTGTATGTTCTTACAGAAAACAGAGCTGGGGAGAGGAGTGTTTGGGGTTGATTTGTTGTTGAAAGAAAAAAAAAAGAAACTAAACAAGTCACAACCCAGAAAATTTCAGTCTTCCCCCAAGCAGTTTTCTTTGCTAATTAAGTTGTCTTCATCATTAGATGGTTTTCTTTTCTTATAATAACAAGCTATGCTCTATGACCTCACCCTTTTTCTTCATGGTACTTTTCATGTCAGTGCTCTACTCTCCAGCAAAAACCATAATTCACACAAGGGGTTGCAGTCTTGTGCTGTTAGGATTCTCATTATGACTTGGTAATTCGCTGTTCAACCTGATTTTACCTCACTGCCAGATATTCTTACCCAAATCCACCTTTCAAACATGAAATCTGAAAAAAACTAACAATAGTGATTTCTGAAAGGTTAGTCCTGTTCTGGGTGTTATCCAAAGCAATGGCTTCTGGATGTGGATGCCCCATCCCTGGCAGTGTTCAAGGCCAGGTTGGATGGGGCTTTGAGCAACCTGGTCAAGTGGAAGGTGTCCCTGCCCACTACAGAAGGGTGGAACTAATGATCTTCAAGATTTCTTCCACGACAAACCATTCAGTAATTCCATGATCTCTTTCATTTCTCCCATTCCTTCTTTTTTTTTTCACTGGGTCCTCTAAGCAAAGTCAATAATTGCTTGAGCTATAATTTTTAACATCTAAACATTTCAAGTGACATATAGAGAATGTGTCTAGAAATAGGAAGGTGAGGCCTGTGAACAAAGCATATTGCTTTGATTTTATCTACTTTGTTATCATGCTTATAATTGTACTGCAACTGGTTTTCCTAGGAAAAAACTACCCAGTGTTGATACTGATAGCGACTGAAAAGCAGCAGAACAAACAGAAGGTAGTGAAAATATTCAAACAAACCACAAAAGATAACTAGAGCACTATGCCACTTAAGAATCCAAAGAATAGATTGCTTTGGTAAAATTTATAAATTATGTAAAAAAAAAAAGATAAAAAAATCAGTAAAACCTACATAGGCCTCCAGAGAAATAAAAATAAGCCATCTATCTGTACTTATATAAATATGTGCTTGGTTAGTTTTGACAACAGTGAGCTCCATTGTAGGGAATAAATATTTCCAGTTCCAGAGGGGAAACCTTTACACTCCAGAAAGGCAGAAAGCAGAAGAGGGTTTTCATTCTGCTGTGAGACGCTGGGTTTTGTACTTGTTACGTGTATGGGGACCCAAGCTTTCATGTTCATGGGGAAGTAAAATAGTTCTTTATGGAGTATCTTATAAAGGACTATCAATCATTCCAGTATGAGTCTGAAGCAGAGGGGAAGCAAAAGAGAGGTCATGCACAAAAATGGTTGTGTTTCAAGCCATGCAATGAAAGATTTGACTGTGGGAAAGCAGATTCACATTCATGCAGACCCTGAACTTGGCCTTGCAGAGCGGATAAGTGCTGTTTGTGCCTGCAGAATCCTCTCACTGAGGTCTGCCACCTATAAAATAAATCCTGTAGTGAAAGCAGATCACCTCATAATGCAGTCCTGGAAGGGGCTGATTCATCCAATATCTCTTGCTTACAAATGTACCACGGGGTTACCATAGTTCAGGCAGCCTCATTAAAGGCAGTGCAAAACACTCTGAGCCTGAATGGAGACGAAATAAAAGCCCTATAGATGGTTGTTACACACAATCCATTTGTTACTATGCTTCAGACAAACAAAGGAGCACATTGTTTATAGAGCTCCTTTTTGCCAGCAGCAGAACAAATTCTTATATGATTCTAGTGAATATTTTACAACATTCAACAAAACGAAGTGTGCCTCCCCAATAATGCTAGTAATTCATAACTGGGAGAGATATGAGTGAAGAATAGAGAGTAAAATAGTGAGATTAGGAAATTTGTAACAGCTGTACAAGGAAACCAAAACTATTACTGATTCTGAGCACCTGAAGACCTGCATTGGAAAAGAGATGGATTTTTTCATTCTTTTATATGCATTGCATATAGTATGTATAAAGTCTAGAATCTATTCCCTAACCACTAAATTCAATGGTTTATCATTTTGCATATCAATGGGTGAAAATGTCTAAGTTCAGACAGGCAAAAATAAAAGGATATTCTTGAAATAAAAGTTGGCCAGACACTAAAAACCACAATTGAAAGCATTGAATGAAGCAACAAATTTAACAAGTATAGGACCTGTCTAGTTACACAGTAAGAAAGTTTAAAATATAATTGGTATTTCTAGTTCTGTATTTGGCATGTATGTTGAAGGTTTTTTTCCTCCTGACAAATTATTGAAAAACATAGTTTGCTCTCTACATATTATTTGCTTTCTCATATCCTGGGTTAAATTATGTAGATGATATAGATGCAGACTTCATCCTGACCTCACTGGAGTTGCACCAGAGTTTAAACATGCCAACAGTGTCAGCCTAACCAATTAGCACTGGTTAATTTACATTTTTAAGCACTGCTTACTTTGTTTGTCAAACTGTGTCTTCGGGATTATACTGTAATTTCTCTTAAATGTGCACAAACAAAAATTCCCAAAACTGGATTTCTAAAAGGAGGCTAAACACTCCTTAAACTGGCTTAAGGTGAGAGGTGGGCCTTATATCTAAACAAAAAAAGTGTGTGGCTATTCTTCAAGCTGAACATGCAGTACACTACATAGAGCTAACCTTCCACAATTTAAGCACAGGACACTGGTCTGTCACCACACCTACAAACAAAGCATTAAGAAAAAATTATCACCTGAAAAAAAAACTAAGAAAAGTGCTATAAGAGAGAGAGCCCAAAACCCCCTAAACGTATTGTGAGGTTTTATTTAGCAGCAGCATGATAACAGTTGTGCAACTGCAGCTGAAGGAAGAGATTTTCACCTCCCCATGTCATGGTATGACTTACCCTGGCTTATAGGAGAAGGGGCAGGTGTCTCTCAAATGGCCTTAGCTTTCCTCCGGGAGGGAAAGCAGAGAGACCCTGAATGCAGTTAGGGGCCTCAAAAAGGGAATATGTATCTGCAAGGTAATGGCACACCATGAGACCCTGGCTGTTAATACTATCTTTGTCCCAAGAAGAGAAGTGGCGGCACAACACGGCCTGGTGAAAAGACATGAAGACAGCACTGGGGCAGATATGCAAATTTCTGTGGGAAAACATCTCCTTGGAGGCATTGAGAAGCACTGACATGTTTTCACATAAATCATTAGGCAAGACAGGATCCTATTTTCCATTCAAAAGCCACTCCAGAAGCTGAGGGCCACCCCTCTTCCATGCACAAACAACCACTCTTGCCTCTATCCAGCTTCCCACACAGCAATTACTTTTCTGCATAACTATATGAAAGTAGCAAAAATTATAAGGGTTGAAAGGAGTTTATTGTTTGTGTATGCATGGTAAATACTGAAAGTTGGGATATAGGAAGAGCCACATTCAGATTTCCCAATTGCTGATTTTCCGGATTCTATGTTTCCAGTCATTCAAGGCACTATGACACTGTTTGTGTCAGTGCAGCTAATATATTTAATACAAACTCCAGTGGGATGGATTTCTGCTGCAGCTGAAAGGTCTTATGGACTAAGTAAGCAAGTAAGTGCAGTGAGCGAGTGGTAATTTTTTGACTCTTTCAATGGATCAAATGTTAATTGTAACCATATTCTGAATGCTGGACTCCCCTGAAAACTTGAACTGATACTATGAAAAAAAAACCATAACAAGTAATGGCTGACATTTAGCAATTAAATAAAAGAGGACGTGTGACTGGGTGACAGAGAAGGTTGCTGAGAGAAGCTGTGGATACCCCAGCCCTGGCAATGTTCGAGACCAGGTTGGATGGGGCTTTGACCACCTGGTCTAGTAGAAGGTGTCCCTGACCATGGCAGAGGGATTGGAACTAGATGATCTTTAAGCTTCCAGCTAATCCATTCCATGATTCTATAACAGGGAAAAACTTAGGGCCTTAGAGAAGTGACTTGAAAATCCTGGGCAGAGGGATGGACTTAGCAGGGGGGATGGAGGCCGCCCAGGGAGCTGCTGAGGTCAGGGAGCTCACGTGTACTGCCATGAGCAGCGGCACCTACTGAGCAGCACTCCAGCCCCAGCACCTGCACCCGATGGAGAACTGCTGAACAAATGTCCTGATGAGCCCATTGAGAGTGCTCTGCTCTGCCCTGCTGCCCCACCAGCCTGCCTCTGACCCACTCCTGTGGCAAACTCTCTGCTCCTAATCGTCCTTCCCCTGACCAGACTAAAGGGAAAACCCCCATTTCTTGCTGATGGGAACCCCTCCGTCCATCCATAGAGTCTCACACACTACAAGTAACACACTCCACTTCCTCCCCTGGGTCACTTTGGGGGGAGCTCTTCACCACCTATACAAATATTTAACAATTGTTTTCTGCAGAAAATTCCCAGCATCACATTGGATGAGACTGTGGGCTTGGGGCAGTGCAGTGATTAATGGGTCCTCTGCAGAACAAAACCTCCTCAGCTCTGTCACAAGATAGTTGCTATGGTTTTTTGACATTGCTTAGCAGAAATTTACTTTGGCCATGAGATTGGAGGAGGGGAAATATAAAAAAAAAAACACTATAGAAAAGCCCTCCATTGTACACTGGCAATTATTCTGAGCAAATCCTGTGCCTGTCTAGAATTTCAAGCTCTGTATAAATACTTTCAATTAGATTTAAAAAAACAAAACCAGAAACAACAAAAGAGGAGACTTTGTTAAGAACAAACAGCTTGAAACATGTCTTGTTAGCTATCAACAAAGTCATTAGAAATGCTGGAAGGTTTCAGCTAGGTTGATGTAAAAACAACATCAAATATCCTGTGAGAGACAAATGTTCTTTGCAGTGACTCAGTCGAGGCTAGGTAAGAAGGCACACTTCATTGCAATCAGCTCCAACAACCTCAGAATCTTTTAGCATTATATTTTACCAAGGTCTAAAATTTCATCTGGCTCTGTGGCAGATGGTAGCTTTCATAAATGTAAAATGTTCTAATATATCAGACAAGTTCTGCCTAAAACATCCAACAAAATAGAAATGAGAAGTTGGCCAGGGAATGTTTTTGAATGTGCTTAAAAATAGATACTTTCCATTTTATACAGCATAAAATGGCCAGAGCAGCATGCAACAGTTTTAAGGCACTCTATCCATCTGAAAGAGAAGTTTTTCTGCATATATTTTGAGTGACACAACAGACTTGTATCACCACCCCCACTTGAAGGAAAATCCTGCTAGACTGAATACTGGAGATTTGGGTTTCAAAGCTTATATAAGATCATAGAGAAAATGCTATTTTTTAGCAGCCTTAGGCATGCCTAAATTATCTTGTAAACTCCAATCCACAAGATGCAGAGTGCTTTACCTCCTTAGAAACACTGTATTAGGATGTTCTATCTATAGTCAACAAACATCAAACCAGAACATCTGGGAGCACAATTCATTTTGGTTTGTACACTTAAGTCTGTTGGTATGTATCTGTATGTCATAAATGAACATTATCCAGGGTAACTTGGAAGAGAAAGCAGGATAGTTGTGTTATCAGGTTACTCTGGGCTACAAGGGAAATTATTCCAGGAAAAGCAGTGTACTGATACAGATAGTCTGCTACTGCTACCTGAGTCTGTTTATTCAGTTCCAGGAAGTTCTATTTGAAAACTCACGCCTGAATCTCAACTAGAATTATTCATTTCTCTATTAATTCATCATTTTACTAATTTCAGTGCTCTTAAGTCAGTATTTACCAGCTGATCATCTGATCTGCACAAAATATCAAACATCTTAGACTATTCAAAATGAATAAACTGCTTCAGCTTTATTGGTATCCATTGGCGTGTACTCTGTTGGACAGGCAAGGTGTCAAACATTATAGCAAGTGGGAGAAGTTTTGAGAAGTGCTTTATAGTTTCAGTGGAAAACGCTGCATCACTATCAGAATTTTACATATAAACAAAACAGTCCCAATGAAAATTTTAATTTAGATAGTAGTTTAGTTCCAAGGTAGGAGGAGAAAGCATAGTCAACACCATGACAATGCACACCAAATACTTGAGGGGGAAGGTGACAGGCTTAGGTGCAAATCTCCACTTTGCATTTCTCCTGCCTAAAATCTTGACACAGTCTTGGTTTTATTCCAGTGGAGAATACTAAATATCAGGATGCTTTTCATGATGGGAGAAACTTTCTGCCCAGGTCCACATTTGCAACTCAGTTATTCCTGATGTCTGAGTGATTGCTTTCAAATCCACCAAAGAGTTTATAGTGTATGAGAACAGTGTTCAATTCTCTTACCCAGTGCAAACTAGAAGACATGATGGGGGAATATTTCAGTAATTAGATGTTACATATTTGGCAGATAGATCCAGATTAAATTTGATACAAATGCAGATAATAGAAACAATTTTCTATATGGTCTATAAAGACAGCTCTATCGCTGGAGGCACCATAATTTGAATTTGAACAGCTGCAACTTGGACACATCTGTAAGCACATCTGTACTCTTTACACTGCTTCACTAAGTCTTTGAGGCTGAGGTTGCCACATTTCCAGTAGTTTTCCTTTCAGCATTTTTTCAGCTGATTCCCTGTATTTTCAGCCATCTACCAATTTACTGCATGTTCCATCCTACGAACTATGGCCACTATACTGATACTTACTTTGGCAGGAATGCATATATGGGGATCAGTAGGAGTGTTTAGAACGAGGCCTTCAATATTCTCACAACCACCATAAACTAATTAAGCACACATAAGGTACTTTAAATTTTTGATTATTTTTTTCTCTACATGTTTTTCTTTTTTTTTTTTTTTTTTTTTGAGTTCCTACAGTTTTGATATTCTACACACAGTATGAAAACAACATTCACCTTACACTAGGGTTTTTGGCAGATCAGGAAATAACTAAACTAGTGGAATTCATAGGTAGGATGTTCCTCCAGCAGAACAAGAAACCTAGGGTTGATAGATGACAAATTAATTACCTAAAGCAGTATTTTCTTGTTGAAAGTTCTAGTGGTAAGCATATAGAACCTAGTCTTCAGCTTTTGGAAAATAAGGAAGAAAAGCAATCTTGAAAGCTCCTTTTTCCATGGACATTGGTATAGTTCTTTTGGACTGAGAATGAGAGGGACTTCCATGAGTTTTATTTTATTCGCAGACCAATGTAACAACAGACCTTCTTGAGATTGCTTTTCCATGGAGAGAATTTAGATACAGCATTAAACTAGATACTTTTCTTTGGAAATACTGTGTGCTCATAATTTGTCCATTTCACCACAAAAGAATACAAGTGCTTAGTTACCTGCTTCTGGTTTTAGACTCATCAGTTTTACTAACAATACATCACTCACATATTCTCCAGTCCCATCTCCTTCAGTCATTTCATTTCTTCAGGCTGACAAGTGAAAACAATAGAATTGATGAGATCACATCCAGGCACTAATGAGTGCAATCTAAAGCAATTAACATGTCATCTGGATGCACCTTCACTTCGGTGTGGATCAGAAACACAGCTTTGAACACAATTTACTGATCATCCTCACTTACTGTGCTTTATTCATGTCCTCTTGGAGAGTATGCTTTCAGATGCAACTGCAGCTGGCAGCTGCATTTCAAGGCTATATCTAACATCTTCAACTGCTACTGAAATGTGCAGGAGTCAGGTCAGCTCCTCAGCACCAACCCTCTTGTTAAAGAAGGCACTCCTACTAGGCTGCAGGTCTTGTTAATGTAGACATTAGCTTCCACAGGATTCCCTGTGGAATTTCACTCAGTTCTTCCCTGGATGGGGGCTGAGACCTGTACCTACCGCAGGGTTCAGAATCCATCAAGTGACATGGCCTTTTAGAAGCCAGCAACATTTAATACCCAGAAGAAGTGCAACATGGCAGTACTGCTACAAAGAAGTAGCAGTATTTCCTTGAAAAACTAGTTACTTTCAAAAGCTAAGAGTTAAATCCTAGAATATTTGAGAAACCCTTGTTTATATGTCTCTATCTCAACTGCAGATAAATTAAAACCTTTTTACTCCACTAGGTGGTGTAATTTGTCTTTCTGTCAAATGTAGCCTTACAAATACTCCCCCTAATTCTTCATTTCAAGAGGAGGCCATAAAAATATCATCTGAAAGGTGGAGTGGGAATCTCATCTACAAGGGCCAGCTACTTTATCAGGTCATGCTTCCTTGACATTTTCCATGATTCCTTAGAAAAGCTTCTGTCAACACAGGATAACTTTCTTGTAGAACATTCCTACATCCATGAAGGAATAAAGTAGGAACCCAAAACAAGAACATCACAGTCTCCCTCTATTTCCCCTTATACCCAGGCATGTTGCTAGGTATCTAAGCTGTTCATGTGATTTATTTCATGTATTTTCTATTGCAACATCTCTGGAAACTCTCTCCTTGGTTTACCTCCAAGTTACAAGATAATGTAGTCAAACATATAGCTGGATCTTTCTTGTCCAGTTATGCTTGCACTTCCATGGCTATAGTTACATACAGAAAAAGCAGAGAATGCCAGCCTGCATAACAGGATGTATCAGGGGATATAACCTGGCTAAATGTAACCCTGGTAGCCATAACCCTCTGTCTGAAACAAAAAAGACCTTGGCTGGTGCCATTCAACTCTTGGCTTCAGTTGGAGTCCACATCAAAAAAAAAAAAAAAAAAAAAAAAAAGGTACACCTGGATCATAGCTGGCTGTTTAAACACTTGGAGCCATTCATTTTTTCGTGTTCATTGAACAACATCTACTGACACACAGACACAAAAAAAAAAACCAAAACAAAAAACAACTAACAACTAATCTAGTAAGCAGCATGTCCAACATCCCATGAGCAACATACTCCTCTTTCTAGAATTCTGTAGCAGCTAAATCACCACATGGTCCAGTTCTCCCTAAAGTTTAGCAATAAAGAAGCCTGTAATGGAAGAATTTTTACAGTGTTTCCAGGATGCCTTGTAGGTATTAAGCTTAAACAGAAGCCACAGAACTCACAGAAACAAACTAGCATGGTTTAAAGCTCAAGACTGAACTGAACAAAATCCATCTGGCAAACTGGAGGAAGCTCAGCTATCCTACAAGCTCCAATTGCCCTTATGCTATCCACCCACAACTCCGCTTGCTTCGCTTGGAAAATGGGTACTGGTAGCAGGCATTTTTTTAATAAACACACCCAAGAGAATCACAACCAAGGGACACGTACAACACACAGGGAATCATGAGCTTTCAGAAAGGAAGCTTTATGGCACTTCCTCACAGTCTGTACACACACAGTCTGTACAGTGCCTATGTTAATTTAGGTTATTTACATATCCAGATCCATTTGAGACCAGGCAGAGTAGATAGCTCTAAAGAGTTATGCTCACCATATCTTCTCCAAGCACTGAATTTAAAATACAGGACTGCTTGCTGTGCACTGGAGGATTTGTTTTTGAATGCAAATTTAACAAAGCAACCATCTCCTCTGAGGATGATTGATGCATGAGAAATCTGAGATATCTGCATCTACAGTTGTGCATGCTACAGAGTCCAAAACTTTATCTGAAAATTTTCTGCTGAATATTTCAAGCTTGGGTAGAAACGAATCCAGGAAGTTCCTCAACAGCTGCAGTAAAGGCTTTAATCCCATTATAAAAAACCCATCAATTGGATTTGTTTCATAGCCACTTCTACATGGGTAAATATAAGGGATAATATAGAGCAGGGTCTGTGTAGTATTTTATTGACCAAAGTTTCCAAAAGTATAGCTCTTGGTGTGGCAGAAAAATGGCTAAAGTCCTTTTTGGTTATAAACAAACCAAATAAAGGGCCATCTTAACACCATCATCTTGTGCACATATTTAGCCATAAGAAGAGGAAGAAGCAATCTCTGCAATTGTAAATTTGAACATGTGATAATACATTAAGTACGAGGCTGCTCTTTGAAAAAAAGAAAGAAACCTAGGAAACAGCACAAGTAAATGTTTACCTGTGCCACACAGAGAATGTAGATGCTGAGCTGATACTATGAATGTATATGCTGAATGTATCTGAGAATGTATATGCTGATGAATGCATATACTGATGTTGATCAATTTAAACCTTGTCTATGGTGTGCTACAAAATCCCATACCAGAACACTCCTGTATCAATGTACGTAGTTCTACTGTAAGAAAAAAGCACTCTGTGCTGGGCAAACATATTCTGAAAAATTAAATTAAGCATTTACAGGATGGAGGTTTGTGTTCCATTAAGTCACTTTTATGCCATCATTAGAAAATGCACCTAAGGAGTGGGTTTGAGGGATTAACAAGGAAAACTTGGCACAGAGAGATCTGTAATACTGGCATTGCATCAACAACATAACTGCACTCAAGCCTCAGCAAATGCAGGTTTTGCTGACTTCAGTTTGCAAATTTTGATAGACGATGGTTGAAACCTGCCCCCATAAAAATCCCATGCCTGGAATGGCATTGCCTATGTTTACACACCCTGAGAAATAAGACTTGGATTTACAAAGACTGGAGTGAGTAACTTCTATTCCCACACACTGGGATGCCTATTAGAGAGGGTACAGGACACTTGAGACAACAGCAAAGTATCTGGCCACTATTACAAAGCAAATCAACTTTTATTTAAATGATAAAGAAAAACATATTTTCAATAAGAAAGCTCTAGGGAGTTTACTGCTCCCCTGAAATGTCCCACAGAGAAGTCCCACAGGCTCCCTGTCAGCATATCAGTACCTGAGCAAAAGAAAAAGCAGGTTCTTTAAATCACAGGCTAAAGTCACTATCTGCATTGAGTGCACAGAGATTTCATCTCCACACTGCCTCCTGATTGATGCAATCTGTGTATGAGGAGTAATCTAAATGTTGGATTGCGCATATTTGGCAGGTCTTGCACCCCTCTTCACAGAGAATAGTTTTGTCGTAACTCACAATATAGTTACTGTAATACTGATCAAACAGTGTGCTGTGTGGCATAGACAACTGCTTGGCCATTTCATATAGGCTTTCTGGTTTCAAGTCTTCAATTCCATAAGTTTTAGTCATGATGTATTCTAATTTCCAGTTCGATTCATTTTTCTTGTTGGCATCTCTGAGGTCCAAGTAAAACTGCCACAGATCCTACAGTTAAAAAAAAAAAAAAACCAACAACAACAAAAAAAAACCGAAGAATGAAAGAAAGAAAACATAGGCACTGCTGTATTGCTTTCTTCCCTGCTTCATTAAGTCTCTGGAGTGATATATTGATTAGGAAGCTGTCACACCTCATTATTCACATGTGAATAGAAGGTCACGTCCCACCCCAAGAGCTGGGCTTACACCCAAAGCTGGTACTTGCAGAGCGGTAATGGTGGGGGGATGGGGAGGAGAAGAAAAAGGAGCCACAAAGGCAGCAGTGTCAGTGTTAGAGGTTTTTCCTGTCCAAACTCCACAACACTCGTGTCTGCCTTAGGAGTGGGGCAAAAGGGTGAGAGACAGAAGTTTCCTTTCTGTGGGCACTGCTTGAGGGGCAGAATGCACAGAAAAAGAACAGCCTGGGGAGAAGTTAAGGAAAAGGAGGGATGCTGATGCAGGAGTGAAATCTGCACAACAAAGGAGCAGCCTGAATTAGCATAGGTCTCCAGAGAGAAACCCCAGTCCCAATCAAGCTGCAGGGTGTATTGTCACTGAACTCAGCAGGGTCAAGATTTTATCCTGAATTACAGAAAGTCTAAACCATTCACAGACAAAATAATTACACAGGATTCACTTTATCTCCAAAAATCACATGAAATTATAAAGTAGAGGACTTCTACTTTTTCTTTCCTTCTAAATTTATGCAACATTTCATGTAAAAACTGTATAGGAAGTTTTGTGATTACAAAAAGACACCATATGGTTAAAAGTGCTTTCTTCATCAGCTCTTTTACACCCTTTAGAAACATTTATTTGGCTGCATCCCAAAACTCAGGCTATCATCAGCAAACAACATTGGTATGTAAGCATGCCCTATGCCCAAGATTTAGGTGAACTTCTTTCACTCTTGCAGAGCTCCCTGCAAATGGTTTTAGGATTTTGCCCAGAAAAATTCTGTCTTTGATCCTACTTCATAAGAATATTCGATACAGAGCAGAGAGTACTGGGTAGTTCTGCAGGCACAGAAAGACCAACCAAGTTATCTTTCAGATTTCCTTTCCTTTGCCCAGGAAGAAAAACTAAGAGTAGGCACCAAAATTCCATCACCAGCAGCCATAATACTACAAAGGCTGTAATTTGCTGTAATTTTTACTAACATTATAATGTCTTAAACAATGCTTTAAAATCTTTACTTACCTGCAAGCTATAGTCAAAAAGATCATATTGATACAATCTGACACCAGGGTTATTGGACTCTGTTTGCAATACACTCTTCACTGGGGTTACAGCAGGTGCCACAAACAATGAATTGACTGGCTTTTCTGCAGAAAAGGGGAAGTTGAGGACACAGTTTCCTTTCAATCATTTCCTTTGCAAACAAATGTTTTTGTAGAGTACCAACATAGCAAAAACAAGAGCGACAGGCTTAAAGACATTAGAAATTTTTTCACCTAATTAACTGCATCACTGTGAACTGCCATACTTCCAATGGGTAGACCAAACCCTGTGTGGATTACCACAGTACCCACTCCAGTGTGTACCACTGTCTATACTAGAGGCTTCCCAACCAATTCAACTGCCTGTGCAAAATTGCAAAATGGTCATGCCTATATGTGAAGTCTCTGTATTTTGTATATTTCTACTAAAGAAATATAAAAAAAACATTAGTTGCTCTTTCCATGCTGTATTTTACATGTTGCTTTATGTATTTATGATGCTATTAGAAACAGCAGGGTCTGTTTCATCACCTGCTCCAGGGTAGCCCAGCACCTACCGTGTGAACACCAACATTTACAGCAATTGAAACATGAGGATATATGTGAGTTTGATTGACACAGAAGTGCATTGAGAAGTTCACTGTGGAGCAAAAAGGAAGCCCTAACTATTCCCATCCCCGACAGCGTCACAGCAGTGAAATCACAAGGTCAGCCTCCACACATAGGCAGAAGTTTTGAAAGTTTGGAAATCAGTAGATTTTTCTGGAGAGAAGTTTTTTTTTTTTCTGAGCTCTATTTCAGTACAGTGGTGTTGGCTGCAATATTGCATTTATCTTGAATTCTCTGCAATTTTGTCAAGAGGAAAATGTCCTGAATAGAAGACAGTCTAAAACTGTACATTCAAACACAATGTGTATTTGATTCTGATTTAAATTTTGTCAAAAGATGCAAAATTACTAAAATAATTGGGAAGTGATTACTTGCACATGCAAACTTTAATGACAAATACCAAGATCAGTCTGATCCTAGTGAAATTTGCAGTAGAGATAATGATTTCATGAATAAATGGGACAGTGTAAAAAAAATAAAGTTATAAGACTGCATTGAGCATAATTTAAAAGAAAAAATAAAGAAGCCAGGTATTTCACTGGGTTAGATTCTTTTTTTACTAGAGATTAACACCGTGTTAAAAGGTAAAAATTTGGAATAGTATTACCTAGTCAGCATTTTGGACATTGCTCATATGAGTTCATATAAATCATAGACAAAGAGCCACTTAACGTTTGGGTATTTTACACAAGTCAAAGCAATTAACCTCTTACTGTTCTATAGTGAAGACAAAACTTGTTAGAATTCTTCTGTTAGAGATGCTAAGAGTGCTCCATATGGCCATGCCCATGCTTAGAACTAAGGGATTTCAATGCAATAAACAAAAATTCCAATGTGGGTGATTTTCTTGGAAGGGAAATTAGCTGATCTAAGAGATGCAACAGGCAGAGACTTTCTTTCCCCTGCCTCCTGTTTACCCTTATCTTAATTAACTTTGAAGCAGCAGGGAACTCAGCAGAGAGGCACAGTAATGATGCAGGAAATACAAGAACATAGAGCATGTCTAGCTGGCCTGAGAACATTCCTTTGACACATTACACAATAGCAACTGGCTGGTATAATTTGCCCATATCACTGTGAGAGCAGAGAGGAAAGACTAGAAATTCTCGTCTAGGCATAAGCATTAATTAAAAAAAAAAAATAGGAAGCTTGGGGAGTCTCTGCTCATATCTCAAAAAAAAAAAAAAAAAAGACAGTCACCCTTGAAAGGTTTTCTTTGGAAATAAAATTGGAGTGTGGAAATAAAAAGGAGATAAATAACAGTATCCTGCAGATAAATAACAGTATTATTTCCCAATTCCCTTTTTTCAATTATTTATAACACAGGCTGACTAGAAAGAGCATGCAAGAAAGTATTAATATGCTTTTAATCAGGAAGAAAAAGTTCAAAAGTCAACAAGCATCATTACCTTCTTCATCCAGGAGCACCATGATACTATCTCTATGGGTATGTCCAAAAAACTGGCCTGCAATAACACTACTGTATTTGCGAAAAATCTTTACCAGTCTCTCATTGTAGTACTCCCTGATAGCTGTAGTATTCCTTGCATATGGCAAGTATCCTACCGGGACATGACCTATTATATACACCTAAGGAGTTAAATACAGAAAGCACAATTAGCACCTTCATTTGAAACTTATAATCCTAGCTGTATCCTAGAAGTGGTTACCACAGTTTCATAATAATGCTGCCTTTAAAAATGGCATTCTAAAAGCTGTAAACCATGACAGTTTTTTTTTTTATATAAAATCCCAACAGTAAAATTGCTTAAGTCATAATACCAATTTAGTAACTTACTGGGGTGAAAAAAATGTTCCACTAAATCTATGCATGATTTTAGGCCTAAGGAAAATGTTATCAATTATTTCAAATTAAAAAAAAAAAAAAGTTACTAGGGCAAGGGTTATAATTTGGCATCTCAAGGAGGCACAAGAAAAAATTTATGTTTGAGTATTACAGAATCTGTACCAGAGAGACAGAGAGTCACCAGAAACATGGATAACTGGTTAAACCCCTCTGTCTGAGGTAGAGACTTAGTGCCAACTGCACACACCAATTAATATGCTGCAGGGTTTCCTGAGGAAAGGAAATCTCTCCTTTCTGTTGCCTGTAATATAATATTTTAAAATTGCAAGACTGTACAAAAATATAAATATGTTTCAAATTAAACACCATTGCTCAGATGATGATCCAATCCCCACACCAATCAATCAATCATGACACAACAATTCAAACCTTCACTTCAAAACGTACATAATAAAAGTTATTATAACACTCAAATCATAGCAATTACTGCATCTTGGATAAGTTTTGCAGCTAATAAACTCTTTTCTAATTTCTATTTTTTATACCTTAGATTACATTACAATGCAAATAAAATATGCTAGCTTTTGTCCTAGCCAAGAGTATATGTTTTAAAATTAAAGGCTATGTATAAAAAAGGTCAGAAAGTGACTTCTGCAGTATTTTACATGGTAGGAAAGAAAAGGTATTTTACAGTAATAATTAATTACAATTATTAATTATTAATTAATACTAAATAATTATAATAAATTGATTAGAGATATAATTAAAATTATATATAATATAGTTATTAATAAATATAATAAATTAGTGATTAGAATTAATTTGAGAAACTTCAACTAATTTATTAATTGTTGTAGCAAAATGGGCATATTAAAGGAGGAATGATTAAAAAATAAAATGACTTTGTAGTATTATTTTGGTGGCATTATTATTCTTCTAGAAGCATGTTTATACTCTCATTATCTCTACTTCTTCCTTTTTTTTCTATTTTTTCAAAATTGAAACAAATAATAATATCCTCTG
Organism: Chloebia gouldiae; assembly: GCA_003676055.1. Taxonomy (NCBI): domain Eukaryota; kingdom Metazoa; phylum Chordata; class Aves; order Passeriformes; family Passeridae; genus Chloebia; species Chloebia gouldiae. Next base: position 46,080,969 of record QUSF01000002.1, on the reverse strand, counting down.
TTCCTGATCCCTACCTTTTCCTTTTTTTGTGAAGAAGTTTCAAGTATTTCCTCCAGCCAGGCAAACTGGTTGGCTGGGTCAGTGATATTCACAGTTACCTTGTTGGGGCTGTAATATAAATTTGTATTCAGACTGATTATCCTGAGTGGTTGATGGCTATTACTGGATTCAAACAGCTGCGTGTAAAAGCCACCTGTGAAAATAAGACCAGCATCATATGACAAATTAAAGGCTTCAAAGCACAACTTTACAATCAAAGTACACCACTGACAAAATACCCAACCTTCCTCTTTCTAATAGAATATCATGCATATTCAAGCCACAGTCACCTTATCACAATAGAACAAGTTAACAATGTTTTCAGTCACATTTTACTAGAAATTGACACTATTTAATAATTTATGCATTATTGCCTGTATTATCTTGTGTTTGTGTGACAGCATTTAGATGCAATTATTCAACTGACATGAAAAAAGTGCCCTGTAATATTTCTTCCACTTTGACAGATACAGTAGCTTTTTAAGGTCCGTACTTCTTGAAATACAGTAAACATACAGGCTCCTTCAGGAAGAACTGCTTAAGTTTAGTAGTCTTGTACTTTGAAAGCCATTTAACTTCAGACTGATGATATGATGAAAAGTAAGGATCACATTTTTCAATCCTGGCTCCCAAAATTCTCCATGGCATGCTGAGATTCTTCAATAGTGTAACTTCATAGTTAATGGACTTCAATGGAGCCATGGCAACAGAAGCATAACAATATAATTTAACTGCCTCTTCGAGTTTTATTATCCTTATCTAAGTTTCTACTTCCACTCTTATCCAGAGTTTGCTCTTTTTCAGGACACAAAAACACAAATTAAACTTCCAAATCCCTAATGTTTGAGTGGATTAGAAATTGGGTTGGACTTTTCAGTTCTTTGCTAAAAGGAAAAATCCTAATTAGGATATAATTATTCTGCCCGTTTAGTAAGTTGCATACAAATATTAATAGCATAATCACCACAGCTATGTGCCATCATAACTTGAATAAAATGTACCTATTCAGTATGGTCTGACATACATATACCATTAAAACAGAAACAATATTTTAACAGTTTTTCCCATCAAAGTAAAGTTTTTGTGTGCATCAAATGCCTGCATCTAAAAAGTGTCCTGAGGTCTCGAAAGCAGAAAGATATTTCACAAGCATTGGTACAAAGTCAGTGACTCTAAACATGTTACAAGAAGTGATAAATATTGCATCAGAAAGTATGTATTCTGAATATAGGCATTGCCATTCAAAAAGATAAGTAACTTCTTCCGGGAGAAACATTATAGATTGTTCTGACTCATCCTATGAGACTTAGCTAAACAAACAGCACAAATCCACAGAAACATTAATTCTCTAAGCCCTAGCTTCACAATGTATTACTGCCATACTTTACCTTTTCTGAAAGTACTGATTGCTTCATCACTTAGCCAAGGTTTCCAGAAATCTGCTACAGCATTGTAAACTTCACTGGTAGTTACAGGAAACTGGTCCTGTGAGAGAGGAAGACTTGCCTAAGTCTTAGTATATAGACACAGAAAAAAACCACTAAATTATCCTGCCTGACTTCTTGCATAACATGTAATTGTATCCAGTCATCACTAGGAGAAATTCAAGAAAATAAAAACCAATTTCTGAATATCTAGTATTGCTGATCAGGATCAAATGCCTAAACCTAGAAGTGACTTCATGGCCTTATTAATGCATTATTAAACTAATGCCAGAAATATGTCAAACCTTAAGAATACAGTATAATGGAAAACCATACATTCTGCAAAATTAATAAATAATTAATAAAGTCTAAAATATTAATAATTAATAAAGTCTAAAAATAAAGTCTTTTGGATGCATATAAGTTTATTTTTCAAATAACTTGGGTTTCACAGCAAGTCCCCAAAACTCCACTTGTGCCCTCAGAAACATTCTGGTGAAATTCACAAATGTTTTCATGATGTCTTTTTTTCTCATAAGCATTTAAAAATTACAAGAGGAAGTTTTGTCAATGTTTTCTACCACTGGCTCTAATTAGGACTGTAGCACTCTTCAGTCTGAGCCACAGGCTGATGAGACCCATGCTCTGATCTAACCCTGACAGGAAGATACAAGCCTGTCCTTGCCTTTTCTAAAATATCTGTAATCTTGGTGCTAGAAGTAAAAAGACAAGGGTTGAAAAAATTGCAGTGCTTGTTTTCTTAAACATAAAATTTGACCTTTCTAAGATCTTTGAAACTAAACCTATGTCATTAGAGGTTTAGGCAGTAAGTCTCTGTCTAGGAGCAGAGCAATCAGACCTCTGTTGAGACATTTGTTGACTGCAGTGCCCAGACATGAGCTGTTAGGCCAGCTTTGAGCCAGAACTAACAGTCACTAGCAGATACAGCAAAAACCTGATTCCAGATAAGAGGCCATGTAATGGACTGAAGGTGTTTTGGGCCCTGAACTGCTAGAAGCAGTTTGGGGATTTGTTTTAAACAGGAGGAAGAATGTGAAATAAGTAATACTGTGCAGAGAGGCCAAGGTCACAGTATATGATCTGAAAGGGATCCCAATGCTTGATGAACTTAAGCAGTATTTTTAATATGTTCTGCAAGAAAAATCACCCAGGACTGTTCAGTTTTTAAGACAGACAGGTCAGAATAAAAGAAAGCAATAAAATTCTTTGGTTCATGGTAAGTGCACAGATTTTACACTTGCTTTGGAACAACCTAGTGTGTGGATTGCTCCATATCTCTTCCAGTCTACAGGACAGTTACCAAGCATTTCCATATGAAAGAAAGACATGTCAGAAAGAAAAAAAAAAACAAACACTAAAAAATTGAACAAGTTGAAATGACCCGTATTGAGTATTGTCTGATCCCATGTCTTTTTCAAACAATAACTGAAAAACATGCCAGTTCTGCACAGTTATTACTCCAATCACCAGCTTGTTTCAGTTTTCTGTTTGCTGCCCATCTGCTCCTCCTGAGCATCTTTTCTTTATGTCTTTAGATTTAATTCTACAAACAAAATTCATACTTATTGAAAAAGTCCCTATATTCTTTGTTTATAAGGCTTTTGCAGATTTATCAAAGGAGATTACTGAATAACAACAATTCTCTGCTAAGACATTTTTAAAAATAAAACAAAGTGAACATGAAATACTTTGTGACACTTCAGTTCAGGTGTTATTTATCTAAATACTTTCCCAGTCTTTCTAGTGAATCAACATGTCCCCATGTCAATGTGTATGAAAAGCCAAAGCTTTACCACCACAGTAAGAGCATAAAGGACTGAAGTCACAGTTTGGTTTGTGCACTCATGCTTCCAATATATACATAGGTGTTATTTCCTCTTTCACATTTCCTTTGCCCTGTCTCTCAGCACCTCTGCTATGCCCCTATTTGGAAACCACTAACTCCAGCAATGACACGGGCTATCACACAATCACCTGCTGCACCAACCTACACCCTGACAGGACTAATAAATACTACAGAAAGCTGGAATACAAGCCTTGAGGGTGTGAAGGGGTGTTACTGAATTCCCATGAGGAATTTCAAAGAAAATACTTCAGCTGACTCACTTCACATCCCTTCCGATCCCCTCACATCCAATGACAGCATTTGCTTCTGATCCAGTGTGCTGCCAGATCAACCCACAACACACGTTAAAGGACAAATGAAGCAATTGTTTACTTTGGAGTATGCCAAGAACAATATTCAGCACAGTCAAAGTGAAAAAGCACCATCCTCAGCTGCACATAACTACTGAATCATCAATGTGATTATTTCTAAATGTCCAATGAGGAAAGAAAAGTAGATATATTTTTAATAGCAGTGGCAAAACTTTACAAGAATTCTGCCATTACTTTAGCTAAAGAACAACAAAAAAAAATCTAGTGATTCCAGTTGACATATTTCCAGTAGGCCTTTGAGTAGGCTTTGAAACTTACCACAGGCGCACAGGTCAATTTATGATGTCACTTCTGATAGATTAAGTTACTGTATATGCATGCATGACACACAAAGTAAGGAAAAGTATGTGTGTATTAACTATGTTGACACGTGGTAGTTCTAAGCCATGAGGAATGATTAGTGATAAATTTGTGTGACTTCAGGCCATGTACAGATTCTACCTGGCATCAATGTTTCCTTAGGTAAGAGCACAGAGAGAATGATGTAGTTTCTGTTCTAGAGGGGAACTATTTATAATATTAGATGCTAACTGAAGAGGCGTAGAATTGTTTTTTCCAGAATAACAGTTACACATAATTAACTCTTATTTTTTAGATGTGCTTTCCCAGGAGTTAGGAACACACTCAATATGATGTATGAACAAATTTATAACTTGTTTTACCTGTGGCCAGTAGTCATGATTGCCTAAGGCTGGGAAAACCTGAAGATCTGGAAAGAAATTACGAATTGTAGAACTCAGATTACCAATGATGCTAATGACCAACTTCGTGGAGAGCTCTTTTACATGAACATGAGGAGGGCTATCTCTGAAAAAGGAAAAGGTTTAATTAACAAAGGTTTGTTAGCAACACAAGGGAGGCAAAAAAGTCTGCAAACACATCTATATTCTAGCATGTAACATTACTATACACTTTAATTAAAATCACAGAATCAAAAGCTCTCTGCAAAGGCTTTTGTTTAAAAAAACACAAACAAGTAGACTTGTTTAGACAATGGCTATCCTATGATTCATATTTATCATAATGAAGATTTCTTAGAAATTAAAGTAATAATTTTGAGCTACTGTGCATTATATAGTTTACATAATATATCTTTCATCACCTGCATATCATTGCTAGTTTCTTTTTTCCCTTTTAACCATATCCTGTTGAAAATTAAGTACAATAAGGTAAGTGAAATAGATTAATCACTTGCCTTCATATACTTCTTAACAACTCTTTCCCAGCAAAAATAAGTGATATAACATAAAAAAAAAACTAGTTCTCACACTCAAAAATACTAATCTCTTTGATAAATTGTCCATTGATGTATGCCTTAAAAATTTGTGTGATAGTAGAATTGAGAGTTCTGCTATGCCAGAAGGGTAAATCAATGCTATCTTTTATGAATACCTAGAAAGTAACAAGACACGGTACTATGCCATATGAAGCTACTCCCTTTCACACTTCTTTGTCTGGTCCCACTGCTTTGGCACACAAAGCCTCACAGGTAACATCTCCATGAGACAGTACTATTAAGCCCACTTTATGATACTGAAGACTGGGTCACGAAAGGTAAATGTTCTTACTCAACAGAGGACTGCAATGAGTCAGTTATTGCCATGACCTTTCCTTTTGCTTTTTCTGCTTCCCACCCTCCCTGCACCATTTCTATGAACTCACACTAATATAGCCGTATGCTAAATATCGCAATGAAAAGTCCAACAGTTACTACAGAGATCAAAGTCTGTTCCTGAGGCCTTATATTCTCACTCAGTCTTGCACTAAGTAGCCCTTTGGTCAACTAAAGGGACAAATGGCTACTAAGACAGCATCAGTGAGTTATTGAACTCAAAACTATTGGTGCAAATACAAACTTGTGAGTTGCCACACAATCTGGCTATCCAGCTTTAACTACACATTGAACACTTACCCTGTCCAAATCATGAATGAAACCTGCTCTTTTGAATCGTTCATGAATTCAAATGCTGACAAAATAAGTTGATAAGGAGAATCACACAAAAAGTCTCCAAAAGGGCCTGGGTTGGAGGCATTGACTCCTTTGGAAGAAGAACAAACTTTGGTGCGATCAGGGGTAATGTGGTACGTTGGATCTAAATGTAGGTCAGATACATGCCAGAATTGCCCTGTTTTCAGAAAACAAAGGTTACATGAAATGCATTATTTTCATTTGAAGTGGATATACCAAGGTAAACCAAGTTTACTCCAGTTTATCTACTGCTACTCCTACTCAAAGTTAACAAATTGTTGATTAGCCTGTCTGATAAGTGTGGGCAAGTTCTTCCTGAGGAATCCTTCATGTAGACTGCCAAAAACAGAAGCATGTAGAAAAACCGAAAACAGAAGCAGAGCTATGGCTTTATGCTATTCACCAAAACTGAAATGGAGATTGGAAGGAACTGAAAAATCAGTTCCTTTTCATTAATAGCAATCTGGAAACTGGATAGTAGAGGAGGCAATAGAACTTCTCTACTCCATTTGAAAAGAAAGGGAGCTACTTTTAAATTATTTTTCCAGACCTTCCCTGGCTGGAAGTAAAAGATGACAAGAAAGATATATTGAAAGAAAGGCAAGAAGCAGCATGTGTGCAGAGACTGGCCTTCTCACCACAGAGCAGTGTGTCAGCCTTACCTACTCACTACTTTCCAGGCTGACATGCTCTCAGCCACTGTTATATAGCACTGCATGGATAAAGGAGCTGAGAAGTATACAAATATGCTGAATAAAATGAACGAAATCTGTATTAAGACTATCAGCCTTCAAGTTTCATGTAAAATAAATTAATTTCTTTCTGTCAGTTTCAAAGGACACATGTATGTGGGGCAGAGGTTATGAAATAGGGACAGATATAAATTGATTTTTCCCAAGGTTACACGCTAACTCTATGGCTGAGCAGGCACCACACGACTGTACCCCATGGTACAGTCAGGAATTTCAGGAATCAAAGACCAGAGGTGATCTTCAAAATCTGTAAAACTGTGACACCTACCAACAGGAGACAAGACAAACGCCGGGACACTGCTGCGTGCTTGCTCCGAGGAAAGTGTGACTAACATGGAATGAGCATTTTGTGGGAAACCATTTCGGAGCACTCACCTACTACACGCACGCCCTGAGCGGGGATCAGGCCAGGCAGTGTGTTTGCTGCCAGCACGGCACGGCACGGCACAGCCCAGCGCAGCACAGCCCCCAAACGCGCTGTTTGCAGTGCGCGCCTCGGGACACCGCGCCAGAGGCAGGGCAGGGCTCACCTCACCTCACCCGCCGGCCTGCCCGGGCAACTAAATATAAACCCCGTGTAACGCCCCGTACCTCAAAAGAGCCCTGCTGAATGATTTGGCAGCCACGTGTGGCCGAAGTCGGCCGGGATAGGGAATGCTACGGCAGCAGGTTAAGTGCGGCAGCAGTGCCGGGGGAGGGAAAGGAGCCGCAAGCGGGGACAGCGCAGCCCGGCCCCGCTCCCCGCCGGCCGGGCCGCCCCTCACCCGCCTTCCCAGCCCTCCGCGGCGGCCCCGGCCGGGCCCCTCCGCCGCTGACCCCCGGCCGACTCACCCGCGGCGGAGCGGGGCCGCTGCGGGCCGGCCGGCGCCGCCTCCAGCGCGGAGCAGAGCAGCGCCAGCCCCAGCGCCACCCGCAGCTCCATGTCCCGCCGGCGGCTCCAGCCGTGCGACCGCCCCGGCGGCCGGGAAGGAGGCGAGCCCCGGACGGCTTGTGCAAGCCTCGGCCCCCGCCGCGGCCGCCGGAAACCACCGCGCCCCGGCCGCACCTCTCGGGGCCAGAAGCCGCCCCAGGCCGCCGCCCCGCTGTCGGAGGGCGGCTCAGGCTGTCCCCTTGAGCCGGCCGTGCCCGGGGTGACCTTCAGGAGGTGCCGCCCCCTGGTCGCGCTAAGGAGCTCGCAGGAGCCAAGCCTGGCCGCGGGCAGGGCTGAAGTCGGGGCACCGGCTGAAGGAAGGCTGTGCTCCACACCCCACACCAGTCTCGAGCATCTCTTGGAAGGAAAGCTTCTCATGGCATACATGTAGAAATGGATCCCGATTTCTTATAGGGCTTTAAAACACAAAACAAAGCAAAAGCCCAACACCACACTACTTGATGAAAAATACTATCAAGTACATCTTTAATACAGCTTAAGGGGAGTGATGAGGTATATTGTAAATACGAGCTCCTAAAGCTGCCAAGGCTTTAGGAACTGCTATTTATTGAAGTCACAGTACTTCCATATAGAGGAAGAATACTTGGTGTCAGTTCCAGGAGAAGATCACAAAAATGATGTCATGGATCCTGTGGCTACCCTGAAATGTCCCATTGCTCACTGTGCTGTTCCTGTCAGGGCTCTGCAAAGCTGTGTCAGCAGGAGCTGGAAGTCTCATTTGTCAGTATAGTCCTCTTTTTTCTGCTCTAAGCAATGTCAGTTACTTCACAGGCACCACTTCTCCACTTTTCTCTCCCTTGTTTAATTTGACACTAATATGGTTTCTATTTAGAATAAGGAAAAGTAACTTTTGTTTAAAAGGCTTTTTTTCTTCTTTGTTTAAAAGTGACTGTGATGCAAAATATTTACCATTCAAGATTTATTTGTAAACCAAGTCTTAAAAATTTGCCTCTTTCCTAGTATTTAAGAAAAAAAAAAAAGTCTTTTTTTTTTTTAAATTCATGACCCCACAAATCATTTGTTGTGCAGATAAATGGCAGTATTGGGAAAACAAGTCAGTTCACTCCAGTGAAGAAGGAAAAGTAGCTGCTCCACACTTTCTGAGAAAAGGTGACTGGTAAGGACAGTCATGTGGCAAATGCACCCACAGGCAAGCAGGCAGCAGCAGAGGGGAGGCAGATCAAAGCTATATTGAGTACTGAAGTTTAGAATTAAATAGATTGATAAAACAAAAGGCAGAAGATGTTGCTTAAAAATAACTTGCACTCATCCAGTGAAATAGCCCAAAGAATAGAGAATGGGCCTCTCCATACTGCTGGATCATAGTCTATTTTTCATTTCTCTGAGTAAGAAAAGATAGCTCTTAGATTTTAAAAACTACCACTGTTCTCCAAATAAAACCCGTTTATAAAGGTTTATAATACGCATTCCATCTGTACAGTGCTCCTCACAAGAGAAGACAGACTTGAATATTCATTCCAAACTAGTTTTTGTGAAAAAATAAAGCTAACAACATTAAATTTTATATTTGTGTGGGGTAGGTGCCAGTTATATGCAAACACTCATCAGATGAGTTACCAATTTTATCCTATCTATCCAGGGAAGCAAGAAGCCTCTTCCCATATCACGTGGCAGATCTGAAGGATGAGGCCTGGGAAGCTGGGCAAGATGCCCCTCCTGCACCTCTGGCTGCAGCCATACACACCACTCACAGAGCAAGCACCAGATAAATCCACAATTCAGCTTTGCCTTGGTTTACAAAGCTGTAGGTAGCTAAACCTCTGTGTGGTTCTCTCAATCAGTGGGTAGAAAACAGGGACCCTGCAAATACTCTCCTCCAAGGATGCCAAAAATCTGTTTCAGCTTTCCTAAGCCTAAGGCAGTTTTTCCTACTCTGGCCTTTTAGGGATACATTGCTCAGGCATAAAGTTTTAATTTCTCATTTCAGAAGCAATTTATTTTAAATTGTTCACAGTGCAAATTGTTGTCTCTTGTACATATTAGCTATGAAACAACAGCTCTGAAAGTTTTATGTTGTACTGTTTCCCTCCCATTCCTGTGGAGACTGATGTAAGGGAGTTGACCCTTTCCTCCACCCTGTGAAAGACTTCAATATTTGCATATTAGCAAAAACAAAAAAAAATCCCAAAACAACCCAAACCTATCAAAACAAATTAATTTTTTTAACTATCAAGATCAAAACTCGACAAACTCTGGAACATCATCTGTCTATCTGCTGACCTTAACCTGCACTTAGTAACAAGTTCCCAGTGAAGAGAAGAGCTGAAACTTAGGTGAACATCTCACTTCTCTGTATACATAAATACAATTAAGTTTAGATTTCTCCAGCAAAAAGCCACCAAAATATATTTTTCGTTTCCTCAAGTGTTTACACTACACAGAAAGACTGCTGCATCAATGTGTAGCACATGCTTTTCTAGCCTTTAGCTCAGAAAAAGAAACTTTGAACACCTCCCTTCAGGACACCAGAATATTAGCTGATTAAATACAAAAGGAGCACAGGTTTAAAAAACATTTTAATTTGCCTTATCTGTATTCCAAAACAATTCAAATATTTTTCATTTACTGAAAAAAAAAAAAGAGGCAAGTGTTTCAGAAATTTAATGCCAAGTTTAACCTGTTTCACTATACAGCACAAGCATGCCAATCTGATGGCATGACTTTTTTTTATAAAAACACCCCTCCCCCACCAGAAAAAAGGTCTTTATTAATCTTTTATGCCAGAAATGTGCATTTTAGCTACGATCAATCATGGACAGGACATTAATCCATCCAGCTGAAGTAACATCTGGACAGAGGTCAGGTATACTCTATGCTTTCTCATAGTGGCGAACAGCAACCACATCACCAAAGGTGAGAGTCTGCAAGTCCAAGGAAAAGACAGACATGTTAGAGCTGGACTATTTTCTGTAATGGTTTAACATATTATGAAAATCCATGCTAGATCAAGGTTGGTTTGCATTATGTAATTTTTAGAAAAACAAATAAATCTAGATTGACATTTTAAACAAACAAGAAGCCAAACCTTAGCTATGGTTCCCATAAGAAATTATACTTTCTCCTTGCTGCTTTCACACCCAAGAAACACATAATGCACATTTATACAGGCAGCTGTTAAAATTTGATTTAACTTACTATTTTTTAAAATACAACATTGTTTTAATACAGACTTAACACTTATTTTCCCAAAGCTTATCCCACTAAGATGTGCAATCTAAAATTCCAAGGCCTCTATACTCCTGCATAAATACAAACTCTAGGAGAACACAGTCTTAAAACAATGCATTCTATACCCTGTGTAGACTACCAAATATCCTAAGTCACTGCAGTTGTGTTCTGGAGGTATTTCCTGAAGTAGAACAGGGCACCTCATTGTATTCAAATTCCAAAGGACTACATTAAATGTATTTGTGCAATTTGTGCATAGCTGCTTCAAATATAAAAGCATGTGTTTTCCCTTTAAATACTTGCCACGCTGTGCTTCAGTACGCTTTAAATTTTGTATTATTTGCAACTCTTCATCCACATAGATACTCTCTGATCTAATTAAGAAACAATATAATGGGTCTTCAACAACCATGTCTGATAAATCAATATAGCTGAAGACATTCTATCTTTGAAAGCCTCATCTCTATGTCATGAAAAGTGCTATGCTGGACATTAGCCATAGTAACTTACAATACTTATTCACCCTAAGAAGTTGGGAAAAGCAGGTGAATTTAAACTCAGACTCTTCTCTACACAACTGCAGTTTATCATAGTTTTTAACAAGCTAGGAGGACGAAACCCTTTATTATTAAATATGAAAATGCCATTAGCTCCTGCAATATTGTAATTTTATTTTCACATGAAACTACTTGTTCTGTGTAAGTAAATACTATTTATGCGTGTATACATAAGACAAGTTTTTAAAGAACTCTAAATTGTCACTGGCAACAGATAATTTCCTATATAATCAAGAACTTTGTATCATTACAAGCTCACCAGGACTTTTTTCCTGGGTTTTTACAAAAAGTCTAGAAAGAACATATATACTCTGGAAATCCTGGCCTGCCTAAAACCACTTAAAATTTTTAAATGTTTGTAAAACAAAACACAAGCCAAACCAAAATAAATATTTGAAAAATCCCTGCTAGTTTTCCCCAACAACTAGTTTAAGGATTTATGTCTAAGTCACAGTATTCACAAAGCTTGAGATAAGGATGACTTGGGAGTGTTTGTGGTGCATGCAAATGCTCAGTGTGTTCTATACTTACCATTACCATTTTGCCATCCTTTATTTCTCTCACAAAATTTGTCTCTTTGCCGTCCCATTTCTGTACATGCACTAGCTTCTCTCCATCCAGGGTCACAACTGACTGCAAGATACCCAGAAACACAAAGACATGCCTTTATTTAAGGTACTTGGGATTCTGCTCACACATTCAGCATGCACTGTTCTATTGAATTCTCTTCAATAGATGGATGTGGATCTAGAATGATAAAGAATCCTAGTGAGTTTAAAGCCAAGGCTATGAATCGTCCTTGTTTTAAGCATGAAATCCACATAATTCTTGTTTGTGTCAAAGGATGAAAAAGTTGTTTCCTTTCAGTTCCAGTCTCACAAGAACTGCTTCAGATGTGCCTTGGAATAATATTTGCTATTAAGTCCCCAAAAGTGCAGGAAAAGAGGCATCTGACTATTTTGACTGGGAAAAGTTATGCCATGATGTGAGAAAAGCAGGCAACTAACGCAATAGACGCTGGAAGACGGGGAGCTGGCAACGTGATGCATTCAGAAAAGGCATGGTATAAGCAGGCAGGGCAAACAAGACTCAATGTTGCCTTTCTTTTTCCTGTCCTTTACTCTGCTGTAACTAGTAGCAGCAGAAGATACATTTTTTTTCTTTTGACCTTACCAATGGCAGAGTCTGGGGGGAGGGGGAGGCAAGAAAGAGAGAGAAGACTGCAGCCCCAGAGTTCACTTACTTTGCAGTTTCTGTCGTCGGGGGTAGTTTCATCAAATTCCTCTCCGAGTTTAAAGCTGATTTCTGTGTTTTTGAAAGTGCTTTGAGTTCTGATCACTACTTTGTCCCCCTCGCTGCTGATAATCACAGTGGGTTTAGTCACATTCCCCACCTGCCGTGTTGCAAATCCCACTCCTAGATCATTCAACGGAAAATAGAAACACATAAAACTTAGGAATTTTTACTTTTTTTTTTTTTCCCCTCCACATATCGAAGTACAGAGATCTTTCACCCCGCTCTACAATTGTAAGCTATCCCTGTGAAACGCTGCTTTCTGCTTCTCTCGTGCCCTTGTATCGAGAGTACCCACCGCTATTGTCCGCCCCGCTGTAGCTCCCTGCCCTCCCTCGCCGCCGAGCACGGCAGCCCCGCACTCCGTCCGCGGTCACACGCACGGCCGCGATCGCTTCCGCCGCTCAGAGTTCCAATCCCTTATCACTCCAGCATAATGATTCCTTTTTTGCTTGGTTGTTTCAAAGTTATCCGCAGGCAGCACATGCTCGTCTTTCACACGCTTCCCTTAGCCCGGGGGCATTTCCCGGAGCGTCTCCCACACAAACACACCTGCCTCCCCACGTGAATGACTAGCATCGAATTAGCTCTATGGATAGAACCACAGACGCCAAAATCACCCCTTCATCGCCACCACTACTGCCAATGTTTCATCTACACCTCTGGCAATGGCGGGGAACCTTTTCAATTTTTTTTTTCCAGATGCTGAAAAATTCCAAGGTTTTCTAAGGTGCTGCCGCCCGGTCGTACCTACCTAGTGCCTTCATATACTCGTCGAAGTTGTGGCTGTCTACCAACTTCCAGGTGGCGCAGAAAGCCTCGACCATGGCGGCCGGCTGCGTGTTCCAAGCGCGGTGCCGGGGATAACAGGAGCGGCGGTGCCGCCGAGCCGCCCCGCATTTAAAGCCGGCGCCCGGCGGGGGGCCGGAGGCGGGGAGCGGCCGCGGTCCGCCCCCGACGGCCGCAGCGATGGGGGAGGGCGCTCCCGCCGCCGGGGAGGGGGCGCGGGCTGCCTGGTCGGGCACCCGGCAGGACGTAGAGGGGGCAGGGAGAGGGGCTGCCTCCTCCTGCCGCACCACTCCTCGCCTGAGCCGCCCCGGGGACACCCCCGTCCGCCCGCCTCCCTGTACGGGAGCGCGCGGGCTAAACGACAAGCGGGCACACAACGCGAAAGGCTACTGAGGGAAAACACAGGATCATAACGCTACTGCAGTTATGGTCACCAACATCAGCTCCAAAAGTTTTCCCATGAGTATTTTCAAGGCCGTTTTGGTGCTGGCCAAGTACCGATCCCTTTAAACCATGGCATCTGTATAGATGCTGTCTGAACTTGGTGTTTGCTGCTCCTGGCTCGAAACAGCATCTTGGCTCCGCAGCTGTCATCATTTGGAGAGTAAGAATGAAGAGAAAGAAAAAGAGCTTAAAACTCTTTATTTTTTTCTTTTTTTTTTTTTTTTTTTTTTTTTATTTTCTGCATGAGACAGAATGTCTTCCTTCTAGATATTCTTTGAAATTTGTTGAAGGCATTAGGTGGTCATCTTGTCTCATCTTGAGTGCTTTTTAGAAAGCAGCTTGTCTCTGTGAGACATCCCACGGTGTCAGCATTTCCTGACCTATGGCTTGGATGGATTCCAGAATAGTGAATAGAGCACTTCAGCTCTCGCAACAAAACTCAGGGACTGAGTGAAAGAGCATTTATGTGATTTAGGAACAAAACCTTAACAATTTCTTTTCAGCCATGCAAAATCAAAACAATTAGAAATACTTTTCTAATATTTTCTAATCATAATTTTCATTTCTTTCAGGATCTTGTAGTATGGCATATTCTTTGGGTGTAGGGCAAATGATGTTTCTGGTGGGATTTTGATTTAAGCATGCCAGGTTGGATGGGGCATTGAGAAGCCTGGACTAGTGGAATGGTCCCTGACCACAGCAGGGGGCTTGGGATTGGATGATCCCTTCCAACCAAATAATTTTATGACTCTGTGATATTAAATTCCAAATTATTTTAGCAATATCCTCATGAGCTGGTAGTGTCTCATCTCCCAGAACTGACAAGAAAAAGTTATCTGCTCATACAGATTTTGATGCAGTAGCTCTGGAGCCTTTGTTTATTATTCTGGTGCACATGTGTGCACAGAGCCTGGGAGAGCTCGTGCTGTCTTTGTTCACTGGGGCTTGTATACAACCAGCCTCACAAACTTTGTGATATAGAACTCCTAAAAATTATTCAGTACCACCCTTGGTAGCTGGACTCCTCAAGAACACCTCTGTCTTGCACCTTCTTCCAGACAGTGCTTCAGCCTGGCCTTTGGGAGGCAGCCTTTTCAGGATCCTTCATAATTTAAGCAGTCCTACCTACATTGATGGGATAGCTCTGTTCTGCTAGGATTTCTCAATGTATTTAAATAAGACTAAAAGTACTTAGTGTGATGACCTGCCCTTAAGGGGAAGGACGCACATAAAAATTTCATAAGAAAAATACATTCTTTAACACTTTGCACCATGCTTCAAATATAAAACAGGGTCTGTTAAAATGTTCACATTTCTTCTTAAGTGATAGGTTGCCCAAGTCCTCACATATGTTTTAGGATGGTGAGATCCCACCTGTCTGCATTAGTGATGATTTGGGACCAGTGTAAATCAACAGTAGGAAATGTTACATTATTGACTGCTTTGTGGGGTGACAAGCCACAGTTCAAAATGTTTTCCATAGCATCTTATGCCCTGCGTTTGATTGTGAAGCCTTATGCAAGAGTTATGCTAACATCAAAAACTAGAACAAATCATCCTGAGCGACATAAATGCTTTGCTATGGCTGAAAGAGAGATCACAGTGTGAAATACACTGACCTGGTGTTTCAGGTTGTGCATTTTAGTTTGCTGCACAAGATACCAGCTTGGAGTTTCTTTTGTGCTGTCAGCACTTGGATGATTTTAACAGACTGTGTACTCCTGTGACAAATAGTATCTCTGGCGATTTTGAACAGTGAGGGACTCATTCTCCTTTACGCTAAACCCTTTACACCACCTCAGCAGTGTAAATAGGTACATTTGCATTCCCTGTACAAGGTCGGCTTAAAAGATGAAAATTCTGCAGCAAGATACCCTGTGTAATGAGTAATCCTTACTTCCAAAGGCCATCTGGTGAGACTGCTCTAACCTGCAGCCTTCAAATATAGGACAGACAACCTGCTTTTGGCTACTTTTCTCCCTGTTATATCCTTTCTTCACATGCTCTCAGAATTCAGAGAATGAGGCTGTCATCCTCATTTAGCCTTCATTCTGTACTCAAAAGAAAAAAATTACTTCTTCAAGAAAAAAAAAAAAAACAAACGGTGTGAGGGGTATTGGAAGGAAGGGAGCACCACAGGATGGTCACCAGGCTGCTGTAGTAGAAAAGTCTGACCATGAGGTTCTGTCATGTGTAGATTCATCATAATCTATGTCAGGAACTGTTGAGCATCTAACCACAACAGCCAGTCACTAAAGGCTTAGTGTCTAGCAAAATTGGTGCAGCTAATATTTGAAGTCAGGTTTATCTGTCCTTCTTCTCTGTCCCTCTCTGCATACAATGCAGATAGGGCTCTCTTGTCACACCAATTCAGTTAATCTCTGTCTTTTCACCATCTTTGTAGTACAATAGCCAGGAATACTATGTTAAAGGGATACTATGTTTTAAGACCTTCAGATAATGCAGTGATGATTGCATTATTCAAACATTTGAATAATGAAGGTCCAGGAGCTGCAGAACATATTGTACCCATATGTGCAACAAAGGGCAGCAGTGATACCAGGGCCTAACTCCTCTGGTACAAAAGCAGATGTAAGTATTCAGAAGCCTTTTAGGAATTGAATTCCATTGAAAACCAAGAGGATTCAGGGTCCTAGCTCACCGCAGCATTTCTTTTAACTCTTAGTATTATGAAACATATAGGGAGCTACATTTGAATTAAGGAAACTGAAAATAATGTGCAGCTAAAAGAAATTTCCTCTATTTATGGACTGCAAGCCAGGGTATTCCCAGCAAAGTTTTAGCTTTTTTGAAATCCTGCTGTGAATCTCTGTGTAGCTTTGATCTCAGTATAATAAAGAAATGAACAGAGTTTAGTAGCTATTGTGTCAGATGGGTTGATTTACTTCAGGGCTGAGTGTGATTTTGTTTTTGGTGCTGCAGAAAAACCTAATGTCAAATAGGGCAGTATAATGTTCTTAACTAAAATTATCATATACGTCCTCTAGCTAAGAGATTTGCTGATCCCCCTGATAAAAAGGAACCATCTCAGTGCTGTTGGTGAGTCACAGAAAATACTTAGGTTTATTTACTCTATCAATGGACCACTCATTAGAAATCCCAGGTTCAAAAAGAGATAACTACTTCATAGAGAAGACACCCAATTATGCAGCTGCACAAGCAAGTGGTCACAGAATGGCCCCAGGTACAAAGCATGTGTATGAATCCAGTTTTGTGCTGTATAAATGCCATGGGTAGGGCTTTGCTGGAGCTTTGGACCAGATGATAGGCAAGGTGCAAGGTAATGCAGGCAGCAGCAGGAAAGACATGCTTACACCATATCCTTTCTAAGAGCATGACATTTCTTGAGCAAAACTTAGGAATATATTCAGCAGGTTTCCTGCCACTGTAAAGATCAAGCAAAATAATGGCAGGACAGGTTAACATTAGACACAAGTCATGTTAAGGTCTAATTCTGGTGTTGGTTGATAATTGGTGAAAACAAAGTGGTCTGTGATCATGCATTTCACTCTTGTAGACTCACCTGTTACAAATTGGTGGGACATGAATTTAAGAGAGTCCTGGAAAGTAAATACCCACTAATAGCTCATTATGAACTGTTAGACATATATGTGGATTGGTTTAAGCTGGGAGGACAGCTGCTTGACAATGATTTAAAGTAAGCAAATGCTATGGATTATCTCCAGGGTGTTCTCCCCTTCTGAAAGGCATTTGGGAGGTTGTTATCTCTTGTTTAATATTATTGTGTGACTTACATTTAGATGACTCAAGTCAGACATTCTCCTCAAAGAATTAGCCTACATTAAAGCCAGCCACCCTTCTGGCTCCCAGTTCAATTAATTGAAGTTACTTTAATTTTGTGCCACTAGGCCATTGTTATTTTAATATTTGTCTTTGCTTTCTTTTACATTTAAGAATAGAAAAATTATTAAAAATCCTTTAAACTGTAACAGAAATGCCTGATACTGCATGTCACTTACAATAGCTGTCTATTTAATGTAAAAAATCAATACAAGAAACCAGCTTTCCAGACGTAACAATTTCAGCATGGGTATATGTAAGGAAGCAAGAAACAAAGTTGTATAAATAATCAACCTGACTATTTCAGGGGTAATAATAA
The DNA here is from genome assembly GCA_003676055.1 of Chloebia gouldiae. Lineage (NCBI taxonomy): Eukaryota > Metazoa > Chordata > Aves > Passeriformes > Passeridae > Chloebia > Chloebia gouldiae. The sequence continues at coordinate 46,063,203 of QUSF01000002.1, read as the reverse complement.
TTCAGAGAAATTTAGAAGGCATGCAAATACTATGAACATACTAAATTAAAATAATTCTTATTAGAAGAAATGGAAAAATAGCACATAGGTTTAAGGAGATTCGATGACTTGCATTTGACCTGTTGCAGCTGATTCTAAGAGACGTGTAGATTTGCTGTTCAGGGCAGACTAATGAAAATATTAGTGGAGCAGAAAGACCCTCTGTATTAAGGTCCAAGGACTCTGTATTATACCAGAGGAGGGAATGATATGTATAGCCATCAAGATAAAATTTAGAGTGTTAAGGTACAAGTTTAAGTTCTCATATGTCATAAATATCGTGTTCTCCTTCTGTAACCTTAGAATATGCTATGGAGGCTGTCAAATACATAAATAAGCACGACTATTTGGAGTTCAGTATAACAAGTCTCAAGCTAATCAATCCCAAAGCAAATCCTTTCAGCAAAACAAGAAATAACTGTGCAATCTTCAGGGCTGAATTTAAGAAATTTTTTTAAGAAATGGCTTAATGTACCTTCATTCAGTTTGGCCATCCAAAGCATTACATTTTCTACAATATACTGAAATCACTCTCAGTACCAGCTGAGATTTAGGCAAGAAGTAAAATCAAGTTTATTTGACAGAGTTTCAAGAATTTACGAATTTAAGAAAAAAACTACTGAATTTGTAAACCAGATGCAAATTTAAAACTCAACACATTAATTACCTGCATTTGGATATTCCTAAGGTCCTCCTCTGTTCCATGGAGCTAGGGACTGACAAGACAGAGTCACAGCCTTCTGGAGGCAGATATAATCTCCCAGATACAGCTGGAGCTGCACTCCTCTGGGTTTGTGTCCTCTAAATCGGAATCTCTCACTCAGAGCAGGCTGTTTCCTCAGAAGTTCTAAAGAGCAGTGTTAGTGCATCCGGCGAAATATATGAATTCCACAGTCTTGATAAATAATTTAATTAGGTTATCAATTTATGGGCCTGTCATGGATGAACAAATGCCTGACACAGGCATTTGAAATGAAACCTCATGCTGGGTGACCTAGCTGGAATTACATTCCTAACTTAATTCATTCACGGGTGCAACCATATCCCTGCATTACATACTGGTTTGTGACCAAGCACTGACTCATTTCTGAGTTTTCATGAGTCTAAATACATAAACTTCCTGGAGTACAAAATTTTAGAGCAACTTGAAGCATTGCAGGGTTAAGATAGCTCATAACTAGTTTTAAATAAGTACCAAGACAAGCTTGGGGAAAATTTTGGTCATACTGGATGTCTGGGGATAATTACAGAGAAACAGTGTACTTCAGTCTGGTACACAAAACTCCAGCACTGAAAGTTAAATCTACAGAAGTTTATATTAAAAATGAAATACATATTAGTTGTGAGGAGACTTAAGCCTTTGGCCAGCTTTCAAACTGCCTTACAAGACTTCTCAACTCTGTAAATTGTAAACTATGCTAACAACAACAGCTATTGGACATGATGCAGGAAGTAATTCAGAGAAGTTCTATATCCTGGATTATGCAAGAAATCACATGAGTTGGTCACAATAGACAAGTCTATACCAGGAAACCTAAAAACACATCCCACTTACTAAGTGTGGGTTCCTACTTTGCCAAATCCAGAGTCTATAATGGGAAAAAGTACAGATATACACAGAAATGAAAGCAGGCATGTAATCCCTGCCTGGATAATCATGGGGACTCACTTTGTGGACTGTACTGCACTAAGTGCCACTGGGGAGGTTTAGATACTGCCACTATTCCTTTAATTTCGTATATTCATGTGTGCATGTTATGAAAGATTTCCCCCTCAGTGTGGCAACAGTAAGCGTAAACCAGACCCTCTATGGTCAAAATCATTAACTAATCTTGTAATATTTAAACAAGGCCTCTAATAGCATCTCCCTCCAGACCTTTGAAACTTTCTTGAGTGACTGATCAGCCTTGCTCCCAGAGCTCAAAACATCCAGAGTCCAGAGCCAGTGGAGGGTGCAGGACCCAGCTGACTTCCTCGCACCATGACTGGCTCAGATGTTCTGATAAAAGGTCTGTGGAGAGGAAACGGTGCAACTGTCATGCCTTTAACTCCACCTCATTGCCCTTTGTCTTCCCTCCCTTAAATATACTCCTTCTTACATTCCAGCATTTAATTTCATCCTTTATAAACCTACTTAGAAGCTTGGAGTCACAACTGCTAATGCTAAAAAAAAAAAAAAAAAAAAAAAGGCAAAGTAGGCAAAGTTCAAAGGTTGTCTGAAAAAGGTTGTCTGAAAGAAGATGACAGGAAGAAACTTATTTCAGCACTTTTTTAGATTGCAACAGCACTCTACTTGCATAATGACATGTTATTTGTTTTCCAAAGAAGCTTTCCCTGTCTCTGTGTTAGAGACAAGGGCTGTTCTGGGCCTGGCTCAAGGGTCTCTCACGAGTCTGTCTGATAAAGTAAAATTTACCCAGTACTTCTTGAGAGGAACAGCAATGCGTTGTCTTTCTACCATCTTATTTTAGCAAATACGGAGGTAATTAAAGAGATTAGTTTCTTGTATTGAGTGTTGAAAGCACTAACGGTGGATGTTGAGCTTGAGGAGTGAGCGAAGCGAGGGCTGAGCACTGACGACAGGAAAGGAGTAGATGGATGTAAGCTTTGAACAGAGTAAGATAACAAATCAAGAGGGAAAGAAGAAGAGGATTGGACTGTTAAGTCTCCTTCCTCCCGCTTGGGAAGCCGCGGGAGCCGCGGGACGGAGCAGCCGCTGGCGCCCGGCGTCCCGCTGATCGCGGCCTCAGCCGCCGCTCTTCCTCACGGCAGCGATCCCGAGAATCGCGCCCTGAAGGAGATCCCAGCTGCCCCGAGAATCGC
>QUSF01000002.1:45984155-46060331 GCA_003676055.1 Chloebia gouldiae | reverse complement strand
GCCCTGAAGGAGATCCCAGCTGCCCCGAGAATCACGCCCTGAAGGAGCCGAGGCACGGCTGTGGGGAAGGCGCGGGCTCGGGCGCCATCGTGTGCCCGCCGGGCGGGAGGTGCCGCCTGAGGGCTGCGGAGCCCATCCTTCGGCAATGCCTCTGCACCCTTAGGAAACTGGGCGTGCTGCTGGAAAACTGGATTTGGAATACTGCTGGGCCTTAGCAGCAGTTCACATGCTCCTTCTTTTTATGTTTACACTGCTGATGGATCATTGACAAACATGCCCGAGGAGTCTGGAAATAAAAGCAGAGAAAGCCCTACACAGAATGGTCAAGCCAATCTCTCACAGATTAGCTTTTCCATACAGTGTATGATAAATACTCCACTAACAACATAAATCCTTGCACAGCAGAGCCCCAGGAATAAAGCACTGGTAGGGATTGTCCAAATCCTCACATCAGGGCCCTTACATTGCTAGCAATTATTATAAATTTGTTTAACGCAGAAAAGCCCATAGTGCACTGGCAACCCCCACCCCTCCAACAAACAAACAAACAAACACCACACAAACAACAACCAAAAAATTCAACAACACTATTCATCAAATATAAGTATTGCACTAAAATCCAGGGACCTGGCATCGGGATGTAGCACATGGCAAGATGAAGTGTGGCCTTCAGGCTTCCTCTTGCTTATATCCATCAGGATGGTCCCCACTGGACTGAAGAAGGAAATAAACAATGACAGTAAAGGAAGAGCTCTCAGTAATCATTGCTAATAACTAGCAGAAGTTAAGAAGATGAAACACAATTATCCCTAAAAAAGATCAAAACAGTCATCTGTGGTGGGATTTGCACCCAAGCCCAAATCGCAGAGTGGGCACCTAAAGCAAGGCAGGCTGCAAGCCAGACTTGGACACCTGTTTTAGAGTAAGAGTTTATGGGTTGAAACACAAGATGCCTCCTGTAATATGTAATATATGTTATACCTCCTGCTTGCAATCACACGGATTTCTGTATACAGAAGCACCAAGGTTCTGGGCCTCTAGTAAAACTCCTGAAGTGAATGTGTAGGATGAGCTAGAGACATTCTGCCTCTCACCAGCCCAGTCTGCAGCTGGGTTTGAGGTCTCTTAAACTTGTCTCCCCCCACTGCCTTGTACAGCCTACCTGGCAGGCTCAGGACCCCACTAGATGGCAGGACAGTTTAAGCCTTTGCTATTTCTGCTCCAGAGCAAGTGCTCTGGTAGCCCGGTGGGCTGAGCCCCACTGGTCTGTGATGTCTGGACCAAGGGGAACCCACACTCGCCACCAACTGGGGCTTATGCTCGCTGAACACAAATGGAGAAATTATTGGAGAAGTCTTTGTTCAATTCTGTTTCATGGACTTTATCACACATAGAGCACTAGCAGACAGAAGAGAGGAATATGAACTAATATTAATTTGCTAAATCTGGAGGTATTCCTCTTTATGTGCATGATACATAAAGGATATTTAGCCTACTAATAGTGGCAGGTAAAATGGTAGTAGTGGTAAAGTGCAGTTTAAGCCTCTTATAGCCACTGCTCTCTTGTAATTTTTAAGTAACCAAGTGCAGTTATAACTTCTTAATGACATTTGGAAAACATCAAGGCAATTTTTCTATATATTCAAAATACCTAAATTGTTTTATATATGCACAATGAAATTACAAGGGTGTTTCTTGCCTTTTTTTTTTTTTTAGCATGCCTAATGGATAAGAATAGACAATTGCTTCATTATGTTCATTATATGGAGACAACAAAGTTACCTTTTTTGCTTGATACTAAAATGAAATACTTTGCTTTATAAAAGCATAGGGTCGTGCAATAAGATTTGCTGTACCAAACTTGCTGGAATGGAAATTTGGATTTATGCATTATAATATCAGATTAGCCTTAATAGAAGTTTGCTGCTGTCATTTATCAAGGTAATTAAGTATGTATCTAATTTTAGGCACCTAAGTAGTTCTATTGACTACTGTGAAACCCGTCTGCATTTAAAGTTAAGCATATTTTAAAATATCCAGTTGATTCAGGGCCATAACGTTGTGGCCGTCTGAACCAAGAGAATGCACTGCTCTCAATTACCCATTAGCTTATCTATGGGAGGGTGGTACAGCCCGCATGATGGTTGAAACTGGATAAACTGGCTCAGTGACAAACGTATTCAGAAGCACTTCATTTGCTCTTTACAGACTCAGCCAAAATTTAGTAGGACTACTATCTGTCTTCAGCACACCAACAAGAAAATTAACCAAAGCTTCCCCATCTTCAGCTGTGCTTAAGACAGAAACTCTGCCCAAGCCCCAGAGTACTGGACAGCATGGCACAAAGCCCTCCAGACAGCCTAAAGGGGTGTTCCCTTCAGCCTGAGTCAAGAATCATGCACAACTAATAAACTCTGCTCCAAAGACCAAAGTTTATATGGTACAATGTCTCCCACATCAGTCAGTTTGTGAGTCAGTTTATACTGGTCAGAAACATGCATTTGGCTCATAATTGGAGAAATTTGGTAAAATCCAGGCATAACTTAATATTCTTACTGCTACAACTAACTAGAAAAGATATCTGTCATGCAGTCTAGACTAATACTTATTTAGACACAAACCGTATATACACATGGCAAAGAAGCATTTCTGTGTTTGCAACCTGATTAATCTGCAGTTAGATAATACACATATAACATATTACAGATCTTTTAAAAATGTTCATCCTGATTTTAATTAAATTATATTTTAAATTTTGGTTTTTACTACTGCATTTTTTCAAATTTGCTGTAAAAATTCTTCTTTACACACAACATATTTTCAACTACAGGTTCATATAGCTCAAGTACAAAGTAAACACCTGAGTGCTTACAATAAATTCCCCAGGGTGCTGAGAATTCTTGACTAATTGTAAACTATACATTTGTGAGCAGTTAATGTCTTTTATATATACAGTTATAGATTGGGGTTTTTTACATAGAATTTAGCACATGAATAATTTGCTAAATTCAGCTGGTTCATAATTGGTGTTTTAATAGGAAAAAAATTTCAAACTAGCTTGGATTACAAAGTACCTAAAGTATCTATTCCTGTGACCTAAATTTCAGTGTCTGTATTGTATCAGAGAAGAAACTAAATATATCCAGTGCTGCAACTGTGAAAGAAGTGCAGAATTTGATTAGGCCATGACCCAGAAGAGCAAAGCATATAAGGACTTATGTTTCAGTAATACTCATATACCTGATTTTGATGGGATCACTACAGTGTCTTCTCATTCACCATATTTGGTAATGTGATGCTATAAAGGAGGCCAGTATAGGAGAAAGGGATTACAACCCAGAACCAGAGTGTGTACCACAAATACAGTTACCTCCTAGTCCCTCTCTACTGTGGTTTTCAGCTCTGGTCCTCTAGTGTCAGCTAGTTCACCCTCTCAGATTTTCTTAAGCCACCTGTTTTGATTCCATGGAGTAAGTTATTTTACCTTTCCAAATCTGAAAAAAAAAATTGAGATGTTGCACTTGTTAAATGAAAACAGATTTAAGAGAAGGGAACTAATTGTCAGTTCAGTTGAATTAAACGGGATCCTTTATTGAATGGTCCCTAAAAGCCAGGGTATGAGTAAATGCATAGTAGGAATGAAAGTTGTGCCTTGCAAGCTCTCTTGAGCTCTTACAAGCTCTCTGCTAGGTTTAGATTACACTAATATTTTGAAGATGGAATGAAGGCAGTCACATGTGGGATGTACCCATCAGAGATGCTTCTGCCATTTTCATGATGTACATAAGTGGCTGATGCCCAAGGAATCGTGAAGGTTCATGTCTGTAGCTGAATCTTAAGTCTCCTACAACAATGGAGTGAACACCAAATATTTTCAGGAGCATGATCTCCAAAAGAAAACAAGCCCTTTCAGTGGAGAAACAACTTTGCCTAAAATCTTTGCAAAAATCACAATGATTGAAACATCTTCACTATCAGCAAACAACAAAGCAAAACCCAGATGAAATAAAAGAAATATGTATTACTGGGCTTTAAATTTTTTTCCTACAGGAGAAACAATAAATCAACCAAAGACAGAAAAGATTATAGATATTTAATTTTCACAGTGAGATTAAACAATTTTCATCATATACAAACATACCTACTTTACTTTAGATACACATGAACAGCTACAATATTTAGCATGAAAACAAATGGCTGAAGTGGTGAGACTGCTAAGAGTGGGAGAACTGAGATGATCTGCCATAATCAAATAGAGGTAAGGAGAGTCTGAAAATAAACACTGATGTTTAAGTAGTTTATAAAAGCTTCTGGTGACAGGAGCAGGAGATAATTTTATTTTATGTAATTTTTTTTTCTCACACCCATCTACATATGTTTAATGAGGACAAAAATCTCAGGAGATAAATTACAGATAATGTCTGTAATCTAATATATACTTAATATCACATTGTGGGGAGAGAAGCAAGCTGGTTTGGGAAATCAAGAAACAGGATTTTTATTTTGAAACAATGATTAGTTCCTGGTAGATATATTAATTGGAAATGTCAAAGAGGATTAATTAGGATGATTACTATAACCAAAACATGAGAGAAAACTGAAAACAAGAGATACATTCTTTAGTTCTCTTCCTGTTTGGATATGTAGAACATTGCTTTTGAAGGATGGCAGTGGAAAGAACTGTATGCCATCCACATAATCATCTAGGTACAACAGTGTTGCAAAGTCATGTCTGTGATGCTAAAGTTGCTACCACACTTCAGAAGGGGTGACACAGGGAAACTGGGAAGTCTGTTGATGGGATTCATTAACCCAGAAGTCCTTAGGTGTTAGGAATCATTGTGTTTTCCTTCCGCCTCTTGACTTTCCAGCAAGGCTTTGGATGATGACACTTCTCCACCCTCTGCTCCTGCATCTAAACAGAGACAGAATTAAACATTTATACCACACAAATTCTTGCAGCTTTTTTAATGCAACCAAGTATTTGGGTTCACTGATCACCTCTGTTTCGCTAGGCTCTTTACTACACAGTCATCAGTGCTTTAGAAAGAGAGATTAACTCAAGAGATAAAGAATTTTGAGAAGCATCTTCTAAAAGCTGCTGCCTGTTGGTGTTGATTTGCCCACTTCTTGCACAGGCTGATCAATGTGCATTTGGCTGTAAAAAATAGATTGGAAATAACTTTGGATTACTGTTGGTATTTTTTTTCAAGTAGAAATGTTGCATTCCTTTGACCATGGTTTATGGACATGCCAGTGTTCTGTGTGACCTTCTTTGACTCAAAATACCTATGTGAATTTACCCTGTCTTCACAAGATGGGGGATTTTTTGTTACTCTGAGTTGGAAGTTCACTTTTCTACAGATTAGAGTACAATGCTTACATGACTGGTATAAATAAAAACTTCCCAGTGTCTCTGGTCATTATATGTACTTTCCATGTTGTTTCTTTTGATCAAGTTTACTCACTGAGAAGCAGAAACTCCTCTTGCCTTGATTTCCTTATAAACCATAATAATAATTTTCACATTACCATCAAGCCCCACATGGTAACAACAGTGGTAATAACAAACCCAAACCTATGGCAGTCCATAGCTTTTGGGGACAAGGAGAGGCCTGCTCAGCACATCTGGCTGTACTGTCCTTCACTTCATACTCCATCTCCTCCACAGTTATAATGTAAGGGGTACATTTTCTGACTTCCTATAAAATATCAAAAACACCCAAAAGAGTTATATATCTTGGTCACTACATATCACAGCAAATATATAATGCTCTACACAGTTCATCAGCTAGAATGCTTGGCAGAAAGCTTGATGTTTTAAATCTGCTCAGAGATTCAGAGGCTTTGGACTTCTACAGCAATAAAGAACTGAGTTACTTGACACCCTCCAGCCTTATGTAGCACACCACTGTTGTGGAAAGGGAGACAGAGCAATCTCCTCTATTGGCTGTTTCTTCGCTGGACATCTAATATCAGTGGAGTCTTTCAGACAGGGTAAAGGAAAACATTTTGTTAGAGGAAATCTTATCTCATACTGGGTAGCACTTAGGTGTGCAATAGGTGCTAGTTAAGCAGCTGAGTATTATCAGCAGAATGGTGCCCTAACACAGGTTTCCAAATGTGGAAGACCAGTATAGCTTCTTGCTTTCAAACTTCTTGCAGCCTCCTCTTCAACCTTTGGATCACCAGTGACACCAATCAACTATTCAACATGGTTCCAGACCACCTGCTGAAAGGCTCAGCACTCCAAAACTTGCACACCACCAGAAGAGGATCAGATATGACACAGATAGTCTGTATTTCAGAGTTAGGCTCCAAGATAAATAGCTGGTGTCAGAATATCTCCTGTTCATCTCACAAGAACATCAACTTCGTGTGGTTTGCAAAGTACATGGACATTTTTATCTTATAGGTACAGTCCTTGTGTATTCCAAAAAAAATAGAGCAAAGTCACTTTTCTCTTCTAAACCAGCCAGTATTAGCACATCCTGTTCCTGACTTTTCACTATGACAGTAGCTGACAGCATTTTAGAAAGAGGAAATGTATGATCCAATGAGCATTAGCTAAATTTGAAACAAGATAGAGAGAGTCCTCACCATTTCCCATAATCTTCACTGAATCTGAATTTGAGAATAGCAACAAAATAGGGCATACTTTATATAACCACATGTCCAATCTTCTCCACTTCTCTCATTTATCTAATTTCTTTGTTCTGAGCTGCAAATGACTTTCCTTTTTTTAACAACTTATTGTTAAAGTCAGAAATAGGCAAAAGAGATGTCTGTTAGAGCCCCTAATGTTTCACAAACTGTTTCCCTGCCACAGCATTTGAACTTCAAAACTGTCTCTCCATTTTGACAAATCCTCCTTTGTTTGTTTGCTGTTCCATGAAAACTTTAACTTACCACACAATGAAGCTGGAATTCCCATCTGATACTTGTGGAATTCTCATCCCCAGAAAGCACCCAAGCTGTCAGAGTGGACCTAACTGCATCCTGTACTTATTTCTTATTATCACTACTGTAAACTGATGATAACAGAATGTGCTGCCTTCCAACATGCTCTGGCACAGCTATATGTCAACGACAAAAGCCAAGGACAATTCCATGTTCTTAACTGTTCTTTAAATCCTGGCAATGCTGGTCCTGTATGTCTAAGAAAGCATCAGTACATTTTGCTAAAACTAACATAGCATAGTATTTCATTGCTTCTTAATGAATTGGATGGAGACCAGGAGAGGAGGACCACTGTGTCATCTGGAGATATTTACCTTATGCCATGCTATAAGTTTTCTTATAAATAGATTCGACACTCTTTCCTGTTTGTTTTGTAGGGACACAATTTTCACATTCATAGGGAAAAATGTCTCCTCAAAACAAAATAATACCTTCTTTCAGAATCCATTCTGGATTCTTAGTTTTATTTTATTTTCTTATTTTCCTCGCTTCTCCTGGTTCAGGTCAGGATATGGTCATTCCACCCTTCTCACTCCTCCAGGAAATGCTCTTTCTACATGCTCAGCTGTCCTTTGATAGGCCCATGTGGGGTTTAAATTACAGAACACCAAACACATGACTATAAATTAAATCACCAAAATAATAACAATTTGAGATCAAATAAATCCTTCCCCCGGGCTTTTCGGTGTTTTAGGAGGCTGTACACCTAGCATCCTGTAATTTCTCTGGGCAATGTAAAAGGAGACTACACAACCCTCGAGACTAGGAATCCTAAAAGGAGAATATGCAACACTGGAGACTAGGAATCCCTTTAATGATCTACCTCAGTTCAGATTCATGGACCATTCACACCTCAGCACAGGCTTGCCTTCCCCTTTGCTGCACTCACACCATCACTGCTCCAGGATGTGGGACCATCTGTTGTGGTGGCATCACAACAGCAACAGTGATGGGCATGAGAAAAAATACAGACTGGCTCAGGGCCAGTCTATATTTTTTGTTTCTTAAGCATTAGAAATCATATTTTTCTGAATCTGAAAACTCCCCTGAAGTCACTCTAAAAGTAAAAACAACTCACAAAGCTGGTGTTGGTTAAAGCTGTGCTAGATCAACAGAGCACCTTATCAAATTAAAAGACATGGCAAAATAGGGCACTGGTCTCAGATAGCAAAGTTGAAAGCCTACTAAGCAGTAGGAGTAAAATACTATGAACAGCGCTCTTAATGTATATACCTGTATATTCTGAGAGCTGTCATAGTACTAATAGCACAGCTCTGCTGTCTTATACAAAGTTATCTCAATGCAGTAGTACACTGGAATTTATAGTTGGTGTGATGTGTTTTCTAAGTTGCCTGGACATACAACCATGTTTCTCACCCTTAAGGGAACTGGAATTCAGTTCCCAGCACCGAGCTGTTTCCCTAAGCTGCTAACACTGGATTTGTGGATGGATATGAGTTAATATTAACTTATCAGGAGGTACAAGTGATAACTGCTTTGAAAGGTTGAATTTAATTCTAAATGATAAAAGGAATATTAGTATTGATATCAAAACTGCATGGTGGTGGAAGTCTTAAAAAAAAAAAAAAAAAAAGCAAATGACTACTGTATATAAATGTACTTTTCTGAATGCCCAGCCATTACCTTCTGAAACAGAGAGCTCAGCCAGTTTGTGTGGCAGGTCTGAAGTCCCAGCACCAGCAGGAGAGCCTAGGATATCTGGTAAGGCATTTCGGCGGCCTGACCGTCCTGATGAGGCAAAATCTGTGACCACAGGCTCCACATCAGTCATTGCTGACTCTTTTCCTCATAGCAACATCTGTGTATGGAACAAACAGAAGAAGAAAACAGCTGTAGCTTGATGGATGTTAGTCACCTGCTCAATGGTACAACAGCCAGAGGCTTTGCCCAATGGTTCTTTTATTATTAAAAAACCATACATTTCAATACTTCGTGTTCAAGCTTTATTTCTGCCCCCGAAGAAAACAGAAGACTGTCTGTGCATGTCCTTACCGTGCCATTTGCATGTCAGGCTAGCACAATGATCAACCCTGCACCAACAAGAAACCTGTGAATAGGGTCAGCAACAGGCCTCTCTGTCAGCCATCTGTATGTCCTTTTTTGACCTATTCCCCCTTTTTAAGTGCTTTTGCCATACAATCATTTGGAAGAGAACTTAAGCTCTGTTGTCATACAGTCTATGTGAAATGAAACATGTTTTCCTTATTATGAATCTTGTTCAGATCCTTATTTAGAATCTTGTTAGAACAAACTCAGGAGCAAACTATATAAAATGACCTCTCAAAATACAAACTGAAACCCTTTGTAGAATTTCTTTATCCTTCACATATCAAATCACTTTGTTTTCCTCTGCTACTTGTTAGCGTGGTTTAACCTTCATGTGAGCATGTGACTTTTATCTAATAAATAACTGAATCCTGGAAATATTGGAACAAATCATATTCTTCTCCTGTGATCCCTGCCTCAAAGCCCATTGAACTGAATGGGAAAACTTCGGACTACAATGGGCTTTCGATCAGGCTTAGAGATATTTGCATGATCACAATCAACAGATGAAGTGCAAACACCTAGAGCAGAAGGATACTTGGCTTCAAGTGGCATATAGAGACAGTGTGAAAATGGCCCTTAGCAGTCACAAAAGGCTATAATACAATAATTTACACAATAATCTGACAATTAACAGAGCAATTTATAATAATTTGGTATCCATTACTCAATTAAAAACAATAGTTACTTGCTCTATATGAATGAAGTTCTGTTTGCAATGTGGGAGCAGGAATGTTGTCTCTACGTCAATCTGGTCAGTGCTTTGTGTGGGAAGGGATACAGATGGCACTGGAGACCAATCTGACTGAAGGCTGTCAGCTTTTGGTTGACAACTGGCTGTGTTTAGACTAAGAACTAGATATGGAAAGTGTCAATCATGTTAGTGTTGTTCATATAAGAAGCAGAGCATCACAGTCCCCCTTTAAAAATTCTGCTAAGCTTGCAAAATATTACTGCTTTAAATTCATAGGTAGAAAAAATTATAGAAATAGATACCAAACCTGGCTTGCTCTGATGTACATGAAGAGGCAGAACTTTGATTACTGATGCTGACCTGCCATTTCTACCACAAACATTTTCTTTTCTCCATCAAAGTGCCTTTTAGCTGTGTCAATCCAAAACCAAGAAGACCTATTCTTAATCTTCTTTGTATCTCTAAGTACCTTGTAATAGAAGAAATGAATCCTTCTTGGCAAGAAAGAAAGACACAAGTAGGACCACTAAGTCTGAAAGGTGACCTAAATATGCAAATAAACTGCATGCTTTAACCAAGGGCAGTAAGTAAGTGGTCTCACCTAGAAATTTAGCAGAAGGTTTCTGTTCTGCTGGAAAACAGGTTGAATACAAATGAAATTTTTCCATCAGTGGCAAAAAGTTGAAACTATACATGGACATTTGAGAATGACATTTCTCAGAAAACACATACAAATCATGGAGTCATCAAGGCTGGAAGAGACCTTTAAGATGATCCAGTCCAATGGTCAAACATGCCTTGACATTCTCAGTTAGATTTAGCATTGTACTATCAGAGGGTGAGATCAGCACTTAGCATGAAAAGAAGGAGAATGAATCCATGTTTATATACACAGTCTCATGGATTTTTGAGGGTGTTCATATTTATTAAACTCTAGGTGTCCTAAATGCTTTTCCTCATATGCTCACCACAGCAAGTAAGGAGACTGTAAATTACACTTCAGAACAGAAAACGTTTGGGGTCTTCTTTTGTTTAGTAAAATTTTAAAAATTACTCTCAATGCCAAAGTACCAGCATGCTTGCATTTCCTGCCCATTTCAATTCAGCCATTAATATGGTGGAGCCAAAAGTACTGTTGTGAGTAAACTGTTGTTCATGTAAGATCTACAGAATCTCAAGCTTGCCTTGGGACTTTTCCCCTCCCTCCTTTTCTCTCTTGTATAGATGTTTTGGCCTCTAAATGGTTACTTTTTAAATGGAGAAAATCTGGTCTACAACTCATGCCATATGAAGCTACTCTCTTCTGCAGTACAGTTCGCACTTTTGCACTTGTTTCAAAGCCCTCCCTTTCCTCTCTAGCACATTTCTTTCTCCTCTGATGTAATCTCCCTTCACTGCATAATACTAAACAACCCAGGAAGATGATGAAGGACACAGTCTGATGTGCCTCCATGTAAGTGAATTTTGATTTATGCACTTGATTTAAAAAATATGCAAATCTAGACAAATCTAGAACATTTGTCAGACAGAAAATCAGCTGATCATTATCCATCTGTCTGGTGGCCATAACTCAAATTTAGCTATCTAAAAATAGATCCTTTATATACATGACATTTACCATTAAGAGTTTTTACCTTCGTTTTTTCTATCTACACTGAAGTAGCACAGCATGCTCTCTAAGTACATTTGAAAGATGAGGGACTACCCCAAAAGGCTTAGAATTGACATTACAAAATGTAAGTCCATTTATAGGTACATATAACCCAAAGCTTAAGCTCAACTCCCAATATATGACAAACATCAAATAGCTTGTAGCTGTACTTGAGATACATGCCATTTTGTTTGTTAATGTTCTAAGGGATTTCTTCAATTTCATTCTGAGGCTCTCTTTTATCAGTATTTTCTAAGGCCTGTCACCGCAGGCCCCCAGCCAGGTAATAATTAGTATTGACTCCATGATTGCACAAGGCTGATCAATTGCTTTATTATACTATCAACTGCTTTATTATACTATCATACTCATCTATACTGTATTATACTATACTTATTAAGAAACTCAGTAACCCTTACAGGCAGTCTGATACAGCTTTGACCTAATTGGTCAATCCATCCAAACACCATCTAGTGACCAATTAAGAAATCACCCTTTGGTAAACAAATCCCCATGATACATTCCACATGTGCACAACAGCAGGTGCAACAAGTGGAAATAAGAATTGTTTCTCATTCTCTTTTCTGATCTTCTCACAGCCTTCCCTGGGAAAGTCTGTGCCTGCTCTCTGTGGCCAGAGAGCTGCAGCCACAAAGGTGTACGTCCAAGTAAGGATACGGAGTTTATCCACTCTTCATCTGTTTCTACTTTTACATTTTTTAACACATTCATTGGAAAATATCTACCTTTCTGGAATCTCCTTCCATCTGTTAAGCTCAGTATTATTCATGCCTCCTCACAGAGTAAACAATAATTACAATGTGCACAGCAACTATTTTTCCCAAATCCACTCCTCCTCCTGCTGCCAACATCTTCTTCCACTTCACTGAACTCATTTTGCTCTAGCCTTATTCAAGATAAAGATACTCACGTGTTGCCAATGCCTGTGTGCAGTTGCTTCTGAGTTTCCAAATTACTGTTGTCATTTCTCTCCTGTGTGAATCCTCAGCAGACTAATGGAGCACGGTTTCAAAAGTACAGTGCCAAATCACAAAGTTCTGTATTACCCCAGTTCCCTTTTCGCCACAGCAAAAGCCCAGTCCACCCAAAAGTATAAGGTGATTAGGTGGAAGAGTTGGGTGGGGATGGAGGCTGTCTGCAGAGGATCAATAGTAGGAAGGCAGGTGCATGTCCCAGAAGGGCTCACCTACCAGCTAAGAGACTGAAGGCTATGGCTAGCAGCCCAGCCAGCACTCCATCACCAGGACTAACTTTGCAGCTCACTACTAGGCCAAGACAGCGTTAAGTAGGTTTTAGGAGTATTAGATGAATCCTCTCATATATGCCTCTGATATGCCTGCAGGATCACTCAGAGTGCACAACAGACAACTCAGGTGTGCATGGGGGAAGGAAACGTTCTGCTTGTGAAAACTGACTACAGTCAAAAGCAAAACTCAGTTAATGATCTATCAGATATTCAGGTAAGTGTCCCCAGACAAAACAATGGCAAGTAAACTACCAATGGCATTTTCTCTAAAAGACAACTAGTTTGTTAATCTTTAAGTCTTCTTTTGCTGACGGCATAGCCATCCCTTTGGGGGAATATGAGTCACAGAATCTGGTGAGAATTTCTTTAAATAAATGACAGGAAAAGAACAAATAATTCTTCTGAAACAATTTGTGTTGTGATTCAAAGGAAATAATGCTTCAAGGTGCTCACTTGTAGCAGGTGCCACAGTCCACATTTAATGTCAGTGTTGTCACTTATTTACTCTTATCTGTTAGAAAATAGATAAATCACCACCTTAAATATTTGTGAAATCTAATTTTGCTTCTGATCTTTCTACTGTCTAACACAGACAAAACACCAGATTTGTTCTGCTTGGAAGGACAAACTATTCCTCAATAAATATCAAAAGGTTCCCAACATTGGCACTGTGGCAACTCCACTCCATGCAGGAGCCTGAAAGACCAAACACACAGACCTTGCTATTCAGGCACTTTTGTCAAAAACTTATGTATAGTCTCTGCCTGTGCTGTCAGAGAAAGATACATTTCCCAAACAGTTTTTTTGAATGCCCTTTAGCACAAACAAACTGGGAAGCATGAAATCCTCTCACAAAACAGATGAAAAATTCAATAGCCAAGTAGCACTTTCAGAACTGACTGATTCTTTGTCTTGTGGATCTATTATTGTAAGATGCATTTCAGCATCTTAATATATTCAGAAAAAACTTTAGTCCTTCGAGTGGTGTTTAGTTTGTCTTTATTTACTTGTAATGAGTTTTCTCCATCTACCTCTACCCCAGAATCCTGTAGGTTCAAAACGTTCAAAGTAAGAACAGAAAATATATTGAAGGAAGTGCTTCCTACTGTGGCAACTGAGATGAAAACCACGTCTTCTTGCTATGCAGTGGCCACATTTTCATATCCACTTCTGCTGCAGCTGCATCCTCATGTCTTTGTCTCCTCTTACCAAAGGTCTCAGAATAGGAACATTCTCATTATACATGCTCACATAATCATTATGCTTTATCCTGAGGCATTTCTGGACCACAGAAAAGAAAAACCTAGGCACATCCATGCTTTTAAGGAAGACAGCCTAGAGATTATGATGATGACTAACAGTAACCTGGGCACTCGCATAAATTTTGTGAGAAAAATTTAACTTACACAGTTTTTTTACATCAGGAGCATTTGTTAACACACTGGCAATCCTACTGCTGGGAAGAACACAGAAAGATAAGCAAGTGTTCTTCACCAATACGCCTTTACCATATGTATATGCAAACACAGGGGTCTTGATTCTGTTTAGGGCTTAGGACAAGAAATCACACATTTCTAAGTACTCAGAAGCACTATAGTAACTATATGAATGTTAGAAGTGATCCACTAATGAAAAATAAGTAAATTTGCTATTTTCCAGGTTTTTTAATGTATCAATAAACTAGAAACAAGAGTACTTTTTGTTACATCACGTTAGAAAGATGATTTGGGTTTCCTGTACCAACAGTGTTGGTTCTTCTAAGAAAAAGTTCTCAGAAAATTTTTTTGTTTTCCTATGCAGGGCAACTACTTATATCCCATCTCAGTAAATCTACAGTGAAGAAGCATGTCCTTCTACATCTATTTCAGTCTATCTGTTACAGCCCATATAACACGTGATAATTTTGGGATGATATTTGAAAGTTTGGTACATTGTATAACAGGTTTTCTCTTTTGGTTCTTTGCAGTGTACACAGCTGTACAGACATTTTACACAAAGGTCTTGTGTGTTACTTTTGCTCTGGGTACATGACCTCCTCTACACTCTTGCACCAGAATCAACATCCTTATCAATAGTAAAAATGGCTTGCATACATGATCTTCTTAATACCAAAAGGTATTAAGAAGATGGTCAGACTGGGACCATTCCTCCAATCCCTGCTCTCAGAAGCACTGAATGAATACCCAAGATCTTGATCCTTTTGTTCCGAAGTCGCATCATTTTAGCACACAGAATCTGAAAAACTTAGCCAAAGCTGTAGGACTGTCTCTTCCTCAGAATGGAACTTTGAAACTTTCAGTTAAATTTTCTGATCACTTCCATGAAGCCAATATTATACTCATGGGAAAGACAAGTGGGAAAAAAAGCAACATAAGATTGACCCTGCTGCCTTTAAGCTTCTGGAGAATGTGCAGATACCAATGGTGCAGTCCAACCAACAACACGTACATAGGAGAAAGCTTGACTGTGAGCTGTGTCTAACCCTGGAGTATGAAGAGTGCTCTCATGCACAGGAGAACACATTACAGAACTAATAGCCGTTCTAAATAATGGCACAATTTTCTCTTTGTGAAAGAAAATAAGGGAGAGAGGAGAAGGGTCATGATACTGACAACTGAATCAGAAGTTATCTGCAGTGAATAATAAATGAAGTGACATTAGCTGAAGGCAGTCAATACCAGACAACCAAGCATGTCACTTTCCAAATGCCTGTGAGTGACCAAGAGCAATGAGAAATAAATGTTAGTCAACTTAGTGGGAAACACAGTTCAATACTAACTCATCAGCCATGCTGGGAAGAAATCAAACACATTCCCTACTATTGAATGAGAAATTAAGCTCAGTGGTAACAAATCAATTGACCAACGTAATTCTTCCTCTTATATATTGTCCATTTTTCCCCACTGAGTTTTCATTTCCTCTTGCAAATGCATGTATCACTTTCTGAGTTCAGCCACACAGTTCCAACCTGCTAAATCCTCTCTTAGAATCTGCATCTGGCCTGAAATTAAAGAGAATTTTGCCCCCTTTCAGGAATATGTATGAAAAATAATTTCAGAATTAGAAATTAGTTTAAGGGAGCTGTAACTGTGCTTCTATGTAGAGAAGAGAGATTGCCTGAGGGTCTGTGTGAGACAAAGAAATTGTGTGTGAAGCTAAAGGGACACAGGAAGAAAGGAGAACTCTGGAACCTTACTGAGGAAGAGGAATGAAATCAGTAGAGAGGAGTTTCTTTGGAAGGCAAGCAAGATGGGAATAAGAGGCTTGTTCAGTTCTGGGGAACACTGCAGGAGACCAGCTCTGGTGCAGGATGAGCAGAGAGATGGGCACAATGGAGACCCTACACTTTGCAGCAGATGAGATAGATAACAGTATAACAAGTTTGTTTAATTTTTTAACTTAAAAAAAATGTTTATGACACCAAGGATCTTTCTTTTCAAGGTTTTTTTAAGGGGGATAAATTATTGTGTTAATATGACATGTGCTACAAAACCTTGGCCACCACATATGTAGTATTTGTGACAACCTTTACAGGCTGATATTGTTTGGAGCTCTCAAAAGAACAAGCAGCTCACAGAAATGCATTTTCTTTGCCCTGCAGGCAGCACCCCTCCTAGGAGAAAAGTCCCTGTTTATTTCATATTAAGACCTCCAGAGTGTCCCTTGGAGGTAGAAGTGGGTTTGATGAAAGGGTTACCTTTCCATTATGAAATTGGTGAGGCACAGAAGCTTGTGCTTCTTTCCATTCAGCAGCTGGGTGATGATAACAGGCTGGCAGCAAGCAGGAATTGCAGTGTGAATAGCTGCAGGCACCTTGCTAAGCTCAGGCACCTTGCTAAGCTCATAATCCTTCAAAGCATGGGACTGAGACCATCTCCATTAAAAAGCAAAGACAAGCTCTTAGAAGTACTTTATCGATTCAGCTATGCAAATAAGCTAGGTAACATTCTATAATTGCATATAAAGCCAGGTTTATATTTTATTTTATTTTATTTTATTTTATTTTATTTTATTTTATTTTAATTAGTCCTTCTTCACACCTACAAGCTATATTTTTTTAGCCTGGATAAGACCAGGAGACCATCCCATCCTCGTCATGGACTACTTCCCTGCTCATCTCAGTTTCACCTGACTGAGGTGGAAATACTTGGATTTAGCCAGTTTTACAGTCACATCTCCCAGCATGTCTTCACCTGAGCATAGAAGAGGATACTCTCTATCTTATAATGATATAGTTTGTGTCTGATGAACACTTTAGAAAAGCTAAAGCCCAACCAAATCCATGCACCATTTTTTTTTCCATGAGTAAAACCTTCCTATTTAAGTTTTTAATTTCTGCCTTCTGGTTTCATAGTGCAAGCACACACAAGGTGGAGTCATGATTTCCAGAACAAGAATTACTCATAGCAATCTGTTCTAATAAACAAACAAACAAACAAACAAAACCAACCCCAAACCAACCAAAAAACCCACAGGAAGAATCCCAACACAAACCAAACCAACAAAAATGAAGTGAAACTTAGTATTACATTGCTACTTAATCACAGAGGACTGGAAACAGCATTTAAAACAAAGTAAGCTTAAATCTATTCTTTACTGAGTAGTAAAAGTACTAACATACTAATAAAGGCTAATTTCATTTTCTTTACCATGGAAAGCTGCAAGAAACCTGCTTGTGTTTGTCATAAGCAAGTCTGTAAATCTAACACTCCAAGTTTTTTATTATTCTGTTTGCTTCCTTAAGCACCAGCCTGACAGATAAAGCAACTGACAACTTCAGTTGTTTCAGTAGTGCTTATTGTTGATAGGAACACCTCTACCACTCTCTTCAGCAAATATCAGTCTGAGAGCCACTCAGATGTCTTGCAGACATTACCCCAACACATCTCTCAAACACAGTTCTTGGGGTCTCAGTGCTCTTTGCTTTTGCCATGAAGGTCTGCATAACTATTTCCCCCACAATTATTCATCTATTTCTCACTTCAGTTGTGTCTTATGCTCCTCAAATGATATGGGCTTCCTGAACTATTCTGGCTCATCTAAGAGTACTCCTGGAAATCCAATCCAAAATACTTCATTTGCCATTCTTCACTGAATAGGATAATGGAAAGAAAATCATATCTGCTCAATTCAGTAAATACAGTTCAAGGGGAGTAAAAAGTCTTTGATTTTGCTTATATAAGTAAACTGTTCTGTAGTTTACTTATTCTATAAAGGTCTCTCTGCTGATACTCAAAGGTTTTTCCAATTATGTTTTTGTAGCTAATAAAAGATAATTTATTTCTCTAAAAATTTTGTCTTGACCATATTCCTAAGACCACCACAGGTGCTGGAAAATTCTCCAAAATCATTCTGGTTCAATTTGCCCTCAGGGGAAGATGAACCAACAGAGAAGAGAACACTGTGCTTTGCAGACTTAATCTGGTGACTGTTAAAGTGAGCCCAGGCAGGAAACAGCCATTTGGCAAGTGAAGTCTAATACAAGGAAAATGGAGCTAACCTCCAACTGCAAGTCAACTGGGTGCCCTGAAACAGCCTTTAATGAGTTACTTAAGTTTCCAACTGCTCTCCTTGACATGTCCATGACTTTAACATTCACAAAGATGAAAAATCAATAGGACACATGGATACATTTTGAGAAGTTATATGACTTTGCTGCACTGTCTTCAACAATTGCATTTTAAATGAGGACCCTTAGTTCCTTGCTCAGTATGTTCCACTTAAACTATATTTATGCTTTAGCATATTTTTTTTTGCCTCAGAAACAGTATTTATTCAATATTCAATTAATAATCCTTCATTTTCATTTCATTCTCCAGCGTACATCATGCTTACTCTAACAGAATTTCACTGACATCACAGTTTACCTGCTCAATCTTCGCAGTGGCCCTATTTACTGATTTTGATTAAATTACAGCTAGGAAAATTTGCCTCCTCTCATGGTGACTCATCAAGAAAATAGACTGAGATTTGAGAAATCAGTCTTCTTTTAGGCTTATAATTTAAGTTAAATAATGACCTTGATTCACAAGACTTTCTCAATTATATTTGCAATAGACTTTAAATTGCAAGAAAAAAAATAAATTTAATCAATTACAATTCACGGAGACATATCCTGATAGCACAGGTTTACAATTTGACCCTGCAGTTCCCAATGTACTTCATCTAATTGCAAGGCTTGTGTTGCTTTCACTGAAATTTGATAATACAGCCAGGACACAGTACTAGGAACGAGCGCTTTGACATTCAAGAGCAGATCACTGAGTCAGATTCAGACACTCAGATTTGGTGACTGGAGTCATCTCCAGGGGATAGGACACCTGATGATACAAAGGATCAGAAGAACAAAACCCTCGGACTTAATCTCTGCCAGAATGCTCAGACTGGGGGAAAAGCTTTTTCCACAGAATAAGGAATATAGAGGCGTAAGTATTTGAGAGCATCTTCTTAAATTTTCTGGACATGATCCAGCTAAGCCCTTCTCCAGAGTATCACCAATGAAAGAAACTAAATAAATCAAAAATCCACAATCCCACAATCTGTTGAGGAGTAATGAAGGAAACAAATAGGCTATATGATTATCCAAAATATGCATTAGGAATGTTTTCCTTAGAACTTATTTTGGATTAATTTTACACTTTAGGTGAAGGGTTTAGCTGCAGTATTATACTTGCTTCCCCCTTCCTACTTTTAGATGCCTCTATTTATTACCTCTGCATGTCTGCTGAAAGGATGCCATTGATCACAGCAATTTAGAAACCTCCCTGACTTTCGTGCTGTTTTAGAGTGTCTCTTTTTCCTAGGAGACTAAGTCTAATAGGTAAAATTCATAGTAGTTACAAGCCTAAACAAGTCAGTAAAATACACATGGGATTAATTTGGTTTAATGTCTTTAGCCTTTTAATATATTTCTATTTTATGAAAGTATAAATCATCCCTATTACCCTCTAATGACCTTAGCCTGGGACACTAAACCAGCCTTCTTATCTTAGGGTTTCAGAATTATAGATTAGTTTCATAAAAAAAAGAAGATATATTTCAATCAAAATTCTACTAAAATATGCTAAGGAAATTATTTCATGGTCTCAGCAAACTTACTTGGCAATTAAGAAAAATTATTGTCTCGCAAAAAATCTATGCCCTAAAAGCAAATCCCTACCTCCAATTATTATAGCCAATCTGCTTTTCAATAACAAGAACAAAACAGACCTTTCCAAGGCATATATGAGGCCGGCAGACAGGTCATTTCCACACAGTTGAATTAATGTATTTTAAATTAATTCAAATAAAATTATCTCTAATTAAGGCAAATGGCTTTCAAAGAACCCTTTCCATTTTGATAAATGATCCTTCAGTAAACATGCCCTGCTGAAACACCTGGATTACGTGCTTTAAATAGGGACCAAAAAAAGATGTATTTGTATCTCAATTGATAAGGAGGCTGTGAAGATCACCATTACATACAGGATGATTTAAAAGATGACAGTGGAAGGTTTAAGTGTACTTTTTATAAATTATTTGAATGAAATACTCAGACTTTCAGTACTGAAAGGGGGCCTAGAATAAAGTCTTTTAGCAGGGCCTGTTGTGGCAGGACAAGAGATAATGGTTTTAAATAGAAGGAGGATCAATTTAGATTAGACATAAGGAAGACATTTTTTACAGGAGGCGGTAAAACACTGCCACAGGTTTCTCAGAGAGATGGTGGATGCCCCATCGCTCAAAACATTCAAGGTCAGGTTGGATGGGGCTCTGAACAACTTGATCTTGTTGCTGGTGTCCCTGCCATTGGCAGGGGCATTGGACTAAATGACCTCTGAAGATCCCTCCCTACACAAACCATTCTTTGATTCTATAAGTATGGCTGGACCCTTAAGCTATTTTAGCTGGGATACCATGATCCACAGAACTTTTTTTTAACATTCTTAATCTGCGTGGGCCATTGACCCATGGGCTCTCATGGGCTTAAGGAAAGTGAAATAATGAAAACCAAAATATAAACAAGAAATCAAGTGTTGTTCCTATTTGTCATACAAACAATATTAAGTGGAAGTTCCACATATTGAATCCTTTGGATTTAAAAGTTTAACAGTCAGCTTGCTTTCTCCTCATCTTCTTAGTTTTAATTCAACATTCAGTCTGCTATATTCTGAGTGAGAGTTGGGTTTAATTTTGACATGCTAGAGCAATGCCATTCTTCCACAAGAGTAGCAGAAGCAACAAGCAAGGAGCTTGTCTAAGCAAACATTTCTTCCCTTTGGAGCAGATAGGATTTTCATCTTGAAAACTCAGAGGAAAAGGTGAATCTGCACTTCCACTGTGCAGGGATGGTGCCATGTAATTCCTGAATCACATCATTTTAATGAAACTTTTTTTACTGGGTCCAGACAAGAGAGCTCTGACTGCTCCTGAAGAGTTGCTTGCCAGTATTCAGGGACTGGCACAGGGTGGGAGGACAGTCAGCTGTGTTGCTATGGATATGGCGACTACTTTAGTCACCAGATTCTTTGACCCCTCTGAAATTTTCACTTTGGGGTTTCACCCCTGGAAGTCCACAAACACAACTTCACTGGGTTTTGTTGCTCTGGAAAGAGGCCATACACAGCCCCAGTAATACAGTACATTTCCCTTCTGCCCCACAGAAGGACCACAGCACGTCTCCACCATCCCTGCAAAGGCTCTTCGCCAGGCAGCACCACAGGTGAATCTCCCCACAGAAAGACACAAGAATGAGCAACATAACCTGCACAGGGGGAGTCTCATGTGCCATTTGGAGTTACTCACACCTGCCATTTCAATCCCTCGCTGAAGGCACTCTGATGCAGGGGGATGAGGAGCCCAAAGGGACCCATTTTCCTTTATATAAAGATTTCTACTCAGAACTGACATTCTGTAGCCTTCAGATTTTATGTTTAACTGGAAATAACAGCCCCCTGGCAAGCTCCTCTTTAGGTTTTGCAGCCTCCACAGCATTTGGTCAGAGCATGTATTACCTACCTGTGTAATGTGTGAATTCAGGGGCTGCAGAATACTCAGAAACAAATTTTTCCCATCTGCTAAGCTACTGACCTCTCCTGAAATGCCTATGAGCTCTGAACATTTCCTTTTTTAGTTTTGTCAGCATAATCATATTACAGCCTGACACCTGACAGTGTAAATTAATCAGTCTTTTTTTATTTTTTTTTATTTTCCATGCAGATTCCTCAGAAGTCTTTTGTTTTTTATATTTTATCTTAATAAGCAAAGAAAAAGAGAAAAGGCAAAAAATAGATAGGCATTATAACTGAGCGACTCCTTTTGCAAGCTGATACTTCTCTTTCTAGATAGATTGAAACCCACACCAAGACCATTTTAGAGGACATACTCTGCAAAGATGTGTCTTTCCCAGAAACACACAGACCTAAGTGCATTCCTTAATGGAAATTCCATAGGAGGGTTTCTTGGGCTTTTTTTTGTGGACGTATGAGTTGAACATTTCTAAAGAAAGTCTGGAAGTGATACTGACAAGTGTAGATCATTGAGGGATTATGCTGATGTTGTAGTACTCAAAATATTTACTCCCTGGTTCACATACTGGGATTTAGTTCTACATTAAGACCTATATATTCAAAAGGTCAAAAATATGACCATGCTTGTTATGGTCTCCCAGTGAGTGCATATCCTTAGAGATGGTGAATTCTCTTTTTCTAAACTTCCCTCAGGAGATGAGTAGAGCCTACATGTCCTCTCTAGAGCCTTGCATGAATCGGGGTGGAAAACTACAGACAGGGAAATTTCAAGGGACCCTTTCTGCAGATGACTTCTTGTTCTTGAAGAGCTGCCAAAGATTACAGGCATGATAACATTTTTCTCTGGTCTTCTCTGCTACATCTTTATGTCTCACTTCAAAATGAGCACATGAAAGGTTTGTTGCATTTCTAACTTGCATTTTTCTTTAAAAGAAGTGCAGAAATAGTTCTGCATTTTCTTGATTGCAGATGAACAGGCACAGCCTTTCACTGAACAGCACCTGTATGTTAGTCTCTTTTTAAAACCATGGGTCACATTCTGTTCCTTGCAACATCAACCAAACCACTACAGCTTTGTTCAATGAAATGGAGGAACAGAAGAGCACTGTCAGAAAATAAATCCCTGCAGATACCATCCACAAATTGCTCATGTATGCTAATAGAGGGAAAAAAGTAAGAGCAAGATTTGTTCCCGCTTGAGAAGTTTCAGCGTTTCTCCCTCAACTGCAGTCCCTCAGATTTCTGATGACTTTGTGAAGGCCAAGGACAAGCAAAAACAGCTATTCTTGCTCAGTTCAGAGCTATTTGTGTCCAGCACTCCATCTCAGACCCCTCATGGTCACATACAGCTCCAGAAACCTGGCTCTGATACAGATGTCTCTGCAGGGCTGACAGTCTGCATTTTAAGGACCAAATAAATAGTTTCACTCAGTGAATTCCACTTCCCCTCTGAAGGAGGAAAAGATGTACCCACAGAAACTGAACTCATTTTTCTACTTCTCAGCAGGGAACTCCCTAAAACACTGATACTGACAGCCAAGAACATAATTTTAACTTATAATATGGAGGGGTTTTGGCTTTTAATCAAACCACATTTATTATACCAAACAACAAGCTAACTCTAGCATTTCAAAGGAGAGCCTAGGAAGACAAAGATGACCCCCACAGTGTGTAAAATCCAGCAGCAGGAAAACACTGGCAAGGCTATGAACATTTAAATAAAGGGGAAGGTCTCTGTTTGCTTAGTCTGTTCAAGGCAGTAAGGAAACAAGCATAGCTCATTAACTAAAGTTCTGCAGGAATGGCAGCTGCTAATGAAACCCCGCCAAAATGTTTTAAAAACAGCTCAAAAGAAGTAAAGAATATAATACAGCAATCGAGAACATAAGAAAAAAACTACTTACAGGACAGCAAAAAGAGGCTGATGAATACCAGAAACACCCAGAAACAACTGGAAAGTGATCTCAATGTCTGTCTTCTCAGCTGACTACAGCAAAACACCAAGGGAAAGCTGAACTGTTGCCAGGAAGGAAGATAAACTTGCATACATTTAAAATAAATGAACAGTTACAAATTCACATACAGAGAGCATGCCATACAGGTGGACTTCAGCCTTTTCATTCAGGGCACTTCTGGTAGAAAAGTAAATCCTTAACAACAGTGCCATTAATAAAAGAATTCTCCATCCTCTCATAATGGAAGGCAAATCCCTCTGCACCAGCAGTGCTGTTACGTTCACCCCAAAGGTGGCAACTGCTGCCTGGACACCGTGTAAGCAACAAGCCGTGGCTGTTCTGTGGCAACCTGCTATCCAAACAGAGAACACAACTGTGGCATAAAATCTGCTTTCACACTGCTCTAAGATAATACTACTTTGCCAACATATTTTCAGCAAATACCTAAACCTAAAAGAGTTCATATTTCAGCATCTAAACACAGAGAGTTTCACAGAAGACAAAGAAGCTATCTGGCAATAACCACATTGCCTAATTTTGTATTAGCTGTCTGTTGATTTGGATGAAGAATCAAGAAGCCTGCAAGAGGGGGATCATTTAGCAAGGCTTCTTGGCAATCTGCACAATTCTGCCCCTCAAAATGCTAAATACCTTAATGTTCATGGTTCAGGTATGCCTTCAGCCCCACAGCATGTCTTCAAGAGGGCCCGGCACGAGCTACAGAAGAGAGCCACTACTCAAGCTGTGCCAGCAGCTCCAGATTCCACTGTCTCCACAAAAATAACCTGCCATCACATCACAAGAGAGGCAAGTTGCCACTGGAAAAGCCTCTGTGCTTGTAAAAATCAGAAAGGCTCCATCAATTTGAAGACACAAACATCTTGTGAGCCATGTACGTCAGCAGGGCAAAAAAAAGGGAAAGAAACAATCAAGAAAAATTAAACTCTTCGTTGAGGAAATGATTCAATGTTCTGTACCAAGTCAAGATTACTACATCTGACATTTTTCAAGGGTCAGTCACCTACAAATGGGGGGCCTGAGATGGGGCGGTCTGAGGAGGAGGAGGGGGTTTATTTTCTACTGAATAGGTTTCTTCCAACACAGAAGACCCAAGCTGAATAAAATTTACCTGTTGTAAATCTAAAGCAATCTCAGGAGTTACGTTTCTCTAGATGTGAACTGGGGCTACTGAGATAGGGGTCTTACCACAAATTGCTCACATCAGCTGATTACTTATCTACTAGAGTGAAAAAAGGGATATTTCAGTGGATGTCAGTGGACACATAAAGTTAGGTAGCAGAAACAGAAAATAATTTGCCTACATACATATTCCTTTTTTTCTACAGCATCATATTTATTTCTAATATTTAACCTAGACAGGAAAAAAAGGTTAAAAAAGTAAACTATTTGTTTAAATGGCTATTAATTTAGCCTTCAACCAACTTATATTTTAATTTGAGTACAATATGAAACCACACTAAAGTCTGTACAATATATTCAACAATTCAGCTCTTGGCAAGTATAACCTTTTCTTCCCAGATTCTGTCTTGGATGAACATACTTTTCAGTGCACTTTCATGTTGAGAAATAATGAAATCACTTGATGAAACACAGTACAAACTTTGTGAAGGGCTAAGAGAACTCCTGCGTGTTTCATAGCTACTAGTTATAAAAATGCTGCTCCAGAAAATTATTAGAATATTAACAAAGGTCAGCATTTTGATGTAGAAATGGGTACATCACAGAGATTGCTGGATTCCAAAATACTTCACAGTAAGTAGTGCTACTTTTCAGCTTCCACCTCAACATTTCTGCCACAGTTGCTAATACAATAAAGGGAGCATAAATTTACAGGAAAACCACAATCTTGCCTGAAGCTTTTAGTACTCAGTAAAATGAGTTTTCTTCGTGTGCATATCAGCTATGCCTATTTTATTGGTTTTGTTCAATTAACACCATCCAGAAGAAAATTCAGTGATGTATCTTTCTTTGGCCACTAGTTACAAAATATACTCCATTTATTTTATTATAGATGGCAAGGCAAAGAAAGAGCAGGTTTTTAATTAAGAACCAGGATCTGGAGAGAGTAATGTGAATAGAGGGAGACATAAAATGTATCAGAGTCACACTACCTGTTCTACAGTGGCAGAAAGAAGGTATGTTGTTGATACCATGCTGATGCTCACACAAAGCCCAGCTGGTGCTAATGCAATGGTCACAGTACCATTAGCCCTTTTCCCAAACTGTTGTCTTCCCTTCCATTCCCCCTCCCTTCAGTAAATCATGCCTGGTTTTAGCAGGGAAGCATCAAATTGTGACTGTTATCTCAAGTTAAAATGCTGTCTTGCTCCAAATCTGTTACTCACCTGAAGACCAAACCCCATGCTTTTACTACATTACTGGACAAATTGTTAGTACAGTCAGTGCTTTGAACCACATGCTCAGCCCAAAATGCTTTCTTTGCTCACATGCCCTTTCAAGCCTGACATTTTGTGTATTGATTTTGGCTGCTTTGTAGGTACCTAAGTGCTGAGGAGAGGAAGAAAACACCATTCACATACAAAGGTCTGTTGATGGGTTCCTCTATTCTATTTTGAAGAACAAAAGCATGTCTATTACACATCTTTGCAACTCTTCAGGGATTCTACCAGCTAAAGGCTAGATTTTTCTGAACAGTTACTGCAGCTTCCAAAACTGTGACTTAGAAACCCAACTTTTACACTTTGAAGTTTAGTAAGTGGCTTGGTGCCAGAAAAAATAATGATCTAAGAGCTTCCTAATATGCAGCAGGATGCTTTAATGAAAGTTTGCCCATTACATATGCAAGGACAGGTTATTTGCTGTAAACTCAGATAAACTTTGTTCGTCTTGCAGCAATGAGTGTATTCAGAGTCACCCAAACAACATACTTGGGTAAGTCCACCCTGGCATATCATCATTTATGAAACCACTTTTACATTTCAATAAATTTATTTTCAGATAATACATCTGAGACTCTTACTTGCTGACTTTTTCTACAATAAGAAGTTCTATTAATTTGCTAAAATATGGACAAAGTATTCTGAACTTGAATTTAGTACATTTGAGAAGGTCAGTTAAGTCTTTTTAAAGACCAACCAAGCTATCTTGTATGAAATTTTTGAAGAAATCAAAATTAGACCATGAAACACATTAATGGATTGATGTCCAGAATGTTCTTAGGTTTATGAGACACATATAAAGACATTTCAGCTTATTTGTAACATGCATTTATTTTGTATTGTTAGGTGTGGACATCCCTACACTGATGTCTGAGGAGATGTGTCATCCAATTTCTTTTATTTATGAATGCTCTTGCCATAGCCATTAAGGTGGGATAACTAGGGATGAAAAGAACTTCTCTGAATTTCATTGGATATGAAACTGTTTGGGGTTATCCTAAAACTAATAAACCAACACCTCTGTCTAAAGGGAATAAAGGTGGGGCAAAGCTCAGCGCAAGCAGTCACTTGCAAAATAAAACCTTGTGTGGACTGTCATGATGAAGGCCCACTACTGTCCCTGGAACTCATCGTGCCTTTTTTTCTCGTTTCACACACCACAATTCTTCACAGCATCTGGGGTTTTTTTCACAGCATCATGATTTCCTTCATTCTTCAGCCAAGAATATGTATATGTATGACAGGTGTTGTGTCACCTTTGCTTGAGGTAGCAGATCTGCAAAGTACAGAGAAGCCAAACTGCAGAACTAGATGCCAACAGTTTTTCTCCCAAGCTGGATGCTTCAGAAAATTACTTCAATCTACAAATTTCATATATGAAGGATGAGCCACCTGGAACTAAGCAACAGGTAACACCGAGGAGAAGGGCCTGCCTAGGGATCCAGCCATCACAGACTTTACCCTGCTCTGGGTTGCCAGGCACCACCTGCATCTACTCACTGCTCCCTTCTGCTGATAAAGAAATCATCACCTCTGCAATGACTCCCTCAAACCACCAGGCATGGTTCATTCTTCCTTTCAAAAACATGCATAGAGGAATACCTTGGGATTTGAAGAAAAACTGCCTAGAGCTGTTTTCTCCTAGGTGAATGCTTTGATCCCCAGGGAAGAAATTAAGCTGAGCAATAGCACTTTCCGCTGTGCAGAAGTATTGTAACTGAAATTCTGTTTTTTTGATGTCAACTCAAGGTTTGCCCTAGTCTTCACACTTTAATCTCTAAGGCAATGCTTTTATTGAGTGAAAAAAAAACCCCAAAACAAAACAAAAAACAAACTATGTCACAAAATCTGAGGGTCAGGACTGGCATTTGTCAGGCCACCACCTGAAATTCAAAGGAAAAATATTATTCTTGTAACCTAAACAAACCTGCTTCTGTAATTTATGCAGTTACTATTTCTTATACAAGAAGAGTCCTTGGAACCAGACCAATATTCATGACTTCCACATTTCCAGATGAGTACTGTAATAACTGTACTTGTTTTCTCCTCACAAGCCATGAATTCTTATCTGTCCTTTTCTTCAATTAGCTCCTAGCTAAAAACTGGAAGCTAAAAATTGTCAGAAGCATAGAGCTTTTAGAAAGAGTTACACCAAACATGAGCTAAACCAAAACAAAATCAAACCAAAGCACTGTATATTTATTTAAGTATTTTTTGACAGTAATAACTTTGCCTATGCTGCAAGGAACTGCTGAATTTTACTCTGAAGGAATATTTTCCTTGTATTGCCAATATTACATTACCAAAATACTGACAAAGGACAAAAAAAGACCTCAACAACTCTTGTCTTGGGGACAAGAGTGGTAAAGCATCTTATGACATTTCTTAAAATGCTTTACCACTCTTTACTTCTTGCAACTGGAAGTAAATGAGGTCAATCACAACACAGACCTACTGATCTGATGACAGAACAGTTGTAATTACCTGTCTTTACATGCTATGTTGACTCACCACACCTTATAGTTTGTTTTTTTGATCTCCTTGGGGAAATTATTATTGGAATTTCTCCTTGCCAGTGAGGAGTTACTATACCTATAAAGAAAGTAACAGTATTGAAAGAAAATGGAAGAATAAGCAGTCAATTGTTTATATCATTTGCATGTATCAAATTCAAACAGTAATTATTTACACTGGAGAGAGTTATTTGACAGTTTTAATACAACTATACTCAGGGAAAAAATGTTATGCCTCTTGTCAGCCTTTGGTAAAGTTTAAGTGCATGGCATACATTAGTTTGTGAGGAATACTGGAGTTAGAATTCTAAAAATAATAAAGAAGGTCAGTGTAAGCTGTTAGAGACACATAGTTCTAGAAATAAAGAGACCACAAACATGTCCAAAATAAGCAGAAGTTATTTATCCAATTATTTTGGATCCTCTGGGCATCAATTTTTGTGTTTGCTGCATGACTCCTACAGTCACCTCAATCCCAAAAAAAAAAATGACAGGCTGCACTCAGTTCAAGACCAAGATCATCACACAGTGAGGCATGAACTGATGACAGCCCATATTTCATCACACATCACAAAATGCCCATTGTTTTGTTCCCCTCACCAAATACAGAGCTGATTTGCTCAAGTTCTGAAAAGCCTTGCTCACATGGCTTTTTTGGAGAGAAGTTCTCAGGCACATCTCAAGTTAATAATTGAATTTAACATTAGTGAATTCTGCAACTGCTAAGAAAACAACGATAATCTATTCTCAAGGTGGCATAACTGGATGAATGATAAGCAAACTTATTATTTCACCTCTCTGTCAACCCAAGAGTCTGTGTTTTCCAGGAGAGACTCTTTGGTCTCCTTATTATAAGCCAATCTAGCAAGTTTCCTCTTCAGAGTAACATTTTTAGGGAAAAAATGTAATACAAAGCATTCCATAGTTGCCAAAAAAAAAGTGTTCTTGTTATATTCTTCAACACAATTTTAGAAATTTTACACTCATTAATCCATATAAGATATTTGCAGTCCCTTCAATTTTAGGAAAGAAAAAAAATTCTGGAATTTTCCTAACATTATTTCAGACTTACTATTAAATCATTATTTCAGACTACTAATAGGCACACTTTGGATGATGTCTTTGTATCTGCCCATTCTATATGAAGTCTGACTTTGCTGCTGAAGAAAAGCATGAGCTTGCTGAGCTTTTCTCAAAGTCAGCTGTGGAGGAGAAGGGAACAAGTAATATACTTAGGAAGAGTACAAAGTAGTTCAACTTTACTGTGTTTAGTCTTCTAAAAAAGAACTCTGCATATAAAAATGAATTAGGGTCACTGCTTCTGGGACAACTAAAAAAACCCATTTAAATCAAAACAAGGAATCCTGCTTGACTTTACGGAATACTTTCTGAGCAGATGGGGTGCATGAGACATGAAGAAAGGTCTGGGAGGAAGCAGACTCTGGTGGCTTCTCAGAAGCTACAATCCACTGATGCTTGCTTCAGGATTTCAACACCTATAAATTTGAGAATACACTAAAATGTCTGTATCAACAATCAACTCTTTCATGGTGAAAACAAGACAACAAAACAAAGTTCTTTTGTTCAGATGGGAGTAAATGGATGAGGCAGTCAGGTAGAAATCAGTAGCTTAAACTTCAGCATTTGTCATAACCATCTTTTTCCCCAAGCACATTTACAAGGCCACAGGGACAGGCTGGCATAAGTTTGAACTCTGGAACAGAATCAGTCAAGGTGTTGACTGGGTGTGAAACATGTTTTACACTTTTCTCATGCACGACATCATTCAGTCTCTTGCCAATGATACCTGTTTTTGATGCATGTGGTTTAAAAATTTTTCCCATGTGTTTTTTTGCCTAAATGAACATATATCCACTGTCTTTGGCTCATTTCCTTCTCCTGCTTCCAGAAATTCCTCCACTTTATTTTGGACCCTGAATACAAGTTCTTTGAACTTGCTTGAGGCTGGAACTCTAGACAGTATTACTCATTCATTTGCTGAAGCAGAAAAAAAACCCTTCATTTTTGCAATATTAAAATACCTCAGCTAAGTGTTGGTTGGAATTCTGTTCTGCCTTCCTGCTAATTACTGCTATGGCTTCTTGCCAACCACCATTTTGAAAAGTCAAATATCAGCTTCCAGATGAACAGCAATGTGAAAGACAACAAAGAGTCATTCTAAATAAAATATATGGCAGCATGAAAGGAAAGCAAACATCTTCTTGCTGAGACGGCTGTCTATAAGTCCTGGCTAAGCAGCTCTCCTATGAAGACAAGGTAGGGTTTTGTCAAAATGGGAGTTTGTCCACATCTCAAAACCAGCACACTTTTCATTATGTCACCAAGGCTCTCTTGGTGGATAACAGCAGTGTTACCCTGCATTGCATGTAAGTCTCTGAGAGCAGGACAGGAGGAGGTGACTGGGATAGAAACAGAAGTGGAGGATATATCAAGGCTGAAAAGTCATTGTTATAAAATCACAGAATAATTCAGGTTGGAAAAGACCTCAGGAGGTCATCTACTCCAACTTCCTACTCAAAGCAGAGTCAATACTTAATTCAGATCACACTTATCACAGATTTGTCCTTTCAGCTATTGAATATTTTCAAGGATACAAACTCCAAAAGCTCTCTGTGCCAGGGTTTTACTGTCTTCATGAAAAACACCTCTTCCTTACCTCAGGTATGAATCTGTCCTCTTCTAGTTCATAACCATAGTCTCTCATAAGTCTCTTTCTCTCCTTCTGGGCAACTCTGTAAAGAGACCAGCTCCACCTTCTCAGCAATATAGGAGAAGGCTGGTCAGAAGTCCTCCAGATGTTCTCCAAGCTGAACAAGAGCCTGTTCCTCATCATCTCCTCAAATGTTCCTCCCTGACCAACTCCAGCTCCAGTTGATTAACATCCTTCTGGTAAGGCAGAAGCAAAACTGGACAATATTCCATACATGGTTAAAGAGCGCTGCCCAAGATGTTGTTATGCCTTCCTTGGTGAGTTAAGTTTAGTTTACTGACAGAGCAGGGTAAGATGGTTACAGTTACCAAGAGTTTTCAGGTTGAGCTGCTCACCCCAACAGGTGTGAAAAAGATGGGGAACTATCCCCTGATACAGCAGGAATCTGTATTCTAAGAGTTTCCATGTTTTGGAAACTGGGCATGGTGACAGATTTCCATCTTGGCTGTGAGACATACAGAACAGAGCATGTGGTACTCCAAATCAGGCATCAAAAATCAGCTTTTTTATTCTCAATAGGGCTGGCACTGAGTCCGGTTTCCAGATGGTTTTCTGTTGCATGTTTCTCTTGCTTAGAGGAACACAGCAAAAGCAGAAGGGGAAGCCCTTCCCCACAAAGAAGGAAGGAATCAGAGAAACAAAAGTAAAAACATGAAGAATGAGTCAATAATTAATAAGTTACATCAATTTCTGTGTACCTTTTCTCCACTAAGGAACCAGCCACGGAAGCTCTCTCTTTTATGCCAAACAATTCAGTGTTTGATTGTGCTGTCTGTAGTAGCTTTGGCTGGCATTTTCCATTCTTATTTACACAGTTAGATGCAAAGCAACTCATTAAAACACTTGTTACTTATTAATAAAAGTGATGTTTGAAAGGACAGATGCTCTTGTTTACCATCCCCTCAGATATCAGTCAGTTTTCATATTATGCTCTACATTATATAAAGTCTGACTTCTTTTGTTCTTTATCTGCTTTTGATATTTAATTATTCAAACTGCTAGATGACTGCATTAGGGTCTGGTTTAGTTGTTTCCATTAAACAGCTCACTGGTTGCACATGCATTTATTAACCTAATTAAAAGCCAATGGGGAATTTCAGTTTAAGCATTTGAATCCTGGAGTAGCTATGGCTTCTAAAAAATGCCCAGCACAGCTGCAGGGCACGTATTTAATACAGTGGGGACATGACAAGTTTGACCTAAAGGACTGCTAATTGCACTCACCTTCAACTATGTGTAGGTGTTCCATTTATGTGTGGTATTAGAGCCCACTTAATACCTATCAAAGGACAACTCAAATACAATAGAGGATAATGTAAAATCAATAAACTGAAGCATATTATACAATCAAATGTCATTTGAAATCCAAGTTGTAGCACTACACCCCATTGTACTGCACAGCTCCAGTACATATGAGCACTCAACTGCATGTCTGGTTTTCACAGCTACATCCTTAAAAAAAACTCTTAAGCACTCTGTACAACTGGGGCTATAAATATTTATTTAATCTTATTTTCTAAGTTTGTCTTTCAAAATAGCAGTTGGAGGCTTAAGAGAGACTACCATGACCCAAAATGTCCAAATGGTCAACTTTCTTTTCGTAACTCTGCAGAGTACTGAGCACTGCTGATGTCTACAGTTCTCTACCTCTGCTGGGGAGACATAAAAGCTATTTAGCAACTTAAAGGATCGAGCCCTATTAAAATTAAAGAAATGTGAAAGACTTCATCAGAAAGGTTTATTTATTTGGGGAAATTTTCTGTTCTAACAGTAAGACTTTTCCCTGCTATCCAATCTGCAACAGACTGGGCTGTTCTTGTAGGGCTATTTTGTTGCTGTGGTCTTGAATCCAGGCCCTCTGAGGAGACCAACAGAACAAAGATACAGCCAATTATAAAAAACATGGTTCCCAGGATACCATCCTGCCTAAGGGATCCATAGGAACAAGAGCCTCGGACTTTTGGCTGCTGCTGAGAAGCAGTAGCTGGGATATAGAGGAATTGGGGCAGGATGCACAATAGCCTCTAACTCTACTGCTCTTTCAGCCTTTGCCTCTTGACATTCAACCAATCCTTATAATTTCCTAACTCTACCAACATTTCTCTTTACCTTCCATCTTACTGATGCAGAATTCAAGGTGATAAATAAGCATTGCAATCTTATGACTTTTTTGTGTCAACTACAACTTACTTGGCTTGAAGCAGAAATGCAGGCATCTACAGACTGTGGCAGGCAAAACGGCAAACAATCTTTGCACAGACATAAGCAGCATGTGGAAAGAGGGGCACCTGTGTCCCTAATCCTGCAGAAGCTAAGGAACAAGTGTAGCACTGCTGCCAGCTGCACTGTAAAAAGGCAAATGTGTGGTTGCAGCATTAGGATCCATGAAATACAAGGGTCAGCATGCAGCATTTTGAAGGGTAATGCATTTTTAATCCCTGGTCAGAGATTTGCCAAAGGCAGAGAAAGCATTTGAGGATTGCCACTGTCTGGAGTACAGCCACACAGATGCCAGTGTGTCAGTAAAACACCTTTTTTCACACGTCCTAGCAGAAGGCAGAGATAAGCAGAGCCACATAGACACAGCAGAGCTCCAACCAGCTTTATCTCCTGGCCTGAGACCAGAAAGAGCCACAGACTCAAATGGGGTTGGGGATGAAGTTTGGCTAAAATAATTTAATCTTTCCCATTATATTGTAGAGCCTATTGTGCCTGTTTGTCACATAGAAAGGAGAGAGGAAATATCCCCCAGACATCAGTATACAATCTTCTGTGGCTTGCAGTCACAAATCAGCAAATTCAGAGACAGACCTGTGTCTGAGCAAGGCCACAGCTTATTTCCGTGCAGGTTATCATACTGTGCAGAGGATTTTTAAAGCACAATTATAGCCTCTGACAGCCTACCTAAAGGAGTGGAGTGGTCACCATGGTAACACCTGCATCAAATGGCAGTGAACACCTGATACCAATCAATCTTGAAAACATCTTTTTAAAGAAACAGCTTCCTGGAAAACTGCAGATGGAGATTTCTTTCTGAAACTAAGAAGATGCTCTCTCTCACAAAAATGAAAGTTTCACCTTACCATCTTTTCATCTGACTCTCCTATTCTATACAATCCTGTTCTTTATAAGTTTATAAAAGTGATAAAAAAATAAAAAAGGCAATGGTGCTGTGTTGAGAAGGGTGACAAACGCTGTAGTACAGCTGGAATGTAAATGATACTTTGCATTTTTCCCCCAGCGCATGAACTGTGGCTTCTGAGAATATGTCCACGCTCTGGTTGCTAAAACAAAATAGAAATGTACCTACTGTAGTACCCCCCTCACCTTCCCAGGACAATAGATTTCCCTCAAATGTTAAAATATCCCAGACATGTCATCAGCTTCTTTCTGCCTTTTTGCTTTCCAAATCTGCAATTTAATTTCATTGATTAGAGTTGTATTCCCTCATGGGGGTACAAGAAGAAAAATATATTTAAGAAAGTGATATTTGCACTCAGTTTGGCACTGTGCGTTTCTGAAGTACATTCTGCCACCAGCCCTCCAGACACATCCAGCAGCCAAAAAGCAGATGTAGTTGCTCTGTGGTTTTTTGGAGGGTTGTTTTTTTTTTTCCAGCTCAGTTCCAGCCCAACAGCCATTGGATTCTCTGTGCTGTGACTGCTCTTCTGCCTCTTTCAACAGTCTGCTGCCTCCTCTTATCCCAGTAAGGACAAATAAACCCAGGAAATACCTCATGCAAAAAGTTCAACAGCTTCAGCAGTATTTCCAACATAGTCTTGTTATTTCTTATTTAGTTCTATCTCTAGTTATTGCTACTTTCATTAATTGAAAGTCTGCTTCTTAATTTTCCTTTGACAAAGGCTTTCTTTTCAAATGGCTTCTATCTTTGTCATCTTCCATTTCCTCTACATTCCCTTTTCCAAATAATTCAGAGCTATAATCATCTGTTCTGACAGTGCCTCTCCTTTACTGAGTAAGATTTCAGAACAGGAAAGCCACTGAATCTGCAAATACCATTGACTGACAAAAGCTAGATATCCAACCACCATAGAACTGATAACAAATATGCACAGAAACTCTTACAGCATCCTCAGGAAAAAACACCTGAGTCCAAGGAGGCAACAAGACATGCTTTAAGCTCACTGAAGTCACTAGAACAGGCCCCCCTCTGCCATGCCCTCCTCACTGCTGAGCAACCACAGCAGATTATGTGCACAGGAACTGCTGCCACGGGTGGTTTGAGCTCATGTCTACACTGTACACAAAAGCTGATTAGGAAAATGCTTCCAAAACTTATTTCCAGAGTTCTGGTTATATCCAGAACAAACTGCTTAAGTCATCAAATGGCCACTTAAAAAATTGATGTGACTATTGCTGTTCAAGAAGAGTGCTATCAGGATTTTTCTGAGAAACAAAGTGCAGTAACTGGGTGGTTATTTTATTTTTATATATATATACACACATATATATATATAGAGAGAGAGAGATAGATCGATAGATAGATCGATAGATACACACACATCACTTTGCATGTATCCAACTAAAATGTCAAATTGTACTTGTTTAGCTCAGGCAGGTAAAAAACCCCAGTTGTCTCCTTTTTTAGTATAATACTGGCCTCTACCTACAGGTGCGTTTCAGCAGAAAAGCAAGGCATGTTGCTTTGAAAAAACAGAAAAATAAAGGGAATTGATGATACGTAAAATTTGTGGCAGTTGTTCTCCGCCCTCAATATGTTATGCAAATAACTCCCAGCAGCTGTACCAGGTATTTATACTGTCTGTGGTGTTCTACAAGTCAGCACTAGCTGTCACGCAGTCTTGTTATATATGAGGAAGTCCAGCTTTAAATCTGCTTTCATAGTGTGGAAGTTGCATTTATTCAGCTGTGGTTCTGACGTGTGTCTCACAGTAAATGGCATTATTGCTCAACAGGGCAACAGACTCCAATAATAGAAACATAAAGCTCCAAAATCAAAATGAAGACGTCTATTACAGTGCATTGGGTTTTAATCTGTGGCAGGCCCAATTATGATTTTCAATCTGCAATTGATTTTCAATCAATAAGAGAAGAGATCCATTAATTCCATTGATTATGGCTGGGATCAGAAACTATACTTCAACTATGTCCAATATCTTTTGCAAAGGCAAGTGGCAAGGGAATATCAGGCAACTGCAAGAGAGTATTTGCAGGATTTGAGAAAGCTCTTGTGGCTTCCTGCGCTTTATAAGCTTGTAAAACAGTACTCAAACCCTGCCCTTCCCAAATTCTTGGTTTAAAGACAACAACATAATCCATGCAGTGAAACACACACATGCAGTCTACCCTCACTCGGAAAGAGCATTGTCGTCAAGAACTAATTAACTACGCACTTCACCCTGGAAGCTGAACCTTATACTTGCCACCACAAAATGATGATTCATTTGTTTCCTATATCCACTTAAAAATGAAGGGTCAGCACAAAAAAAATAGCAGTGAGGGTCAAAACTGCCATGAATATTTTCATTACCTTCTCTATGAGGTCTACACATGCTTTTGCTGACAGGAAGATCAGAAATCTTTCACCTCTATGCAGCCGACTCATCAGTGCTGTAAGTTTTGAAATAAATGCTAAACTGACACTTTCTGATAAGGCTGCTACTGTCCTTATGTATATGAACTTCAAATACCAAACTCTAAATAGTGGACATGGCATCTGCCTTTTAGGCTGGTGTTCATTTTTAGTGCTCCCTTATGAATACAATCTTTGTGTAGGCACATCTACACTGGGAGTCTTTTTTATCCTTTGATGCTGTGTAGTAGCAATAACCAATAAATAGCTTGCTAAAGAGTTATTTATACAAGTACAAATACAAACCCACTAGATTTAATAATATATTTTCCTTTTGCACTTGTGTAAGTTAGTAGTGAAATAAATACAACTTGATAAAAATTTGGTCCATAAAGAGAACAGGATCAGAACAGCAGACCATTCCAGCAAAACATGTCAGACAGTCTGCCTTTCAAGTTTCCCTTTCAGATTCACACTTCCATTCCTGGCACCTATGGTAAAGGTTTTTTCCCCTAGTCCAGTCACAATTTCTGAGTTTCAGTACTATCACTCAGACACATCTGATGTCTTTTTTTCTCCTTCTTTCAGTGTCTCAAAAAGAAAAAGGCAAAGATAAAGCCTGGATTCTCTGACAGGTTTTTTCTGCACACTGTGATTAATGAGGTTAATGTGCTGTACTGAATTTTCACTCGCAAACATCAAAACCAACATTCCTCTGAAGCAGTGTGGAAGAAAGGCACAAATTCACCTCCTTGCTGCTGGCAGCATGGCATGAAATCGCCTAAAAATACACGTGGAGATAGACAGTCTATGCTACTCCTTGTATTTCCCTATGAAATCCTTTAGACATAAACCATTGACCAAGGCAGGGACTAAGACTGGACTCAGCTGCACCAACACTCCAATAGGAATTTAGAAAGCAAGGGGAATCCCATGACTCACTGGGATCATCTCCCTTACCTTTTAGATCTTTATCATTTTTCATCCTTGCTCTCCACGTCAATCATCTAAAATTTGGTTCTAATCCAAGTTTGCTCTGGATGCTTTGGCTATGTAGCCAGTCATTGAATGAAATTTGCCACTGAATTTTATCAAGATGCACCTTCCCAAATTCAGATTAAACCTGCTGCTGCTATTACCTTTGGTTGCGACTCCTTAAGTGATGTAAACCACTCATCTGTGACAGTCTCCTAAGAGAGAATTCATGGTACCTGTTGCCTCATTCTGCCTTCAGCTGAGTTTGAATCTATGTTAGGACCAGCCTCCTAAGTGCTGATCTCTACTAAGAGGCATTTTATGCCAGTTATTGAGAGGCACAAGATTTCTGGCTGAACTCAGCTCCACTGCAGGGGAGGGACCAAATTTCAGCCTATACACAAACCCTTCTCCTTCATGCTTCCTGTTTCCATTACTGCAATTACAGCATCTTATAGACTGTAAGAGGCAAACTTGCTCTTTCTTCTGAAATACACAAATATTGTACCAATTTAGATTGTGCACTGTGTGATTGTATTGATCTGGAGCACTGTTTCCCCACTTCAGCATAGTACCCAGTCTCTGGAGGCTTTGAAGTAAAAAAAGGTGTTTAAGTTGAAGAAATAAAGATGGGATGTTAAGGTGGATTAAATACTTTATCCAACTCACACTTATGTAAATGGGAACATTTTCAGGATCTCAAATGTAGGACAGGGGTCAAAGAGGGGGATTTTGTACAGGTTTGGACTAGCAGCAAGTAATTCTGCCTTCTGTGAAGCATCTTTGAAACCTGAGAGGATGCACAATGACTTAATCCTCCTCACACAGCCTCTGCTGAACATGAAAGATATTGGCAGGCATAATTTTCACATTGTAAACCCATATTTGAAGAGTTTATCTTTCAAAAAATGGATGGAGCTTATCAATTTGCACATTTTTGCCATTCCCATACACAGAGGGGCTCTAGATCTGAACAGATACTGGAGGTTAATTCAATTTCTGAACCCATCATTACAACTATTAAGCTAAACAACTTATGCCAGAAGCATCATCTGCAGTGGCATATGTAAAAAAATGACATTTCATGAATTCTTTTATCAATGTTTAAAAAGTCTATAGTTACTTGGTAGGTTATCTTATGCTTAAGCCAAATTTGCTTAGAGTTGCAGTTCTTTCCTCTACCAGCAACTTGCATAAGGACATCCTCCTACTTTCAGAAGAAATGTTACCGATGCAGGGAAAAACCCCCAAAACTTTCCATATACAGTGTTATTAATATTTATTGATAAGCATTTAAAACTTTAAATCTGTTCTAAACATTCAGGAATGAGAAATAAATGGTTTTGAACAGCAGATATTTTTTTTAAAACAGAACTGTCTGTATTAATGAGGCTTAATTAAGCAACATTTCCTTAACAGTCCTGGCTGTAAGTACATACTGAATTACTTACTCATTTGCAGAACTGCTTGGTATCTGCACTTCTCATGTGGAATCTCTAAGAATTTAAGTTAAATGATAGAGTGTAAAAATGATCTTCTATAATTAGGCTTTAAGTATTAATTACACAAGTTCAGATGTTTTGTTAACATACATTTTCTTCAGATCTTCAAATACAATGAGTAACTGTTATCCTCAAGAGAGGAGAGTTCATGTTTCTTCCAGAGCTATAAATGCTTCCTGTTTCATTATTTTCTTCTGGGACATCTCAATGTAAACCATTGGTATAATCAATAGATAGGTTATCTGAGGGGTGTTCACTGCACATGCACCACTTCTCATCTCACACTATTTATGTGTGTGCTAAGAAGCACAAGAGCAATGCTTTTGCCTTCAAAACTGCTCAGCCTGCAATGTACTGGCAATATCTCTACATACCTGAAGTGGACAAGAAAACAATGGCAAGAGCTGTGGTCAGGACAAGAAGAGAATCCCATCAGCTTGCAGAGGGTGATGATGAGACAACAGTAACATCCAAAAAAAGAGGTGAAATATGGCACAAATGAGGCTTGGCTTTGGGAAGATTGTGCTATCATTCCAGATGTCCTGTCACTTGGCCAGGATGTCTGTCAGAAGCAAACACTCTGTAAATTCATACACCTCCACAGATTTATGGTTTTCTTTCTGTTACACCTAATCTTACTATTTCAAATATTCACAGAATTAAGAGGCAACAAATAACAATTGTTTCCAAGACAGAACCCGCTTGATGTCAGGAAGGTGGCTTCAGAGAGCAATTTCTGGATGTCTGTAGCAAATCTACCCTGGATTTGAAAACTGCATTCAATCTAAAGAGTTGAGTGGGAGGTTCAGGAGGTAATCAATAATGTTGAGGAAGTGATAAAAAAACGGAAGGAAGCAAAATCTATCAAAAGCTATTAAACAGAAAAATATTATGTCTTACACAAGTAACCCATGAGCTGCTGAGCACAGGACACATATACAGAGACTATACAACAGGAAGCTCCTTCACGTGTTCATAGTACTCTTATTTTTGACCTCTTTCAGCAACAAGACACTACATAGTAGATACCCATTTGATAAGAAGCAGCTCAACTCTTCACAATTGCTCTGGACAAAAGCATAGAAACAAAAACTCCCCAAAAGAAATCCCCATTTTGTCAGTTCTAAGCAAAAGAAAAAATTGCTTTCCATACCAAAAAGAAGCCCAAGTCATTTAGTCAAAACCAGTTTCAGAAAACCCATTCCTTTATGTGACAAGGCAGAACATCAAGTTTCTAACAATGAGAAGGCTACAAAAAGTATTTTCAGTTTTGATTTGAACATCCAGAGCTGGTGTGTAAGATAACCTCCAACTAGCCCCACAAGAATCTCCTGCAAAGGGGAAGGACTGCTCTCTCCTATGGCAAGAAGTCTACTGTGTCTGCTGATTTTCAAGAGGTAGAAAGCAGAGTTTGAAAGTGGAAAATTACAAGGGTATTTTGTGCTAATAAGACATCAGACTTCTGATGAAAATGGGAAAGGATCTTATTAACTGTTCATTCAGTTTAGTTTTTTTTTTTTTACTTCTAAGAAGCATTACACAATGAAAAAGCACTCTGAAGACTGAAAGAGCTCAATCAGAAAAGAATCTAAGATTATCAATTTTATCTTCCTATTGAAATTGTGTTACCCTTTCACTTGGGCTAAACTCTGCTTGAATGGTAAAATGGAAAGTTTCACAGTGCACAGAGATGAAGAATACAGTTTTTTCCATAGTGATAATCCCATAAACCCAGCAACTCTGAGCTGGTGGCTGCAGAGGCAGCCCTGCAGTGCTGCCCTTCGAAAAGGGCACCAAAACAAATAACCAAACCTTGTAACAGTGCCCTTAAAAGCAAGGTGATGATGAGGAAATTTAAAAGTCAAATGTCCTAAAGAATCAACACCTACTTTCCTGTTTACAGAGACATCTCCAGAGACATCTCTGACATTGGGCAGTCAAGAGCAGGAGATGACAATTTATGTGACGGCTCTACTGTTAATAAAGCTATCAGCATAGAGGTGAGAGCTGAAGTTAGCAGTTCCAAAACTAAAAATCTTTAAAACCTATGATGAGAAGGAAAGGGGGTCAGAAGCCCAGATTGACCCCAGTTGCAGGATGTGGTCACT
Source organism: Chloebia gouldiae (assembly GCA_003676055.1). Lineage (NCBI taxonomy): Eukaryota > Metazoa > Chordata > Aves > Passeriformes > Passeridae > Chloebia > Chloebia gouldiae. The sequence continues at coordinate 46,018,926 of QUSF01000002.1, read as the reverse complement.
TGCCAATGTTTAAGTAAAGCAATCTGCTCTCACATGGGGCTTCTCTGAGGGCTGAATGTCATTTGGAGGTGAGAGGAAGGCAGTCCCAGGGAAGACAATGAATCATATCTGATCCCTAAAGAGATGCAGAGGGACAGCAGAAGTGGAAAAGGGGTTTCTTCAGTCTTTATTCTTGCATTGTGCAGGCCAGACGCAGCTGCAGACCAAGGGGTTCCCTAGCACTTCTTGGCATCTCTGCAAAGAGCAGGAGAAGAAAAGCAGGAATCATTAAACCCCAGCCCTAACATCTGCATATGCAATTATGGCTTCATTCAATAAACAGGATTTTTACAAGTGTTTTGCAATCCTCCCTGCAAGATTCCTTGCTGCTATCAGTAGGGGAATGCAATTTTACATGTCACAGAATTTTACAAAACACAGTATTTATACCTGCATGTAGCAAATAACAAGAGTAAGATACTGATATCAGATAACTGATATTAATGGCAGAACAATTAGCCTGAAGCCTGGATGAAAAGCCTCAAGAGAGGTGTCCTCAAACACTGCTGCCCTCTCTATTTTCATGTCCCATTGTCACTGCACCTTCTCCTGCCTTGCCCCCACACAGTGTCCTGCATGAGAACACCCGTGTCTGTCAGCACAAGGGTATCCATCAGACAGGCTCTGTAACTGCTTTTATTAATGCTTCTTTTGACCTCACGGGCTGTGACTGACCACGTGATATTCCACTTCTGGTGTCACAGAGATCAAACCTGAAATAAAACAATCGAAGAAAGCCTTGGCACGCAGGGTTTCACACAGATGAGAATTGAAGGTCACCTGCAGACTCAGGTGAGTGACACCAAACCTCAGGCAATGTGGTGCTGTTCTTGCTCTTCTCTCTGCTGTGTATGTACACCATGAAATGGTGGGAGACTACCCGTGCAGCTTTTAGCAGCCTGTGAGAGCATGTAATTCTGATATTAATTCACCAGGTATTTTTCCTAGTCCATCTCTCTGTCAGATATGCACAGCAACAACATTCCTCTGTTCATTCCAGGAGTGAATTCTTCCCTTCACCTATAGTGAGGAACAGAATTAATGTACTTTTGCTTATTTGGAACACATTTCACATGTCAGTGCTCTACATAAGCATATGGTTAGGTCACACATCAATTACCTATGCAGTTTTACAGTGACAAGCAGGCAGATCTATAGATTTTTTTATTTGCCCTTAGTATGGAGGACGTCTCGTAAAAAAAAGCAGGACCAGGGTACCACTGTGCAGCAGAGAGCAATCTGAGAGGCTACTGTAGCCAGGCATAATTTGTAACAGATGTTCTCATATACATCAGAAGCCAAATTCACCCTCATTTACCTTCAACTTCCACAAGGCAGAGAGGTTCCAACACAAAACTCTATCCTTCAAGTCCTGGTTGGTCCATTCCTCAGGTCTTGATGAGCTGTGGGTCTAAGCTGGCTAAAAATACCCTGTGAGGCAGGAAACCTTTCTTCCAAGAGCTGTTAAACAGTTCTTCTAAGGATGCACTGTTTCCAAACAAATAAATGCTGAATGTTTTGAAACAGGAATAGGGCAGGATGCATCTCACAGAAAGGAAGAGACACGTGGCATAGGGCCTTAAGATTCCCTGTATTCAGCCAAGTTCATTTCAGAGTTTTATTCAGTATCATAAAAAATATTAGTGCGTAGCAATTCAAGCACATCCATTCTCACGGAACAATGTTCAGGCTCTACAGTCAAATTATCATACAGTGCTCTGAGATTTTTCTGTTTGTCCTTAGTAAAGTTTTGTTTCTCCAAAGAATCCTCAGGGCAGCAAGAAGGAGAGGAGAGACCAGGTATTTAGCAGAACTATCATGTCTGTTAGTAGCACAAAGGCAACTCTGGCCCAAATACTGTCAGTCAGGGGTTTGTGCCTAACCCTCTTCCTACCACATGCTCTTAGGATCTACCAGTTAACCATTCCTACAGCATCCTCTCAGTTTTCATGGTCACTGAGTTTCACTTGTCTCTTTAGAGATCTGTACTTTGATCACGTCTGGGAGCTGATTGTCATAATACTCGTTATTTATATGAAAATTGTATCTACATGAAAAAAAAGGAAGCAACTTCTACAGATAAATTAATCTCCTGAAATTTTGATCTTTCAGCTACAGAACCGAAGGCTGAAAAACAGATACTGCAGATACTGCAGATATCAGATATTGCAAACTGACAGATAAAATAACCTAGTCAGAAGAGAGTGAGCTGCAGGTACACACTAAGTCTTTTACTAGTGCAAATGGCAATTTTATCTGAAATTGTAAACGACTATAAAAAGAAAAATCAAAGTCAGGATTTACTAATAGCCTTCTGAGATTTCATGTAACAAGGAAATGTGCTGAGCCTACATATCCAGGAAAGCTGTATTTGGTAGAGTGTGGTTGCAGATTGCTTACCAAGTGACCCGAAATAGTTGAACGGACCTGGAGTCAGGGGCTGTAGGGAAAAACAAATTGAGTGAGAAAACACTGCCCAGTGTGCGCAGTATACATGTTTCTAGGATCATAAACATTTCACAATTAATTTCTATTATCACATGGTAGGCACAGCTAAATCCAGGGCACATCACTCATTTGCCTCACTAGAGGACACAAAGAGCTCAGCCTTTCAAGAAGCCTACCTGGTGACACAGTTGTCTATTCTGTGCTTTGAAGGCTTCATCTCACGACTCTGAAGGTAATGTTTTCCCACTTTAGCTGGGGAAAGCTAGAGATTCATGAGAAAACCTGCTCCTACCTCAAAGATCTCCAAAGGAAGGATGGTCACCAGCCACAGAAGAATATTTCCAATGCAGGATGCCCCACAACCATCCATGTCACCAAACCATATGTTGGAGCGGATCTTTCAGGCGCCACAGCCTAGACTATGGCACAAAACAACACTGACAGCAAGATGTGGCTCATCATCAGGCTGAAGAAAAGCCTGAAGATAAGCAGAAATTGTGGACACAAATAGCCACATATCCAGGAAGCCGAGGTGGAGGTGTGAGGCCAAAGCCAGTGGTGTTTATATCCTTGGATGAGGTGGCACTTTCTATGCTGCCTGGAGGTACTGTGAGCCCACACATCTAGGCTTTGTTGAAGCTCATTCTGGATTAACTGGACAGCTGCCCTCACCACTCAGTCCCAGGTGAAAAAAACACAACGCAGAAAAAAATCACGGCTACGTGGTAAAAATGTTTCTTCAAGATAAATTTATGAAAAATAAGAATGGCTTAAAAGAATTTCTGAATTAGAAGTAATCAGTTTGTTGGTGTAATAGAAAAGCTCTTTTGATCTGTTTGCCTTTTTTGTTTCTTGGTTGTTTTTTTTTTATTTTATTTTGAACCATCCATCCCCTCTAAAGCTCTGAACAATTCCTGCATTATCTCAGTAGGCACTGCTGATTCAAAGCAAGGATTAGTCACAAATCTGTGCCACCCCAGAGCCATTAAATCAGCAAGCTGGTGGATGGGAAAAGGGCATATGCATCTGATAACTAAGATGACCTTTCCTACAGATATTCGTGTTTGATTACCAGTATCTTTTCTGGATATACAGTTTCAGCAGTACAATGTAACATCCCAATTCTTCCTGAACTGTGGAGACAAAAATAAGACAATCTTTACCACACCACACCACAACAGTGCTGCTTATGCAGTGCAAAATCATGCAAAATCACCGGAACAATTTTATTCTTCTGAACAATGAAGACACTTCAATAAACTCTATTAAACTCAAGCATCGGTACCAACCCCAGCATTAAATTGTTGAATACAGAGTAGTTTTCCTATGGGAAATTTATGACCAAAGGAAATATTCTAGCCTTGGTATTTTTATAGCATCCATTAATTTTTTAGTGGAGGATGGAGCTACCCATCCTCCACTAAAAAATTCATGGTATTCAAAGTGTACTCTGCCTTGAAGAAGAAAAGTAACCTGCATTGTAATACCATGCCACAGCCCCCAAAAGATGAGATGACACCTGGGTGCAACTGCTATTACCGAAGTACATTCATTTAGTCAGCCGCCACTCTCCTCACCAGACATCCTGCCTGTTTTGGTTACAAAACAAAACCATCCTGACCTTTTATCTCTCTCCTCTGCACAGTAACATTGATGTCCATTGTCACAGTGTACAGGCAGGGGTCCTCAAGCCCTTTGCATGTGCCACAGACCTTGCTCCTGAGTTCTTACTGCTCTGTCACCTCAGCTCTGCTCCTCTCTCCCACTGGTGGCTGCCTTTCCTAAGGCTTCCAAGTAAACATCCTGTAAACTCAACACCCAAGACAAGAAGCACAGACAGTTCATGATCTGTTTACCAGTGATTTATTACCAAGTGCAGCATGACCTGAGAGAAAAAAAAAATTAACTGTTATTTTTGTTCCTCTAATTTAGAAAATGAGGGCACAATTTCTCCAGAAAGTAGATGCCACAGAATTATTAGTGAGTGCTTCCTGGTATTTTGTTCACAGTTTAAACATTCAAATTGGAGTTGCAATAAGTGTTTGCTGAATGTTTAGCACAGTCAAGCTCTATTTTTCTCTAGAGAAGTATAATTTCAGATGTTACAGTTCACCAACAAATTCTGAATACCATATTTGTTCAGAGTGGCATTTCTCCTAGGATCTACAACTCCAGAGCTACACTGAAACATAATTAACAATATAACACATCACTGCAGTGCCTCTGTATCTTCCACTTGCAAACAAACCAGTGCTAAACTCTGTCATATCCCAGCAGCACTGTCTTCTCAGCTTCCCTTCCTCCTCATCCTCCCCCTCTAAATTCAGAGACACAAATCTACAGAAAACATGCCAAGATACTTTCTGAAGAGATGTAAAAAGGAGAACAGCATCATGTATATTCCTCACCCAAAATAAGCTTATGTGCCTTTTATACAGTCCATATGCTTATTTTCTTAACAATTTTTGAAACTCCCATGCAGACACGAACAAGCCATAATATTCCTCATTCAGTTTCAGGGCTATTACCCCCTGAGGATTTCGCTCCTCTGAACATTTCCAGAACATCTCCAGCCTCTCCCAAGTTCAGCAGTGACTGTGCTGGCACTGTGCAAACACAGCTCGCAACACCACTGAGCTGTTTTTAGCTCCCATGCTGCCTGGGGCTGAGCATCTTCCCCCTCATCACATCCCATTTAGTGATGAGCCATCTATCCTCAAACTTCTGAATGCCACATTCTCACTTAGGAGATGGAGCCTTAGAAAGACACGCTCCAACAAAAGAGCATGTCTCTATGTGTTCTGCTGTCAAGCCCTTTGCCCCAAAACCAGAATGAGGTCTTACCCTGCACCTCTTTTGCTCAGTTGTATAAATAGGCTGGACCTGCTGTCTTGCTGGAGCAGCTCAGAGTGGCACAGGAGGAGTGAAGCCAGATCCCCTTGCCAGCTCCTGGTAAGACATCTGAACAAATATCCCCATTTTGGGAACAGCTGAACTTCAGATGGTAATTACATTCCACCTTTGAGGGGCTCCTGCTTTTCTAAGCCTGAAGGCTGGGCTGCCTCCCCTGCCCCAGCCCCAGCCCCAGGATCCGCTGCCATCCGTACATCAAATGTGACTCGTGTCAGATGGCAGCTCAGGCTGCCAGCCTCGCTTCTCCTCCTCCAGGGAACACTGACGCTGGAAAGCCTGAACAAGGAAACTGGGATTGCAGGAGACATCCTTTGCCCCGAGACAGCACTGCTGACTCTTATCTCTGCTCTCCAGCTCTCAACCAGGAGTAGAGCAGTAACAAATGCACTCAATCCTACCCTGAAAGGCAGCCATACAGAAAGGCCTGGGCTAGAAATCCCAGATTTTTAATGGCTATAATCAAATGCAACAGAACTGGGAGGAGAGGTGAGAGTGGGGGTGAGGAGGTACTGAGCCATTCAAATGAAAATTGACCTTTTCTAATTTGCTTTGATTCGCCTCTAATCTTACATGCATTTTCCTACATTCTGAAAATGTACAGAAATGAGGCCAAGATACAGATAAAAAATATCATTCTCTCTCAAAATATATGCCTAGAAAAAAATGCATATTTAATATTTATAGTAAGGATTAATCAAGCCATTAAGCCATAAAAAGCTTCATTTAAAAAAATGCTTCTCTAAATCTCAACTTTCAGATCTTCCAGAGTATTTATTTAATTTTAAGCAACGGAACTTCAGGTTCTAGGTTTTACAAAAATCTAAAGAGCAAGCAACTTTTAAAATCATTAAGGTGTGAAGTTTTAATTGACTTTTTTGGTTGTCAGAATCATGAGGTGGATATAACTCCATGTGGATGTGCAGAATTGATCAGCTGGATAAATTTGTTCAGCTTTTTTCTATGTTCTGTAGACCACCAACTGCTACTAAAGAGGCCTCCAGCTTTCTTCATTCTCCCTTTATATGACAAAATTTAACTCTCTACAATGGCTGGATTGTTAACCAGTCACTTAATTAACACAATGAATATACAGCTGAATGTCTCATTACATCCCTTCAAGATAACTAAGTTTCTGTAACAACATTCAATTTCCATGCTAAAATGTGTGAATTATTATAGTTGACTCAACCCAAGAAATTGCATCTTCTTAAATGGGATTGCAGCAAGTAGGTTTCCATTTAGAATTATTTTAATAGTAAGTAAAGCTAAATGAATCAGTATAATAATATTAGCATCATAATAATCTTAATTTTTTTTCTAGCTAAAAAACTGGCTAGAACAGAACACACTAAGTCTCTTGGGAAATCTGTTTGAGAAACACACCATCCAATTTATTCTGTTTTACTTTGGAGTGTTACTTCCAGTTACCTGTAACTAATGAGAATCCAGAAGGAGAGAAGGAACATAAAACTGAGTTACTCATTAATAAAAGGAACTGTGTGGACAGCATGTACTCTCTCTTCAAACTGTAAATAATAAAACTACCAATTCAGAAGAGAAAAAGCCAGCATTGCCTGCCTTTTCAGTGATGCTTTTTCCTAAAAGCATCATGCCTTAGGATAAACACCTGCTATGTTCAAGTGGAGACCTTCCAATCACACCAATAATAGGTTGTTTCCATTAGAAATTGGCTGAGAATTATTTTTGTTCAATTTAATTCCTTCCACAATTCTAGCTTTTCCAGCAAACAAATGCAAGTTCAAGGAGAAAGAAAACAAATATTCCTCCAACCCTCACACACTCACCTTTTTAATCTTTTTTAAGCTCTCTGAGGTAAACAGCAAGCACTTTTAATGACAGTTGCTGAGTAATGATGGGGAAGAGAGGGGAAGTGGTTGAAAGCACCACTGGCTTCTTAATGCCAACTCTTTTATGTTACTCAGGGAACACATGTTCAATCACTGCTTATGAAACAGCTTTGACAACATGGAGAGGAGCTTTTTGCTTGATGTTTGCTTAAATGAAACTCCATCTATTGTAGAAGCAATTGCTTATAGTTTACTTTTTGGTGTGGTTCTTTAGTATTTTTTTTTGTAAAACAGAAGCAACTGACAGTCTTAATAATAGATTAGTCAGTGGCTGTCTTCTCTGGAGGCTTTGTCACCAAGAGGTTTTACTGCAATCCAGCTCTTCTGAGAAGAAATTTAGAGAAAATATCAGAAGGGTGGTAACAACAGAATTTCTAACACCTGACCTTTCCAAGAAGAAAAACAAGCAAGACACATTAGAAGACCCCATCACCACTTAGGGACATTTCTTTTAAAGTCACACCATTGCACATGATGCCTACTTCCAAGAAAGCAGTAGGCTGTTTCATTTTTGAACACAGAACATAACTACCACATTAAAGCTTTAGCAAAACATGTTTACAGAAGTCCCTGCTTTTTTATTCTACTGTATTGTGCCTTGGAGAACGATTTTCTTAAGTGAACAAAAGCAGCAGACTGAATTAGATTTGAAGCCTGAAACAGATCACATGTTGTACACTTAGAAATTGTTTTACAACACTGAATTTAACCTTATCTAAGGCAGACTGTATTAGCAAGATATTTTAAGGCAGGGAATGCAAACCACTGTGATGTTAGCATCTATTTGTTATTTCTTATTAAAGGTACAGTCGACTGGCCTTTTTTCAGTCTGATAAATAAGGTTCCTCTTCCCTGTTATGTTTTTCATGCACAGATGGTGAACAAAGGCTTCACGGCAACTTTTCAGAGGCTCAGCTTTGAGCTTGGAATGACAGGGTCACAGGACAGCTCAGGCTGGATGGGGCTCAGGATTCCCTGGTCCAGCACCAAGGTCAGATGAGGCTGATCATTGCTGTGCTCCCTTGGGGCTGGAACTCCCCAGAGCAGAACTGGCACAGCCACTGTGGGCAGCCCACACCTCTTCCTCCTTGGACTCTTCCTTGTGCACCATCTGAACCTCTCTGGCTTGGTCCAGCTGATGCCCCCTGTGTCTTTGGCTCTCTCTTTTTGACCACCTCCCTTCCCGTGGTACCAGGGGCTGCTGCCAGCACCTCCACAGCCATTTTCTTCCCGACTGAGCCAGCCCATCCCTCAGCCCTTCCTCATGGAGCAACTGCTCCAGCCATGATCATCATGCTTTTGATACTCTCAAAAATGGCTCACTGACACACTCCACAGCATTATCTGACTCCCTGTGTCCAGAGAACCACAAGCCTGCGTCCAAGACTGGCTCTGCAGGGTTGCAGCTAAATCAGCATCTTCTCATCACAAGTTGTCTCTGTGGCAATGTTCCAACCATCTTCTGGAAGAAATGGCAACAATTGCAAAGCTCTGCCCTGCTCCTCAGTTCCAGGTTGGCTTTGCTTTTTTTTTTTTTTCCAGAGAAGTTTATAAAGCCAGTTCCTCAAAATTTCTGTTCATACAAACAGCAGAAAAACTTCAGCACTCCCACAGTATTGTGGACTTAAATCAAGATGAAGTGCCATATGATCACTTAACACTTTTTGTGTCATCTGCCAAAGCAAACAATGGTATTCACAACTGCTTAAGTCCTGAGAAATACGTATACTTCAGGCAAACTGTATTCTTCTACTTGGTACTATAGGGGAAATTCTAATTCAAACACAGTTTTCAGAACTGCTTGTCCACTCAGAGACAGAATTTCTAGGCATTCTGTTTCCTTTAGTCTTCTTACCCTACCAAATCTCATCCACAACAGATGGAAGAGACATACCAAGGTCTCCACACACATACTTCCAGGACAAATTATAACAACACTATTTAATGGAAACCCTCTTCATTAAGGACTATAAAATCCACCTTTGTAGATAGAAACTGCTTATGAAAAAGCATACCAGGTATTGCCCAGGAACTAAAGCTATTTTTGATGCGACATAGGAAGGATACAGAATCATCTCAATGACAATCTCTATGTCATCACTCCATGAAATACCAGAGAGCACTTTCATCAGTTAGTATGAAATATTTAACAGTTGCCAATGGTTCTGCATCTGTCTGAGCAAGACCAAGGTACCTTGTAATGAAGAAGATATAAAATATCGACGGGTCAAGGTGCTCAGCTAAAGGATACAAATGGCACAAGATTCCAAAGTAGGCAAAACAAACCTTAAAAGGGATGTTGAGCCTGAGCAAAGGGCAGTACTTTATACAGACAGAATACCAAGTTGTGTCATGTTGAATGCTGCACATCTTCCAAGGGCATTTCAACAACTCCAAAGCTGCATTACTAATCACAGTTCCAGGTTGCTCAGGAGCCTATGGACAAACTTCTGCATTTTCAACCTTTGCAACCAATCCAATGTTGTGGATTGGTTGCAAAGGTAATTGAAAAAGGCTAAAATAAATGGCTACCCATTTGTCCATGGGGGCTGGAAAGCTGTTCTGCCTCAGCAGGTGTTCAGAGCTGCAAGCATAAACATCACTGTGTACTGTAAACCCTGTTCACCTTCCTCTGTCGGATGGAATATGTGTACAGGATGGGGAAAGACAACAGAGATAGTTTTGCTGTTATTATATATGTAGTAAATGCTGCTTAATCTATATATTAAAAGAAGAAGCAAGAAAAGAAAAAAAGCAAGTGCTCCCAAGTGATCTGCAGTTGTTTTCCTGGGATCTTCCTAGGCTTGCAGAAAATGGAATATTTTCATTCAGACCTGCATCCTTGCAGCATAACTCAGCACAGAAACTGCCTCTGCCTCTGGGTTCAGCATGGAAAGATGTCACATACCAAAGCAAAGACATGCAGACAACCTTTGCTGCATATATTCAGTGCTTTTTGCGCTCTGGGAAGCCAGCTGAAATCCTTCTGTCAAAATACTTTAGTCTGGGTGTGGCCAGAGCTCCACACTCCAAGGCTGCTCAAGGTCTGTGTCAGTGCAAACCTGACCCCGGTCAAATCATCACCTTCCTTTACTGACAGTGGGTTTTTTTTGGCTGTAGTCAGATGCGCTGCCTCAGCCACAGCTAAACCATGTGAAGGACTCCTGCTGCCAGCCCATCCCAGCCCTGCCCCTGGTCTCTGGGCAGAGGCCACACTCCCTCTCTGCAGTATGTGACTGTCCTTCTCTGCCCTGCCAAGGTAAGGGCACAAGTTTGCATGTCCTACCCAATCTTTCACCACAGCACAAGTTAAACACTTCCACTGGCAGGGTTTTCAGGTCCATGCCTTGGATGCATTTGAACTGAAGCAGACTGGGTAGCACCTACCTACGATGCTACTTCCCACGTTTCTGGGAGCGATGCAACCACTGGTGAGAAACTGCTGTGGGAGCTGTCTCTGACACCAGCTGGGAGGCACCCAGCCCAGGCTGCGGCATGGCAGCCACCTGGAGCACAGGGAGAGCCGTGTGGGGCTGCTGAGGCCAGGTCCTTGCATCAGGGAAGGATGTTTGGCTCCATCCAAATGCAAGAGGATGAGGCAGGGCACGACCCCATATAAGCATTTGTGCTTGTTCCCAGAAAAAAAAAGACATCACTGTGTACCTCGTCCGTCCTCTTGCTAATATCAAACAAGAGAATAAAGTCAAATGGAATTGCTATACAAGTGTGTACAAGAATGAATGAAGGCTTTAGTGTATATAAATGATTGAAAAGATATAGAGGAGAGCTTTATGCAATGTAAATGCAGAAAAATATTTGCAAAGAAATCAACATTATGCAGTGAGCACTTTATTATTTATATATGTACTTTCATGCCCAGAGAGCAAGGCTAGTGGATACAATTTCTACAAAAGCTAGCAAATCAACTTAATACACTATAAAATCTTTCTAAAGAAAAAAAAAAATCAATCAAACCCAACCACTTCAGGAAAACCAACCCACAGTAATTTTATAGGGAGATAATGAAAGAGAAGACACACAAGTATTGTGATGCTATTAATGTTGGCAAGACAAGAAAGGAGAAAATGGGCAATTACCCGTAAACACAGCTCCTCAGCTGTGTAACAGAACAAATAATCAGAACAAAAACCATCACCTAAAATCAATAAAAGCACATGTATTCATAAAGGTCTTGCTAGATAAACTCACAACACCTTTTCATATTTCTCCTCCATTATCCTTCTCATGACATGGGGAGAGTGTTACAGCATCCTGCTGTGCAGAAAAAACAGAAGAGGACGTTCAGATGTAGCCTTAACCAGAAGAAACAGCAGTGGCAGTAGGAAGCAAATTAAAGTCAAATCAAAAACTTGTAAGCAATTGAGAGAAACTGATTGTGGAAGAAGCTAGGTGTTATTGTGACCACAGTAATCGAGTGTTTGCACTGAGTCAAGAAAACAAAGAAAATTATTGTACTACTGGCTATCAACCCTGTATCAAGAAGCATTAAGTTATGGACAAGAAAAGCAACACATCAGCTTATGAAGTTGAGAAATGACAGTTTATATTCTTAGCTCATTATCAGAAACATCTCAGACCTATTGAGCTTATTTTGAGAGGGCTATGGAGAAAAAAAAAGAACGATCAAAACTTCCAATACTGTGCATTCCCATGGAGCAAAGAAATTGAAAAATATAATCACCAAGCCTTGAGCAGCAGAAGTTATAAAGCTCAGCATCCTATGTAGCACCTGCACAAATTTTCAGATATCTATTAAGTTGAATGCTTGCTACCGTGCTTTCTTCAGTGAGGGCATCAACTGCATCTCCCTCATCTCCCTGGCCAGAAGCCTTGAGGTTTGTAAAATTTCATCACTTTGAAATCTCCTCTCATCTGTTTATATTGGCAGAAATTAATCCCCAAGGGTAAAAAAAATACACCAAGGCAATGAGGGGAGCTATCAGTCAGACAGCATTATTATTATTTCAGCTTCATCTCCTTAGGAAACCAGGCTGAAATTAATATAGCCAGGGCAGAAGGGAAGAAATAACAAACATAAATCTAAAATGGGAAAAACTTCTAAAACCAGATTTTTTATGTCAAGTACAGAAGATGTTATTTCACGTGAAGAAAGTCAGATTTAGGAGCTTTTCACAAACAGATCACCATTTCTGACTTTCTAGGATTTCTGCTAAGCCACACTCTTAGGCTGCAGTGAAAATCTGGATGATCCCCTCATAAAAACGCAAACGCCAGAATCTTAATCCATTCTAACACAGATGTTTGACTGTCTAAATACTTCTACCAGACAAGATCACTTGGATTTATTTTTGTAATTCTCCCCTTTCAGTGGTGGGGGTGATCCCACGGGTCTGATTGGCCAGTCCGGATGCCACGGAGTGCAAAAAATCAATCCAACATCCTGAACTGTTCCACTGCTCACAAAACTATTTGAGACAATGAGGTGCACCCTAGGGAGAAGCTGCACAGAGGCTCTTTGGACACCAAGAAGTGGAGAGAACACACCAATTTCCCTCACTTTCCCTGCAAAGCTGTTCAAAAGGAAGCTACACCAGAGAACTGAGTGTGGTCCTGAGGCATCTTCACCAGGAGGAGAAATCAACAAAGACCAGCAAAAAGGCCAGCAGGAGTTCAGGGAACGTATGATCTTGAGCTGGTGGCGATAACTACACAAACAGGTTTTAGAAACTGAAGGAAACAGTGACATTCTGAAAGTCTCATTAAAAGCCCTCCTCAGTATACCAACAGAAAATATCATTTGTTAACAGGATAGTCAGATGGACACAAGAGAACAGTTTTGCACTTTCAGACAGATTAACAGTATGACCTGAGTTTCTCTGCATTTCATGATTTGCATCAATATTTTTAAAATTTGTAGTGAATCTGAAGTTCATGCATATTTTTATAGCATACTGATGTGTTATGCTGTTTTGCCTTAATTTGTAACTGTCACGACACATCTAATTAAAAAAAAAAGAAAAAATAAAAGAGACTGGTCTCTGTTCCAACAGGATGTATTACAAATGTACAGAACTAAATCTCCACTCTAATAGAACACTAATTTGTGTGCTTTTAGAAGTTGTGTGAGTATTTATAGTTAAGTTTCAAATTATCTTACTTAAATTTTTAAGTATTTGCTATCAAACACGATGTAATATTTCAAAACCATCATGGCATGCACATTCAAGTTTAAAACTTCAAAGAGAATATTGTAAGTTGAAATAAAAAGCTCAGTAACTCAGACCATTCTGATCCCCATGACTTCTTCAGTCAGAAAAGGTAAACAAAGTGTCATTGTCTTTCCTTCAGCTGTTTTTAAGGTCTCTGTTTTGATCAATTTTTTCATCATAAATTTTTATTTCCTAGATATAGAAGGTGATGAAGTTATACTGTGTAAGACAATATGCCCTGTGTATTTCCACATTAACCAATCCTAACCACAATGCCCCCAAAGGTACACAGTAATTTTATCCATCGCTTCAGGAATTTTAATACTCTTTTACTTCTCTCTTTGCTGAAAACGCTTGCCTGCTCTGCAGTCCACAAATAACTTCAACAACTGCTAAGAAGCATCATTTATAACTGGATTAAGAAACAATTCTCTTGCTGCCAACATTCTGTGGCAATCAGAAAGAAAAAAAAATTCTGCCTTGCATGTGATCTAAGTACAAGGACATTCCTTGCAAACACAGAAAGCTGAGAGTCACTGATGTATTTTAACTGGTTCTCTAGGAATATATTTTGCATCCACAAACTGCATGTTAGTTGTTCATTATCTCGTCCATGCAACTTAAATGATGGACTTCATGCACCAGGATCATGTTTCAAATATGTGTTGTAATATACCTAAGCAGTAAATTACTCTCTAACCTTCGTGTTGTCACCACTGATTAATTTGACTATATAAACATAATTTGAGGAAGGAGACGTGCTTAAAAGTCGCACCAGCCGCACTTCTGATTGCTTTTCTACGGGAGAAAAAGTCATTTCACTTTCCTTGCCGATGAGAGGCAGCCTATGTATGACACCGATTAGTTGCTTCCCCTAAAGGTAAATAATACCGGTCGCTAAGAAACATTAAACCTGGTCAGTCCGGAAGCATCCAGGGCGGGGAGGCACAAGCAGATCACCCGTGACCTATCCCGAAGAACGCCTGGGACGCGGTGGTCGGGCACGGGACACGGCGTCCCCAGGACCACCCTCCCCGGCAGCTTCACCGCCCCTCGCCCGGAGCTGCCGGGCCGCCCGCTCTCCGCTCCAAACTTCTCCCCGTTCCCTCGGCCGCCCGAAGGCTGCCCCGGGCCGGGAGGGACGCGCACGGTACCTGGGCACTCCACCGGGAACGCTCCGGTTTGCGGGTGCGGGGCGGGCGGCTCTTCCCGCGACCCCGCCGCTCCAGCGGGATGCTCCCGGCCCCGGCAGCCGCGGTCCGGGCGGAGCGGGACCCCGCCCGCGCCTCTCGCCCCCCGCCCGGCCCCGGCTTCCCCCGCCCGCCGCCGCCGCCGCCCTCACCGGCGCCGCAGGTGCTGCCCTGGGATGGCGCTGCGCCGGGAGCCGCGGCCGTGCCCGGCGGGATGCCGCGGGATGCGGTGCCGGGGAGCCGCGCCGGGAGGCGCCGGGATACCGTGCCCGCCCCCCGGCGCGCCCGGCCCCGCAGCCCGTCCCGGCGGGAGCGGCGCGGAGGGCCGGGCCCCGGGGGCTGCCGGGGCTGGAGGCGGCCGGCGTGGGGCACCATTCCCCGAACACCGAGCGCCGGCTGGCTCGGGCTGCCGCCGCCGCCGGCAGAGGGGACCCGGCTGGGATACCCTCTCCCCGTGCGGAGGGACGCAGCTGCCCAGGGTCCCTGTCCCGCTGCAAACTGATGTGCGGGGAAACAGCAGGTCCTGGTGCCCTAAAAACAATAGGGAAAGCAGCTCTTACCTGGAGCTTTGCTGACTTTACTCCCTTTTCTTCTCTTTTTGGCTGCAGTCCCTCAAACTGCACCAGCAAAATGACACAGGACATCCTCCCACTCCTGCCCGACGCAAGCAGCGAGCGTGTGACAAAAAGTTGGCACCTGGATGTAGCCAGATGTGACCCTTTTTGGATCCGAGCCTTGTTACGTCGCAGTCGCACAGGGAGAGGCCGCGGTGCAGCTGCACACCTCTGTCAAGGCTGCTGGCCCCTGGGACATGGGGCTTCATGCAGGAGTTTGGAAAAATCCAGCCTTGGCCTGGAATCAGCAGTCTTTGCTGTTTTCCGCTTAAAATGGTGCCCTGTGAAGAGCGCTGCAAGTTCTTTATCTTAAAGACTGTGTTCAGTGGAAACACAAAATTAACATCTTCAGGCATATTCTACTACATTATACCAAACTGGATTTGGAAGCTTTTTAAAAGACCTAGAAATTTTGAGCATAGCATAGATTTGTTGGTTGCTTTTTATTTTTTTTTAATTGTACCAAAAGGACTCTATTTTGAAATCACTTTAAACAGTTTTGAAAATCACACTACAATCTATCTATCTATATGCATATACATGAGACTTCATCCAGCCATTTCCCTATATCCAGTCAGAGCCAAATGAAAAGGGAATCTGCACAGAGGTTTTCCATTTATACTCAGAAACTTTCCATTTTTATTCTGAGAGCTGGACAAATGCAGACAAAGGTGGGTATTTTACCTGTGCTTTTCAGTGTTTACACTACAAACCATGTCAAGCTTTTTATAATAACAAATGAAGAGAAACAGAGGATTAGAATTTTATTCCATTTTGAAAATGAGGTTGGCTTTCATGAACCTAAAATCCCTTGGTTTTATTTCTTGCATATTTCTGGCATGACCTAGAATACTTGGGATTTATTTTTAACATTATTTAAGCCGTGTTGTTAAAGTAATCCTATTTACAATGGGAACTTTAAACACCAAATAACTCAGGTGATGGCTTAGAATTGGTTGATTATGTTGCATTTTTATTAGATCTTTCCAAATGTCCTCTCAAAGTACAAGAGCTGTAGTTTGGAGTCCTGCCAATACTCCCTCTAAAATATTTTTCTTAGAATATAATTTGCTGTATCTTCTTTAATGATTAGTTTCTTTGCAGTTTATTTCATTATTTGTGCAGATGGCTTGATTTCTCAAAAAATCCTCTTATGACTATTATTTTTAGCTTAATGACAAAAATAAGTGATAGGTGTCTTTCCTTTTCCAGGTTACAAGGAAGGTTTATTCAGAAGAAAGATTCTGCAGTTATTCTCTCACAAAGTTAGTATTTGTACTATAGATTTACATTCAGCAGAAACTGAAATTCAGTGTGCTGGTCACCTTCAGGGCTTTGTGTGAGAACACATGGGCTAAGGAGAATACATGGGTATTAGTGCCAAGGTCCTGTCCTGGACTTAGCTTGGTAATGTGACGTCCTTCCAGCTCATCTGTATGTCTTCTGAGGAAGAACCCAACCTGTGTATTCTCTCAGGCTGAGGCAGTGGTAGGAGTTCTGAGCTAGTAGGAGATGCTCCTCACCTTTCCTGATGCAGCTGGCATGTGCCATGTGCAGGTGGGACTTCCTGTGTGGGGTTTGGAGTGGAGCACTGCAGACACCTGCTCTGAATCAGATCCAACACGAACGCCTGGAGGAGCCACTGATGCCTATGAGTGAGATGATTACTCCATGACAACGAGTTCTTCAGGGATGTGCATGTTCTCAGTGTGGCTCTGAGAGAAAAATCCTTTCTGCAAGGAGTGAATCAGATACCTTAATGGTGTTCAGCAATGGAAAACTGCTTTGAAGCAGCTGGGATCAACTGCTGTGGGCACACCTTGACAGAAATGTGGAGCTTCCTTACTGAGAGACACAACTGGGTTTCTCTTTCATTTATTTATTAAAACCTGCTATTTCTTTATTTCAATTTCTCCTTTATTGTACGTGAAAAAGATTTCGTATTTGTAAATCTTGCTGGGAATATTTTCATGTTGTAGCCCTGTGCAGTTGCTATATTTTCAAATATCTGGAGGATTAGGAAAAAGTTGTAGTTTACTTTAATACTATTCATGCCAAACCTGTCTTTCTTTATATTTTATTGTACATATTGCTGGGAGTTTCAGACTCCCAGAGAGGCTTCTAATGAAATCAATTGCTGCCACAGGAAACAAACCAGTGAGGAAAATACTGTAGATGGCTGCTTTTGAATTGCAGTTGCGAAATTTATGAAGGAGATTATGGTTTACTGTGGTGCCAAGGAGACAGGGAATGAAGTCAGTGGCCCAGATCCTTGCTAGTCCTGTGACCATGTTCCATGTTCCACTTGGCATCTAACATTTTAAAGATAAACAGGACATAAATAGAGTAAAAATTAAACAAAGACAAAATTCAGACGTTTATGACTGTTTTGCTCTCTGCAGCAGGCACTGGCAGTACTGCCAGGAGGGGAAGGAGATCGCACCTGGGGAGCAGTGGGGAGCTGCAGGAGCACCATCCTTCTCTGAAGGCTACCTCGGTGGGTAGGGCATTCCTGCCAATGGCCCTTCCCTGGGGATAGAGCTTTGCTGAGTTGGGTTTTCATAGGATCTGAGCAGCCGTGGTACTGGATGTAGCAATGTATCAGAGGCTGAGGCTGCCTTTTAAGCTGGAGGCAGAATCTTGCAACAGTAAAGGTTTCTGAACTCTCTCTCTTCTGCTAGAGTACTGATTTTAGAAAGCTGACATTTTGGACTCCTTAAAAGCATCAACTTAAGAGGTGCAAAAAAAATCAATATTCCTTGGGAAAAAAAAAAAAAGAGAAAGATTATTAGACAAATAAGGTTTTAAATAGAAGAGATTTTAAATATAAGAGATCTTATCTGCAGGTAAAAGATATTTTTCCAGAAGCAGAAGTTATGTGCAAACAAGGGAGATTACACAGATCTAAAACCTAAACAAATTAGACTTAAAAATATTAAGAGTTTGTAGATCAACTTGCTAAAGGCAAGTATAAAAGTTACTCATAAAACCTTAGACCATAAGAACTAGGAAGCAGAGCCAAGGGATTACCAAGGAGTAGGAGGATCACAAAAAAGTTCACAAAAAAGATGCTAATGCAACTCTTTCCTTGCAATTTCTCTACCCAAGAGCTTGGAGACATTCATATCCATCCACTTTCTTTACAAAAATCGGATCTGCAGAGTTATTCGACAACGAATAGTTGGAAGGAGGAATAAAAGCTCATATAAGAGAAATGGATTATAAATTAGCTTGCCTGAGTTCCTATTTGCCTGGAAGCATCTTGAGAGGTCAGGTATTGAACAACTATCCCACTAAATTTGAGGTAAATTTGTCATTCAAATACTTTTTGAACTCAGCCAACTAGACGGGTACAAAATCTTCAGAAGATCTCCAGACAATCCACTTAAAAATAACCTAAAAATACAGTATCACTTGGCACATGAATAACTCTGAACTAATACCATCCTGGCCTGTATCAGCAGTAGTGTGGCCAGCAGCACCAAGGTTGTCTCCCTGTGCTCAGCACTGATGAGGTCACACCTCCAATTCTGTGTTCAGTTTTGGGCCCCTCACTACAAGAAAGACATTGAGGTGCTGGAGCGTGTCCAGAGAAGGGCAATGTTGCTGGTAAAGGTCTGGAGCACAAGTCCTGTGAGGAGCAGCTGAAGGAGCTGGAGTTGTTCAGCTTGGAGAAAAGGAGGCTCAGGGGGACCTTATAATTCTCTACAGCTACCTGAAAAGAGGGTGTAGCCAGGTAGAGTTTGATCTGTTCTCCCAAGTAACAAGCAGTAGGATGAGATGAAATGGTCCAGTAATGCACTAGTAAGATTTAGATTGGATATCAGGAAAACTTCCTTCACCAAAAGGGTTTCCGTCTTGGAAGAAGCTTCCCAGGGAAGTGGCTGTGTCCCCATCCCTTGGAGGTGTTTAAAAGATGTGTAGAGATGGTGCTTAGGGACACGGTTTAGTGGTGCACATGGCAGGCCTGGGCTAATGGCTGAATCAATGATATCAAAGGTCTTTTCCAATCTAAATGATTCTGTGATTCTATTGTATGATTCTATTGTATAATTCTTATGAGGAAGCTGTGCCTCTTCCCATCTCCTGGATGGTTCATCAAGCTCCTTCATATGTAAACGATCCACTTTATATAAACTTTTATATTTCATTAATTCTTCTGTCTAGGTCTTTCTAGAAAGAACTGTGAAGACCTTTATAAGGAGTCTCAACTACCTTGAGATTAAAAGGATTAATAACTACTTAAAGGCCCATCACAGAATATTAAAGAAAGTCATCCAGATTCAACTTCTGTCTTACAGAACAAAAAAAGAGTCACTGAATGAAATCCTTAAGTACTGTTTGAAACAAATAAAAAGAAGTACTTGTTCTATGCCACTCATTACTAAATGACACTTTGCCCATATAATCAGAGAATAATGTAGAAACAAAAATCATAAATGGGTAAAAAAGTGTAAATTATGCGAGAAAGATTTATCAGGTGCAATTAAACACAAAAATTGAGATTCCTAGTTCTTCATATATATGAGGCCTCTAATAAATGACAAGGCTTATAATAGGGTAAAGAAACAGAAAAGCAAGTGTGTCTCAGCTTCTTGTAGCTTTAATACCTGTGGTCTTTTCTTGAGGAAAGCTCAGACTCTGGAAACATTCAGAAATCTTCTCAGAGAGAATGTTAGTTGGGAAAGGTGTTCACTGGGAATACTAGTTTTTTTTTTTTTTTTTTACTCATTTACCAATATTTGCATTAAAATTCCTGCAGCGTGAGCACTACATAGATCCCTCCCTAATTTGCATAGCACAATTACTCTAAATGACAGGGTCTTGTTCTTGTTACTATCATACTCCCACATTGATCCAAAGCATGACAGGGCCTCCAACATGCTGGCCTCTGAATTAGCACAAAGCAAGAGTGAGCTGCACAAAAGTTGAAAGGAACTGTGAAGCAGTTCTGACCAAGCTTCTGATTCATGAGACTGATTACATGCATGCATCCAAATACATGGAAACTGTCAGCTGTTAGCATTAAGTGCCATGCCTTGCTGCGACCTCAAACAGAACTGACGGCTCTAAATCCACTTGGAGTTAAAGCACTCTAAGGAGAAGGGAGATTACACCGCCCAAAGGATCTGCAGCTGAAATGTGTGTTTGTATCAGAATGACAAAGGCAGGGTTTGAACAGAGATGCTGCTTTTTCAGCCTGGAGTTGGCTCTGGCAGGTTACATGTGTGATGTGCCTTGCAGATATCCAGCTCCTGTCTCCTGCCCCTCCTCATGTCCAGGCTCGCACATGAATTCATAAAAGCCTTAGAGGATTTAAATAGCCTGGTTACAAAATTGTATTGAAAAATAGATACTGATGCAAATTGTACAGTCTGTTGGCACTGCATGAATCACACCAGGCCTAGAAAGAGTCTACATTAATTCCAAATGTGTGTATTTCCATTTCCAAACTGTTCTTTTTTCATATTCATATTGTGTGTTGCCTTCATTTAGATTATTTTATTTCTTTTTTTTGTTTAGTTTTCTTTTGCATCTGTTAATGCTTTTGCCAAGTCTCTGTATACATAGCTAATTTCCAAAGCTTCCCTTATCCTGTTCTGTGTTTGAGCTCTAGTTTTTCCAAATATATACAATGGCAATCAGAAATTGAGATAAAGAAAGAAGCATCTCCTGAACTAGTCGTTACAATCAAATCCCTATTATAAACAGAACCAAAAGAATAAGGAAAGGGTTTTTCCCACTATAAAGTTGTTTTTTGCATTCCAGATATACACACAGCGGATTGGTGTCCTACCATTTTGGTCATCCTCACTTCTTTTGTATGAAAAACTTGTGTTACTCTTTGAAGGCTGTTTCTGGTTTCCAAGGGAAAGCGAGCTGCTCCCAAGTCAGTGCCATGGGGAACACGGGCACACAGGCAGCCTTGCCAACATCACAGGCACCATGCCATTGACAGCAGTCTGCTCTTCAAAGGATGGAGAAGAAGGAAGCCCAGTCTGGCTGGTGACACTGCCACTGAGCGGGCACCTCGCTGAGATGGCTGCTGTGATGCATGGCCGTGTTCAGGAGAGTGGCTATGAAACACCTGCCATTAGGAATCTGCATTTACAAAGTCAGACCTAACTTTGTGAATCTGATGCCTGTGGGGATTAATGGGCAAGACATGCAGCTCTGTGTGCTGCAGCAGCTGCCAGGAAGTCACGACATTGCTGTTCGATGTTCACTTCCAAAAATTACAGAAGCACTTGTAACAAATACAGTTGTTCATAAATCCCTGGAATAGCCTGCTGGGTGAAAAGTTCATTAAAAGTCACATTCAATTAACAAATGACTGTCACAGACAGATGAGTATATCCTGAGGTACAGTTTAATATATGTCAGACACAGACAAAATGACAGGCTAAATGATGATTAATGCTTAGCTGACAATTTCACAAAGCATCACACTAAGTAAAGGAATGTCTCTGAAATCAATGGCCTGATTTACACGGCATCAGCTAACTCAGGTGAAAATATGAAATAAGGAAAAACAGATGATATCAAAAGAAAAAAGTAGAAATGCAATGTTCTTGCATTCATTCCCCAGTCTATATTTCTGTTTCACCCTGCTGGGGATGAAACTTTTCAGGTCAATAATTAGACAAAGATTTTGTTTGAAGTAATGAACCAAAGCTCAACAGGGGTGTAAGTGCATTTCCCAAAAGACAAAAAAGGCAAGGTAAAGTGTCAAATGTGTCTGAAGAGAAGCAGCTTCAAGAAGCAACTTCTGAAGAGAAGCAGCATCACACAGATGCTCAGAAGACCCAAAGTGGATGTATTCATGAGCCTTTCCAGAGCTTTGTGAAACATCCTCCAGGCCTGACACATATTGTGATATTACAACAAAAAGGCAGCTGAGACTGTGCTTTCATTATATGAATGTGCTGGCAACAACACTGAGTTAAGGATTTCTTCTGCCTACTTCACAGATGGTCACTTTTAGCTCCATGAAAAGGTGCATCCCTTCCCACAAATGGCTGTGGGCTTATGCTGGATCCAGAAGCAGCAAATTGAGCATAGGGTGGGCCACAGGCACAGGGAATATTGCCAGAGGATTATCATGAAAGCATGGTCTCCACTTAAGCACTGCTCCACTGCAACATGTGCTTAATTATGTGGGTCAAGACCTGGGCTGACTTGGCAGAGCTGTGTGTCACCAGCTGAAGTGTGGTTAGGCATGGTTTTGCTGGGGTGGTGGTTTATGCATTGGCATTTAGAGAGAAGACACTGACTCCTTTTGTCACACAGATCCAAGCTCCTAGTGCAACTGACACAGTGCAGAAAGGTTGCCAGGCCATTACCTGTGTCCTAATAGCTGAGTTTTGCAGCATGAGGCCAGAAAAGGCACAATACAGGCACTAGAAAATTGCTGTCTGTTGCCTTTATAGCAGTGAGAAAAACAGTGAAAATTGCTCTTGTTTTGTGAAATAGCTTCTTAACAGTCTCGGGTGTTCATGATTTTGACTTGTCTACTCAGTGACCTCTGAACCTCTGGTGACAAAAATTTCATAGCAAGTTAGTTCAGTTGGAAGATTCCGGATCTCTGGGGTATTGAATTCTGGACCAAATGCACCAGTTCTTTATACATTTATATTAACTTCTTCCTCATTCTATTGGAAAGTACAAGGAAGTTAGAAGACATTTACTTGTGTGGCTGCTGCATGGTGTTTCTTTACAACTAAGGTGAGTTCAGCCTCTCAGAGCTGCTAACACCAGCTGCTGCAGTAATGTCAGAATTTATATGAATTCCTGGGTGGAACATTTTCACTTTTTCTGAGCTATCTCTCCTCTGCACACCATAGTAGAGAGACAAAAGGATCATATGGGATAGGGATATGAACTATTTCCAGGTAGAAATGTTAGGAAGTTTTCCTACCAGGAACAGTCTTGTCAAATGTCCAGAATAAGCTGTAGTTACTGAGGAAAAGTGCTAAAATGGCAGTAAACTGAGGGGAAAAAAAAAAAGAGAAAAAATAATTGTTTAATAAAAAGAATAATCTTCAGTTTTCACAGTCTACAAGGGCCAGGTTCACTGCATTCCTCTTGTTCATTTGTTTATGTCATGGATCTACAGGCTGCAGTGACATCTCTGAGGTCTTCTCATGCTATTTATAATGTACTTGATACTTCTGTAAGTGTTTTATAATATTATTGTCTCATTTTTTTTTTTAAGTAAAGCAAATAATAATTTCTCTTTCATCTATAAATTCCAAGCTCTGGGAATAGGCTTAGGAGAACTGCTCTTTTCAGATGGCAGTCCCAGCTAAACACGTGGCATGTTAAGCCAGCTTACCTTGGTCATCTGGAAAATGCCAGGTTGTTCCTCAGATTTTTGTTGAGTAGCAAATACTCTTTAGTAAGCAGTGTGTAAAGGAGCTGAGCTTTTAAAAGGACATAAACAGGACTCTCAGTGGCTGCAACACCTGGAAGAGCAAACAAGCACTGAGATGTATCAGTGACAAATGAAACATAAATCAGTAGACAGACAAAAGACAAAAGAAGCAGCACTGGGGAGAATTAAGTGCATGTCATCACAAGGTGATTGGAGAACTGGTATTACAGGAATCCAAGCACATCATTATCTATTAATTTGGCATTAGCTGTCATTTAAATTTAGTATCTGAGTAATCTGGAATAAAAAGTTAGAGATATAGAAGACACTAATTTGGACTATAAAAAAATCAGACAATAAAGTGGACTTGAATTTGAGTTTCCACTTCAGGTGTAGGGATCATTATGTTAAGAATGATGTAAGCAGTAATACACTTACTTTGTGTCTTCCTGGGAAGTGCTGATTTTTTGGCTGAGAGAAGCCTCCAGGGATGGAGCACATGGATATTGAGATACTGAAAAGCAGAAAAATCAATTCCCAAGAGGGGTGAAAGGATTTTTTTGTCTTAAAAAAAAACCAAACAAAACAAAAACAAAAACTGAAAATGGACAAGATATTATGTTTCATGAAAGAACCTCTCAGAATGAATCAGCTCTTTGGACTGCATCAAGTTAGCTTTACAAAACAGACTGTTTCTATGTATTCACCATTCAGGAACCTTCAGTGATTCAGTGAATTAATTTCTTTCAGGAAGTTTCTCAGAAGTGCCTCACCAACACTACTGGAGAATTAATCTTTATAATTCAGTTGTCAAGCAGTGTGACTGATCACCTATGGTCTAATTCTTGCTCCCTCATTAAATGGTCTGTGTTTCAAAAAGACATTTTCCCCTAAAAAAACCCATAACCTAGTCACAAAATTAATCTCAAATCTAAGCAGCCTTGAAGATCAAAGTTCTTAACTTTGTGTTTATTAGTCTCAGGAAGTGAATGTGTCTAGAGCACAGACAATGGATTTGAAGAAAGAGGCTGACCCCCTGAAATAACCTTGTATAAGTTATTCAGGCTTTTGTAAGATGGGAGTATTAATAAATCAGAAAATATTTAAGATCTTTAAGATAATGATGGATTTGGAGGTCCAAAATATCATACCAGGTAATGAGACTGTAGGGAAAGAGATTAAGGATGAAAATACCTGAGATTTGTTCAGTTCTGAGGTAGGCAGTTTCTGCAAGAATTTATCCAACAGAAAAACCATCAACAAAGGCTTGGGGAGAGATATGAATCTTTAGAAAGCAGAACAGAGATATGTCTCCCCTGGTGGTAATTAAAATGTGAACTGTCCAACCAAAACTACCAAAACAGTTGCAAGAAGAAATCATATTCATTATTCTTATCCAGATCCACTGAACAGGCCTATCTCCAATTTATTCACACATTATTAAGCTGCCAGAGCAGCACCTCCATTCTCAGACTCTCCAAGATGGTGAGAACAGCTGCAGTGATTCACACAAAAGTTTGGTGACTACAGAAATCGTGCTTGCGGCCTTTCCGTAACTCAAACTTACAATGAAGTTCCTTCCTGCCACAATAATTTAGCAACAGTAAAGGGCTTGGTTACTGTAGAATGCTAAATTTTCAAATCATCACTATGTAGGAGACATGCAGCCTGAGGGTTTTTTCCACTTTCATAATCCCTGAAAGACACATTTCCTCTAATTGTCACTAGAAAATATTATTTCCTTTTCAGATTTGTAGACGTGCCATGGGACAGTTTACAATGGCTGGTCTTCTACATTAAGTAACCATATTATTTTGAGGGGCTGTGGCTGAAAAGTTCATTTGCTATATTGTTTAGAGTTTATGCACTGTTTACTCACTTGAATGTGCTTTTAAATTTAATAGAGCTGCTACTATAATTAAGTCTTCACATAGAGGACAGACAATGTGGTTCTTGCTACATGGGAAGTGCTAAATATAGACATATAATTTTTCTGGTTTGGTTTCATGCAAGAGAACCGAGAATTTTCTCTGTTACACTAAAGATGTGAAATATGCAGCAGAAAAAAATGTTTGTCAACCAGAAAAATGGACACTTTTTCTTCGGTTTGTGTGTGTGCGTGGGGTGGTTTGGGTTGTTTTAGTTTAGTTAGTCTAGAACAATACAGCTTGATCATGAGAGAATAATGTCTGGAATCACAATATGAAAATAACCAAAAGAAAAATGAAACACTGAAGCACAGTGAAAAAAAAATTTCCAAACTTTAGTTTTAATTAGCATCTATGAAAGTACAGCCCCACATCCAAAGCAAAAGTATGACAACACCTTATTCTGAAAAATCTAAATGTTGATGGCAAGTATAACTGCCATAGGGGTTTTCTCCATTTTAAGGATCTTCTAAGGATGCTTAAATGTGCATGAACCTCTTAATTATTTTGCTCTTAAGCATTAACTGGATAATCAGGTAATGTGACAGATATCAGGAGCAAAAAGGAAAATATATGGTACCAAACATAAACAGTTTGAAGGTGAAACTACCTTAGACTTGGTTGTTCCAGTGCACATTTTTGTTGTAGACAGTTCTCCTTCAAATTCATTATATTCTTATTTCATTATATTCTTATTTCATCTAGGTTTTCTTTCTCTCCTAGATCACACAATGCAAATTGAGGAGGCGTTGCTGTCTTAAGACTCCCTTCCACAAAATCCCCATGAGATGGTCACAGATGTACCAGCGTAGTGGATCTATAGTTTCCTCCCTTTTTTTTCCATTCCCTGGAGCATGAAAGTTTCTAGGCCTCATCTTTTCCCTTTCTTGCAGTCGTCTTTAAAAGCCCCACTTTTTCTGCTAATGGCATATCGAGTCTTGACATGAGAATGACAGAGTGATCCACAAAATGGTGCTAGCCTCCCTAGCCTGACTATCTGTTGTGCTTTCTTTAGGAAATGGGCATAAAGACTTGGATAAACATGAGTTCCAGCATTTATACTGTTGCATATAAAAATATCTGCTACTAAATGGAATCCTAGGAATGTTACCTGGGGTTCAGGACAGCATCTGTAACTAGCAAAGCTGACAAGGATAAAAACATAACACTGTAAATTCAATTAATAGGCATGGTATAATGGAAAATATTCATTATGGTTTTAATGTATTCCTTTTGCACTAGTGTTTTATATGCAATGATATGGTGCCTATTTATAGGTCCAAACTACATCACACATATTTGGACACCAGACTGTGCCTGCTTGGATGTACAAATCCAGATTCATCCCATCCCCATCCCTGGAAGTGTTCAATGCTAGGCTAGATGGATCTCTGAGCAATCTAGTCTACTGAAAGGTATCCCTGTCCGTGGCAGGGAGGTTGGAACTAGAGGATATTTAAGGTCTCTTCCAGTTCAAACCATTCCATGATTCAGTCCAATTGATTGTGCCCTTGTAGGCAGCTCTCTGCTTTCATTCTCCATCATCTGTGTTAGGATATACAGGCAGGAAAGAGATTGTCTGCCTCCTGAAACATGTCTGAAGTCCTGAAACCTGGGGTCTCTTCACCAATAGCCCAAAGCCCTCTGCCCCAGGTCTCCATCTTTAAACCAATAAGAAAAATATTGGTGGGTTAACCACCATCTGCTTGCTGACCACATAGTGTGGGGGAGCTTGGGGAACCAGATGTTTATCTCAGGCACATCATTTAAGAAAGCATTGGGAAAGCTTTAGAGCTGAGTTCTGTTTGGTATATGGCAAGAGATAAATGAGGGCATCCCTGGGCCTGTAATTTACCCAAGATGATGGACATTGGATAGTGACCTCTAATTCAGCACCACCTGGACCAGTACACTTGGACCTTCCTCTCTCACCATCCTCACTGTCCTAAAACTGTACCTGACCTCCTTCAGACCCTTATATCATCTACCTCACTTGACACACTGCTGTCACAGATTTTACCACTCCAGGAAGAAGAAAAATTCCATTTTATTCTTTTTCTTGGAGCACTAAAATTGAAGTCTGCCTCTGTTGTTGTGTAGCTTGGAGCTGGCTCTTCTTACCTCGATTTCAAGTGGGTAGGCAAGAACATTTTTATCCTCAAGCTCTGGTTCACTGCTCAGAGCTGGCAGAAAAGCTCACTGCTTTTTTTTACTAGACCTTGCATGACCACCTGAAATAGGTTTGCTGCAGGGAGATAGGCTAGATTTCTGTCTTGGCTAAAGTCCTAGAGTCAAAATTAGGAGTTAATCTAGTTCAGCATTTGGAAAGTTCATGTCAGGGTAGGTGTGAAAACAGTTTGGCTGGTTGTGGTAAGACAAAAGAGAGTGCAAAGAGGAAAGGGCAGAAAGTCTCTATTAAATAAAAAAAGAAAATTACTGTGAGCCCTGTGTTTCTCAAAACAAACTTTCACATTCAGTGTACTGAACCAGATGTGTACAACAAAACCTTGCTATGCTTGGGTAATCTCACAGGAACAGAGAGGAAATCATTCCTGAGCATATTCCAAAGCAGTTACAGAAATATCAATGCTTCTGAATGCTTCCTCTAGCCAATGGCTTTTCCATCATTGCTACAAAGTGACTGCTCCAATACCACTACTCCAGTGCAGAACACCATGAATTATGAAATTCAGATTTAGCAGTGAATAAACACTGTTCCAGAAACCTGTCAAGCCAGAGAAGAAAAATGGCAGAAGTATGTTTTTGTTGACCAGTGTGCAGTTTTTTCTTTCATGGTATTAAATCAGTTTAACTTTGGTTTCTGCAAAATAAGTAAGTTGTCCATCATCACAAATAAGCAACTGTTGAAAGAGAATTTTGGCTCTAAACATTCTCTCAAGGTTTTTTTTTTTTCCTTTGAAATAGGTACTCCAAATTAGGCATGATTGGACAGAGTGGTCTGCTAGCAGAAGGTTCAGAGAAACAGACAGTTCAGCTGAAGTGAACAGGACTGCAGAGGAATTGTTAACATATAATTTAGGCAATCATCACTGAAAACATTGATTCTTCTTCCTGTTTAAAAACTGGTTCCATATGAAGTCAAATCATTCTGAAAATAAACTCTGATTTACTTCCTTGAGTGCCTTGATCAGTATATCCATGGTGTGTTTTACTATTAGGCTATATTTGCACACAGGCAATTTGTTCCACTCCAAAAAATAGCAGCAAACTGTTATAGCTTGCCAAGAGATCATACTGACAGCTTAACAGATTGAGAGAGCAATTTGCCCACTTAGTACACAGACATAAATCTTTACACCTAACAGCTTTGCTTAAGGGCCAGGACTGCTTGCTCCTACACCTGAACCTGCCAACAACACAAGCATGGTCACGCTGGGAAAGAAGCTGCAGTGAGGGAGAACGCTTGGGTTTACAAATGTTGACTTGAAGAGTGTTGCTCTCTCTTACGTGAGTTTACACAGATGCAGAGTTCATGCTGTCATCCAAACTTTTTATATTCTGTCCTCCAGTGCTTGTGGCTGTTCAGCCATACATGTACAAATTCCTGCTTTGCCTCCCCCACATAAGTGAAGCTCTTTGGTTGAAGGATTATGGTCAACTTGTGCCCCTGACTGGTCTCTCAGGATTCTGCAGAGGAGGGATCTTGGTACAACTTAGGAAATTGCAGGTACCATGTTCCTTTCTCCAAAACCTTTTAAAAACAAGAGCAATGACAGATTTCAGCACTGCCCCCCACAAATATGTCAGAGGGCTGGAGCACCTCACCTATAAAGACAGGCTAAGAGAGCTGGGCTTGTTCAGCTTGGAGAAGAGAAGGCACCAGGGAGACCTAATGAGGTCTTTCAAGTACTTAAAGGAAGCTTATAAAAGGAAGAGAGAGGGACTTTTTATATGGGCAGACAGTGACAGGACAAAGGGCAATGGTTTTAAACAGAAAGGCAGCAATTTTAGATTAGATGTTAGGAAGAAATTCTTTACTCAGAAGGTGGTGAAGCACCTAAAGAGGTTACCCAGAGAAGCTGTGGATGCCTCATCCCTGGAAGTGTTCAAGGCCAGGTTGGATGGGGTTTTTAGCAACCTGGTCTACTGGAAGGTGACCCTGCCCACGGCAGGGGACTTGGAACTAGATGATCTTTAAGGTCCCTTCCAACCCCAACCTTTCTATGATTCTATGTGAAAATTATTGCTTTATTTTTAACTAAAATTATTAAGTTACAAAAGGAAGAGTCCTTTTATCATTAAAAATAAAATCTACAGATAGTTACTACAACTCAGTGCACAGTAAGATATTTAGCTAAGAGGTCAGCACTAGGTCAGGGTAAGTATCCTCTTGCCCAGCATTATGTCCCTGAACAAGACCAATAGCAAATGCTTCAGGAAAGAGTGTAGCTGAAGGACAAGCAGGTGGTGATCGCTTTGCCATTCCAGTTCCAGCAATTACCATTTTAAGGATTTTTCTGAATAGAGATTGGAACTGGACAATTATGCTTAATAGCCCTTGATGGATCTTGCTAGTAGCTATTAATCGAAAAGGGAGCCTCTTTTGTCATTTAGTGACTGATTAGTTGCTTTGAAAGCTCTTAGTAAGGACCTTGTGTAAGGCTTTTTTAGAAATCTAGGTAACTGCAGAAGCCAAATCACAATGCTATTAGGTTTCTGCAGCATGTGTTGCCAGGGGGCCAAGCTGTGCAGGTGCCCCCAGAGCCTTTGTGGCACTACATTTGTTGCTTCCTGGTTTCTGGGACAACTCCCACAGCCAATTAAATAATAGCTAGTGGTTCAACATGTTCACATTTTATTTTGTTCAAAATAGCTGGTAAGCTGCATCTGATCCCACCAATGTTATTAATGTCTTCAAAATTAGCCACAGTGTCCAAAGTATCAGTCCTAACAGCAGAATGATCCCTAAGTTCCTGCTTTCTTGTTCCAGCTAAATGCTTTTATGGAGCAAATACTAAAATCCTACATCTTTACTTCCTCATGATTACCTTTTAAGAAGATTAGAACCTCTGTATTGCCACTCCTGACCGGCAAACATTATTCTTAGCCTAAACTCATAATTGAGGGTAATAAGTCTTCACTGCCTTTAAGAATGAAAGAAAGGTCATTGGTAAAGCAGACCACTAACAGCTGGTGTGAATGAGTGTAGCTCCAATAATATCCCTGCAGATATATAAAAAATAAATACAAATATTATCTTCTTTTTAAATACATAAATGTTCCCCAATGGTTCTGCTGGCTGACTGGCTGGTTGGAGGGATGGATGTATTTAAAGAATTATTTAAAAAAAACTTATTTCAGTAATCAACTGGTTTCACATCTTGGCCACCTGGGTACACACCCATCTGACTTTCAACCAACATCCCCAGGTCCTTTTTTCACCAGGCAGTTTCCCAGCCACTCTTCCCCCAGCCTGTAGCACTGTGTAGGGTTGTGACCAGCGTGTGAGACCCAACATTCTTCTTGTTGAACCTCATCCCATTGGACTTGGCCCATCAATCCAGCCTATCCAGATCCCTCTGCAGAGCCCTCTTGCCCTCCACCAGATCAAGACTCCCACCTGGCTGTGTCACCTGCAAGCGGAGTGAGGGTCTGCTCAATCCCCTTGTCCAAATCGTTGATGAAGATATTAAACAGGACTGGCCCCAGCACTGAGCTGGGGGGACACCACTCGTGAACAGCCTCCCTCCAAGCTCGTGCTGAAGCTGCCTGCAGCACAGCCACTGTGAGGAGGAGTCTCTCTCTGGAGACTGGAACCTGCCTAATGCCATGCCAGCCATGCGTCCTCAGGTACTCTCAGGCATCTCAACCTTCCAATACACAAGACAGGAGGATTCTGAAGAGTACAGATGGATTCTAAATTCTTGTTGGCTGATGAAAAATAAGGGTAATAAATCATTCCTTGATGAATTCCACTTGTTTTTTTTTAGGCTTATGGCCAGGATAAGAGAAACAAACACAAAGCTTCTCATGACTGGACCAGTAGGGAAGATGGAAATACACTGAATGTTGTCAGTATTGGTTTTTAAAGGCATCCATCAAACCCTGTTACAATGCTACCAACAGTCTCCAAAATGCCAATTATTTATAAACACTGAACCATACTATTCTATACAAATTGAAGGGGGCTGATTTTATTACAAATATTTCTGTCTTTTTCAGTTAAGAATGTAGCATTATGTAGTGATGTGAGACTGTCTTGTTAATTTTCCCTTGAAATGCATTTATTCCAGGCACACAATAACAGTAACAGAGTAAAAATTAGTTTTCCTCTCTCACTTGCAATGACTGTGATGGGGCTTAACAGGAATGCTAATAACAATCTTGACCCAAGCTGCATCTAATCTTCTGCTGCTATAAATGGAGTGACAGCAATTTGCACAATCTGATGATATTTTGTTCTTTGCTTCATGACAGTAGCTGTATGAAACAATTTCAGATTATCCACTCTTTTCTAAATAAGGATTAAATCCATACATATTTGCCAAAAAAGAAAGAAAGAATGTTGTTAATCAATTTCTACTCAGTAATGTATTTTTCAGGATGATAAAACATCATTTTAGAAGCATACCTGAAAATGCTTTACCAGTTAAATACTTTGCGTTGTTTGATTTTGAGCTACATAAACAGGTATTGCTAGAAGAAAAAAAAATACAAAACCCACAAACTTAAGGGGGAGATAAAGAGGAACATTTATTCTGTACTCCTATCTATATGAATCAATTAGATTTATATCTAGGTCAGTCCTTGAATAATATGGCCTCTGAATTCCATTAAATTTCGGATAGCTCTATTACAAGTCCTCACACAGTCCATCAGAAATAAGAATTTTATTCTTGTGTGTTCCACTTCTCTCTCACAATAGAGATCAAAACTGAATATCACAATCTGTTGTCACATACCTTATTTCAATATTACTTTTCATTTAGGTGATCAAGGGGGAAAAAAGGTGGGTTTTGTAGATTTCCCTTAAAAATGACATAAAGTAAGTGAAATGTAGAATCGTACTGTCTACACAGATTCATTCCAGAAAATACACCCCTGTAGAGTATTTGTTGAAGTAAGAACATTATTGAGATAAAAACCACATCTTCACATTGCCGATTTCCATTTGAACGCTGCCAGGAGATATTTCAATTCTTTAAGTTGCACTGCCCTCTAGGGGAAAGGATCTTTCGCTGTGGCTCCATATCTGCGCCACGAGAACAAAAGCCGTCCTGCCTTTTCTCCTTGTTTTGAAGGGTGAACACTTTGCTTCCTCTAAATATTACGCTGATGCTTAGTATGAGTTGGGCATGAATACCACAAAGACGAGCGAATACAAAAAACTCAAAAGGGTCACAGAGAAGCAAGATATCACACTGGGGAAGCTATCTGGGACATATATCTGGGTATGATGAATTCCACCCCCCTTCAAAGGAAGTAAAACTGGTATTTCACAATATAATTTAATGCTGTCAGGCAACCGTATGTCTTGAAAATAGAAAGAAATTCCAGCAGAGAAATTCCTAACACAGATTTTTTTTCTCTTTTACAATTTCTTAGAAGAGATGGGTAGTGAAGGAGGAGCAGGACTTGGTTCAGTGAAGTGTACATAATACTGCAGTATCTTCCCACAGTGGATGCTCCAAATAAGATAGCAGAAATAATGACTGAATTAAAGAAAAATGAGGAGATTTAGTATTTGGGGAAAAAAGAGATCTGGTTAGTATGGAGAGAAATAGGCTGCCATGGCTATCAGAAATTCTTGTAAGGAAAAAGAGCACTCTGTGAAAATTACGGGAATAATGAAGGGGAAAAAATCAGTAGCTAATGAAAATTAATCTTGGAAGAAGATTAAGGGTTCCACAAAGGAGAGGGAATGAAGATTATGCATTCATAACATGAAGCAAGCTGCAATGTTAGCTGTGAGCTGACACTGCGCCTCCAGGACCTCTCAGCTACTGTGGTGGTGTTATGTGGGAGATGAACACAGCACACTTCACTGGCTCAAATCAGTGCAAAAACAAAAGTGAACATTAAGAATCACTGTTCTGGATTTACTGGCCAAACTAGAGGTATTCCAAAATTTTTCAATGTCCACTAATTATGTGTACTTACCTTTCAAACAAATAGCTGTAACCATTTTATTAATTATTACCGGTTTTTATCACTAGACAATTGCAGCCTTAAACCTTCAGCCTGCAAAATCCCTTCTTAGCCTTTCCTTTTCATGTTTGATTTTGAAAATAGGATTGCCTTTAAAATCAATTACAAAGGGTATATTTAGCAACATCCACAGATAAATCCAATCTGACCCCAGCATGTAACAGTGCAATGACTGCATGTTAGCAAGAATGGAAAGTTGTAAGAGACAAAAATGTTAACTTGTAAAATGATGTATGCTTTAAAATATTTTATTTAAAAACCCAGTTTATGTATGTATGCATGTATTCTTAAATGTCTAGTTTTGGTTCTTAAGACTTTTTACAAATGAAAGGGTTGTATTTTTCAGCTGAGATGGTATCCTTATTATTATTTTTTTAAAATAAATATTAGAATGTCTATATTATTACATGTGTTACCTAAATTTTCTGGTCATTGATTGATTGTTTTTTATAGGTTTTTAGGCCTTACTTTTTCTTTCAGGACTGTTTTCTTTTTTTGTGGGCCTTTTCCTTTTTTGGGTCTGTGTTCATCTGCTGTGATTAGTTAGTAATTTCCATACAGTCTATATAACCCCAGATAACATCTGTGCACACAGAGGGCGAGGGTCTGCACTTGGCCAGGGGTCTCTTTGACCTGTAAGTGTGACTTTTAATATTATAATGGACGTAGTTCAGCAATAGGACACATGGACATCAAATATTTCACCATGTTAATAAAGTATCCACAGACGTGCATCAACACCTTGATTTACTACATCCTTAAAGTTTGTTAGCTCCCAGATGTCCTTGACTATCTGCTTTAATGACATAAAACATTTTGCTATACATCCAGTTCACTACAGCTTGATTTGCTACACCCACAGCTTACAACTAACAAGATTTAAGCTTTAGCTCCCAGATGCCCTTGATGACGGATGCTGACTGCTGCTGTTCCCCTGGCTGGATCTCATTTCCCGATTATTAGACCTGGAGGTGTACAGAGCCCTGAACCCAGCATCCCGGCTCCCTGACCCCCAGCAGCATCCCGGCTCCCTGACC
>QUSF01000002.1:45898696-45984145 GCA_003676055.1 Chloebia gouldiae | reverse complement strand
CAGCATCCCGGCTCCCTGACCCCCAGCAGCATCCCGGCTCCCTGACCCCCAGCAGCATCCCGGCTCCCTGACCCGCAGGAGCATCCCGGCTCCCTGACCCCCAGCAGCATCCCGGCTCCCTGACCCCAGCATCACCCCGGCTCCCTGACCCGCAGGAGCATCCCGGCTGCCTGACCCCAGCAGCATCCCGGCTCCCTGACACCCAGCAGCATCCCGGCTCCCTGACCCGCAGCATCCCGCTGTCCCTCGCCCCGGCACACTCGCGGGCGGCGGGGCCGCGCCAGGCCGGCAGTGACGCGCGGCGCCGTCAGCGCGGCGGAAGCGCCGCCGGAGCGGTAAACAACGGCGTCGGGAGCCGCCGCTTCCATCTTGGGGGAGCCCGAGCCCGGCCGGGACCATGGGCAGCGTCCTGGGCCTCTGCTCCGTGGCGAGCTGGGTAAGGTGGGCGCGGGCGGCGCGGGGGTCCCTCCCGGCCTCTCCGTGCCCGCCGCAGGCTCGGGGCCGGCGGCCGCTGCTTCCCCCCCCGTGCTTCTCACCAGGGCGGCCGTGGCGCTGCCTCCGCTCCTCCTGCGGGCCCCTTCCCGGCCCCTTCCCGGCCCCTTCCCGGCCCCAGCCGGGCTCTGTCCGCCCCGAGAGGCCGCGGCCCCGCTGCGCCGGGCCGGGCTGTGTCCCTGTCCCGGGCTGCTCCCGGGACGTCCCCAGGGGTGGGTGGGAGCCGCCTCGCCGGCGCTGCGGGAGCCCCGTGCTCAGCCCGGACAGGCCGAGCTGCTGAGCGCCGCTGGATCCGCGCTGCTGCGCGGGAGGGGCCGCGGCGCCCGCTCGAATCGCCCCTGCCCGAATCCATTAATGAGTCTGGTCAAATGCTTTGAACTCCAGCGTTTCTCTCGGGAAAATCAAAACCCGCACGTTTCCCCGATTCTAATATTTGTATGTAATTCCTCTTTCTTACGGCTTTGTCTTGAGCAGCTCCACCCTTTGTAGCATCTTTGTCTCGCCGAGCCATCCTTTGCTCGCGGCACAGTAATCCGTGGTGATGTGTCACCACGTCAGGTGATTTTTGTTCATGGGAAGCAGTAGATTGAGATGGCATTAAGGCTCTTGGCATGATGCAGGAAAGCAAAGAAGTTGGTAGAGTCTTCAACTGAGGCATTGCTTTTTTATCCATAAGTGATATGCCTTTCTATGTCTAGTCTGTATTGACACAGTCAAGTCGTTTGTTTTACATGTTTGCTGTAAGAATGTCAGTGGGATTGTGAAAATTCGGATTTTTCATACCATGCATGAATTAAATAAAATTACCTATTATTAAGGCATTCATGCACACACTTCTAGTGATATAACAAAACCTCATATTTATCCAAGCTCCTGTTTTTGTGATATCTGAATGTATGGGTTTTGGCTCCTTTAATACAGAGTGACCTTTAATTAAGAGAGATGATCCATAATCCTTAATCTTACGTACAAATTATATGAAATTATCATAGGATTGGAAAATCTGCATAAATTAACTTCCAGACTGATATGCCTGTAAATGATCAACTAGAACACTGATAATATCATTTTAACTAATTACTGCCAGGGATCATTTTGGTCTCATTAACATTTTAAATACTACTTAATGGTTTAGCCAGTTAGGCTTCAATTAGTAACTAGATATAGTTAACAGTATTATTTTTAATTATTGTTAAATACTTCATGACATTGTAACTATAGGCTTTAATTCGAATACTTGAGTTAATATATACTGTGTTTCCAAGTTCGTAAGCAGCCTTTCTGACAACTGGTTGGTGTTTGTAGTGTTTGAAGAACCCCTGTCTACTTGCTCTTCATTGTTTGTTTCTTTACAGAGAAATTCAGCCTGTGCTGATCAGGCAGTGCTTCAGGTTAGCGTTTTTAGGAGCAAGGGGAGCCTGTCAGAGATGGGGGCGAGGCTAAAACCATAAGAGCAGAGCCAGCTCACCAAAAGTCTTCTGCTCCTGACTGCCTAGATTGATAAGGCAGCACTGTTTTCCCTCTGCTGTGTCTTGCCTCTATTGTTCTCTGAAACTGCTGAGCTGTTTTGCTCTTTGAATATTCTCTCTCAAGGCAAATGTCTTGATTAATTCAGCGTCTGTAGGCTTAAGTGTAGGGATGATGTAGCTAAACCCTGACTAGGCCCATCAGGGGCTTAGTGTTTTTGCAAATAGTTAATTCAATATATAATCATTTAGTCATTACTCCAGTAGGGAGATTATGTTTAATATTAAAAACTTGTCCTGTGTTCATGAGGGGCAGTAAAAATTGTCCTTCCATGATTTTGTGGGGTTTTCTCTCTCCTTCTCTCTCTTCAGTACACATCTTGTTACGTGTTCCTTATGCAATTTCCACTGCCCTGGGGAATTGACTCCTTTAGCAGGCATGAATTAACTTGTATGCCCTGCTAGCTGCTCCCAGAATAGGTGTGTGGGTTTGTCTTTTCTTGTTTTGCCTTAGGAAACACCATTGAGCTGCTTATTTTTCCTCAAAAATGTAAACGGATATGAGTTGGTGGGTAAGTAAAGTTTCTGGAAGGCAATAGATTTTATTCAGTTGTGTCTGAATAACTTTTGTCTAAGCTTCCTTATGGAAGCAAATGAAAAATTACTTGTGGAGTAACTTTTTGTCTGCATCTGTGACTAAGCTGAGTCACACTGGAGAGTTAAGCTTTGATGTCCATGGTAGTGTCTTTCTGTGTGTACTACTGGAATTTTTGTTGGAGGTGTACTTTAAATTTAGGAAGAAAGTGGCACAAACTCACCTTGTCTCCTGTGCTGATAAGCTGAATTCCATGGGCTGAATGTTTCTTGGTCCCTGCTCTTTTTGAAGTCTGTAGCAAGTAGTTTTGCCGATAGTATAATACTGTTTTGTTGGAATGGTATTGTATTCTCTTTTGCCAAAGAAAGAGAGAATTGGACTGTTATGTGATTCCTTGTGTAAGTAGCCAGCTTGTATAAATAGTGTTATGTATCAACAGGTGTCTCTTGTTTAGAGATGGATGTGCGTGAGCTGTTTAGGGGCAAAGCATTTTAAAAGCTGGTGTTGTTGCTCAGACACTCCATTGAGGTTTATGACCTCTCTTGAGGCACATTTTTTCCCAGTGAGGTAGAGACAATCATCTTCATTTCGGTTACTGCAAGTCTTTCCTGTCTGTAGAAGCATTCGTGCTTCTGCTTCCACTGAGGCAAGGAGCAAGTTGCTTGAATTATTTAGGTATTTAACAAACAGTGTAACATTGGGATTCCTTACAGAAATGAATTTTCATAACAGGTGCTCCTGTCCCCATGTTTTCTGCAGCAGATAAGCCTGGTCATATATTCTATTCTGCCAAACTCAACCTTTTATTCTACATTATGTTTAGAAATATTAATGCAGACAGAATTAGTTCAAGAAAGTAACTGTTTGAACAGGGCACTGAGATATTTTTCACTGGAAAGGTTATTTGTGTGTGTAGGAAATAGTGTAAGACAGTAGTATTATAAAATTCTGATTTATTTGGAGATAATATTTGCCATACATTTCCTGCTTATGAAGCACAGATGTCCCTAGTGTAGTTGCTTGCAGTCCTAGGGCAACCTCAAAGGTCCACCTACTCCATCTTTTATGAAAAAGGGGGCCTGAGTGGCATGATCTGGTACCCTTTCCAGTTGCATCCTGAATACTGCAAGTGATGTAGACTCTACCATATCCTTAGGGAGGTTGGTCTCCTTAAGGATTGGTTGATCTCAGTCTAATAATTTCTAAGTCTAATATTTTCTGTATTATATTAAGATGAAACCTCCTATAATCAATGTCTTCATATTATTTGTGCTGTACTGAGTGGAGGAGAAGGTAAAAAGGGGCAGTATAATAACTTTCACACCCTGAAAAGGAGAATCTGCCTAGTTTCAATGGTTTAGCAAGACAAATGTAATGGTGAAGTTTGCTAATTTAAAGATGATTCTCTAGCGCAGTGGAGTGAAGATTGTTGGCTCCTTGGGTAGGAGTACATGTGCCAAAAAGAATACAGGGAAGTTATTTAAAATACAAAGTTTGTGGGTCCAGTGTGTGTCTGGTTAAAACTGTAAGAATGATATAATCGGCCTTTTCCTGAGGGCTTCTCAGGAGGCTGCCAGCAGTGTTGTGGCAGTCTGTCTGCTTTTTGGCAGCCCCGGGGGCTTTTCCGGTAGCAGCAGGCTGCTGGAGTTTTTGGTTGTCATATGACTAAACTGCTGAGAACTCTATCTGACACATGCCTGTCATACTGGGTGATCGGCATGTCTTGGTCATGTGGCCTTGTAACTACTCCTGTCCTTAGGTGACTGAGTCTCTCATGCAGTGATGGACACCTGTGGCTTTTGTCCCATGGTGGAAGTGTCCCTGGATGTGTGCTGAGGGAGAAGCTGGGTTTTAACCCTGTTCTGTATCTTTGTGTGTCAGAGATGGCATGGTTTGTTGTAGTTCAGAGAAGTGCAGTGATCACACATTTGATTGTACCTTTCCTCCTTTGGCTAATGTTTACTTGTGGGACCTTGCCTTTCTTTTACTTCCCAAATTGTCACTCAGCACATGGCAGAGAATTGTTCCCTGCTTCCCAACCCTTTCCTGTTGAAATAGCTCCCTTTCTTCTTCCCACAATTTTCTGTGTGAGAATTAAATAGGTAAATTTGTCCTGTTTGGTTTTTTCCCCCTTGTAGTATTACAACTGTACAGCATTCCCATCCACTTTTGCTATTGATATTTGGTATCAATAACACATGTACTGCATATTTGCTCTGTTCTTACTGTTTGTAACTTTACATTGCATAAGTTAATTTTGCAGAATTATGTGATATGTGACTAGCTGCTAATATGAAATAGTTTGCAACCTAAGATTTAGGCTCTGTCTCCTGTTTTTTGTGTTTTGGAAATATTTATGGTGCAGTGAGATTTTTATCCCAACTGTGCAAGGTGCTGTAGGTGCATGTAGGTGCATGT
Organism: Chloebia gouldiae; assembly: GCA_003676055.1. Taxonomy (NCBI): domain Eukaryota; kingdom Metazoa; phylum Chordata; class Aves; order Passeriformes; family Passeridae; genus Chloebia; species Chloebia gouldiae. Next base: position 45,979,174 of record QUSF01000002.1, on the reverse strand, counting down.
AGGTACACTATACCTACATGACAGTTGTGCTGGTATCTTTTTCCTGTCGTGTGTTTGTTTATTCTCTGCAGCTGTGGAAGGGAGGATGTAGTTGCTAACAAAAGAATATCCTTCCATGCAATTTAGCTGAAATGAAATAAAACTCAAGAGAAAAAATGAGCCTGAATCCAGCCTTTATTTCTCTTGAATGGCTAAGTGATTACTTCTGGCATAGCACTAATTTCACTGCAGCGGCGCATTGGGAAGCGCTGTTGTTTGGTGTTGCAGTGACAGTCTTCACCAGTGGTGGGATGCAGAGGAGAGTAATTTTCTATCACATCTGATGATCTGCACAGCCTGATTAAATATTGAAATCTAGTAATCCAAAGCTTTTTAAATAATTCATGTTCTGTCTTTTTGTCAGATACCATGCTTGTGTGGAAGTGCCCCGTGCCTGCTTTGCCGATGCTGCCCCAGTGGAAACAACTCCACCATAACTCGGCTGATTTATGCCTTCTTTTTGCTTCTTGGCGTGAGCATTGCCTGTGTGATGCTAATACCAGGCATGGAAGAGCAGCTGAAGAAGGTCAGCATTTATTGCTAGCATTTTTGGTAGAAAACATGTCATAAATAATAGTAATTTACATCTTGAAAAGCATGGATTTTATTTGGAAATATATTGTTTTGCTACCATCTGTGCTTCACAATCACCATTAATTTGTTCATAAGTCAGATAAAGAAGTTGTGGGAAGATCCCTCTATAGATGCAAAGCACTCTTTTGAATGAAATATTTTTCACTCGTCGTAGTAGCGTGTTTTTTACCCAGAGAATTAGGAAGTGTTTGTAGGATCTTACAGTTTATTAGCTATATGAAGATGAGATATAAAATTGGAGAGTGGTAATGTGAGTTACAGTAGAGTTTACAGGTTCACTGAGCTTGGGTTGCATGTACTTCAGCTCAGTTTTGCAGTGTTTATTTTTTTTCAGTATAGTAGCTTTGTTTAGGCATGATTTTCTTGTCTTTTTCCCCCAAATGATTAATCTGTAAATGTGCATTGTAGGTTGGTATAGTTACCACATTAGAGCTTCAGTGAGAACCATGTTAGTCACCTAGGAAAGAAAATTACAGCTTTCTGGAATATGATTTGACTTCTGAAAGATGTTGCTCACATCCTGGTAGTGACTGGAGAGAATGTTCTCAGTTGTTTCATATGGAAATTATGAATACACCTAATTGATGATGATGGTACTTTTTTGGGAAAGGCTGTCTTAAAGAGATGTAAGCAGCCTGTCACCTCCTAGCTATGTCATAAGCCTGATAGTAACTGTCAAGGCAAATTTACCAGTTCCCAGATCTTTAGCTCTTGATTCAGATCAACAAGGGAAAACGGCATTTCTTTGAGAAGTTTTGAAATTACTAATAACACAACCTGGTAATAAGATCCCTGTCCCATTCATGGAAACATTCAAGGTCAGGTGGGATGGGGCCTTGAGCAACTTGATGTAGTTGAAGATGTCCTTGCCCATGGCAGAGGGTTAGTCTAGGTGAGCTTTAAAGGTCTTCTCCAACACAAACTATTCTGTGGAAAGATCTATTTTATTTTATTATGCCTATGCAGGACTTTTTTTCCTTGCACGTGTTTGATATTCTAGTTGAGTTGGACTGTAGCTAATGATGCAGTCCTTCAATATCATATTTTCTCACAGTGTTAATAGTTACGTAATGTTAGAATATTAATGAATTGTGTATTGGAAATTTATTAATATACATTTACTGACAGGAGGTCTCTTAAAGATGAGTGATGTGTCTTTTATGTATCACAGATTCCTGGATTTTGTGATGGAGGGTTGGGAACAAGTATTCCTGGTGTGCAGGGCCATGTGAACTGTGATGTCCTGGTTGGCTACAAGGCTGTGTACCGTGTGTGCTTTGGCATGGCCATGTTCTTCCTTCTCTTCTCCTTGCTGATGATCAAAGTGAAGAGCAGCAACGACCCCAGAGCAGCTGTGCACAATGGGTAAGATGCAGAAATCAGTGCTGAGTTAGTGATTAATTTTTGTTTCATTCCACAGAGATCTTTCCAAGAAATAAAAATATTTAAGAGCCTCATCTGAATCATATTCCTCTTAACTTTGAAGTTTATAAGAACTTGTGTTCTTTTCTAAACAGTTTTCTTTTAAAGGTTATAGTGGTTACACATATATATCTATATAGATGTATAAAATGTATCTTTCATCTTCCAGCTATCTTTTCAGTTGCTCCTCTGCAAAAAGAAATGAGTTATGTAGCTAGTTTCTGAGCTTTCCAGTGGATTTTTCTTTGTATTTCATTTTAGCTAGGATTATCAGATGGAAGAATATAGTGGAATTTCAGCTTGTATATTGACACAAGTGGTAGTTTTCATCCAAGTCCTGCCTATGTGTAAAGTAGCTCCTTGGACCAAGGAAATGTAAACATTTGTGAGAGGACATGGTGCTGAAAAGCCTAAAACCATTTATGGTGCCTAATCTTGGTATTCACAGTGATTGCTTAGACTAGTGCTTTTTAGAGGTGACTGTATTTAACAGAAGCTATGAACAGCTAAGCCAAAAATTTTTATTTTATATTCAGTATAGTAGGATTAAACATGTCTAGCATAAAACGAGAAAAAGCTTCAAATTATTTCTGTAGGAGAAAATAATTAAGACTGATCAGAGTATTGCTTGGTTTACTTTTGTTTTTTTTAATCTAAAGAGAGTACAGTATTAAGATATGTTAGCAAGAGTAACTCAGTTCAGCCTTTCCCTTCACCTGGCTTTGTTCAGGAGAACATGCTTGTTGTAAGCAAGAAGAAAGTGGTTCAGCTACATTCTGTATCAGAGCTCTTTTTCTTTTTTTTTTTTTTTTTTTTTCAGAGAAAGGTACCTGGTGATTTTACATGATGAGGAATGTTTTTTACCTAAATTTTTTCTTAAGTGTTTGAGATCTTCTTGATAACCTTACTTGGAGTTGTGCTCTCCAATACAAATTTAGATACTGTTTATGCAACCCTTAGCAGTTTGCTCTTCTTAGCCAATTAACATCAGCACTAGGATAAAGGGAAAAATAATGCTACTTAACTGTTGCTGGTAAAATGTATAATAACATTACTTTCAACACTTCTGTAATAACTCCTTGCTTCAATAATACGCATTACAGTGAGCTTTATGAGGAGCTTTATGGCTTTTGATTTTTGAAATTGTCTGTATGTTCAGTAATATTTTGCGATGTTATGTGTACTAACTTTTTCATGCTTGCATGCAAGTTAAGCCCAGTAATACACTCTAGCACCAATGTTCACCTTCTCTGCTTTTTTAATGGCAGTCGGAGTGGTTTCTTGCCTCAGGTTTATGATCACAACAGAAAAAATTCAATTATAATGTATCTACGAGATAGTTGCTGGCTTGACAGAATGCACAGCAGCTTTACGTGTTATTTCAGATGACTATTGTTTCCAGTTGTGGAATGGGGTAGAGCAGTAAGATCCCTTTAAAACATCTAGAATTAGGGATTGAATATATACAAACTTGAACCCATTTCTATTTCTATAATTGAGAATGACATTGATTTAAAAAAGTGGATTCTGAAACTACTTTTAGTGGGGTTTGTATTGCACTGTAAATGTTACAACTTAATTCAACTATCAGACTGGATTTTGTCACTTCTCTATATCCTAGGAAATTTGTCAGTTTTGTTCTGTATTCTACACTTTTGTCATCTCACATAGTTCCTCTCCACACAACTTGAATTTGTTCTTCTGGTATCCAGCACTTGATTGTAACAGCCAGCAGGAGAGATTAAACTTGTTCAATGTATGGGAAGAAGTGGGAAGGGATAGAAAAATTGACAAATGTTTGACATTGTGGTGGTGTGGTACATATCTTTATGTTGTTACATTCAGTTTTGAAGTGCATGAGATGGCATCATGCCTGTTTTTGGAGCTGCCTGTTGCTGGGATCAGAAAAAATAGTCTTTACCTCCTTACAGTTTTGTTGGCATAACAGTTTGAAGTTCTCTATGTGGGGTATATTTATACAGTTAGTATTTGGGGTGAGGTTGGTGTACCTTTGGTGAAGGATACTTCCTTGTATGCTTTTTAGAAACATCTGATGTCTTTTGATGGTCTGTGAATGCATATCTTTTACTGGAAGAAAAATTCTAACGACACTGCCCTGAAGCAGGGACTTGGAATTTGATTGTGACTTTTCTGTGCAGGATAAATGATTTGCTTTTGTTTTTGTGATAAATCCTCATCAGCTGTAGGCCTAAATAATCTGAAGTTGGGTGGGAAGGATCCAGACTTTTGTGTATTTCTCTAATGTAGGAAGTGAACTAACACTGGTAGGGAGCTCCAGCATATTTTATGTCATTATAGGCAACAATCACATCTTTGATATTAAAAGTAGGAAGGGATTTTTTTGACCCTTTTTTCTGATATGCAGACAATCCAACAATATCACTGCTCTGGTTTAAAACATTCTTAGGAAGAAAAAAAGCGGCTCACAATTGGCCTAATTTGTAATTCACAAGTAAGAAGGTACCTCTGGGAAACATGTCAAGCTCTCTGTCAGTTTAGCACAGTTTAAGCATAATTTTTTGGAGAACACAAATCTTGAGCGGATAAAATTTTTATCCTGCTTCAAATGAGGCAAGTTAAGAATGGGCAAATTTTAAAAAAACCCAACTCTTAAAGATGTGTATTTTATGTGTGAATTAGACTAGACTTAACAGTTGCTTTATATTTTTTATTTCCCTTTAGATTCTGGTTCTTTAAATTTGCGACGGCACTTGCAATTAGTGTTGGAGCTTTCTTCATACCAGAGGGACCATTTACAACTGGTAAGGGAATATTGTCTTCCTCTGTATCATGGCACAAGCATACTTAGTTTTAAATAAAGTGCATGCTGATGTAATGCAGTTTTAATTGTAGCTGTGTAACTGTAGTGCTTCTCTGTGTTTAGGGACACTACAGTGGGGGGTAAATGACCTATGGTTCTTAACTGGTTTTGTTTTACTTCTCTTCTAGTGTGGTTTTATGTAGGTATGGCTGGAGCATTCTGCTTTATTCTTATTCAGCTGGTCTTGCTTATTGACTTTGCTCATTCCTGGAATGAATCTTGGGTTGAAAAAATGGAGGAAGGAAACTCAAGATGCTGGTATGCAGGTAAGGAGGAACTGTACTACAGTCAAGTTTTAAATTTAATTTAATGTGCATTGTGTTAAATGAGTTACTCACTGAATAGTTCATTTTACCAATGCAGAAAGGGCTGCTTCATGCATGAGTATCATTTTCTCAGTTGTGTAGTTCAGCTCATTGATGTCCTTCTGTTGTCAAGTTAAATAAGGGAAGCAGGGAGAGGTGCAGCAGCCTCTGAGTGTTAAGATCTATTCTTTAGAAGCAGGGCATGAGTTTCACACAATCACAGAATTGGTGAGGTTGGAAGGGACCACAGCAGCTCATCTGATCCAGCCTCCCAGCTCAGGCAGGACCATCCTGGAGCACACATGGCACAGGATTGTGTCCAGATGGTTCTTGAGTATCTCCAGTGGGGGAGACTCTAAAAACCTCTCTGGGCAATCTATTCCAGGGTGCAGTCATACACAAAGTAAAGAAGTTCTCCCTCACGTTTAGGTGGAGCTTTCTGTGCATCATGATACCAGAGAAGTGGCAACTGCAGCTTTTTGGGGTTGTTTTGTTTTGTTTTTGAGTTGGTTTTTTTTGTTTTTTGGGTTTTTTTTTTAAGCCACAGGTTTTGCTAGCCCTTCAATGCTGATTAAAAACAAAGTAACTTGCTAGTGCATCATTTTGAGTAGAATTATCTCAAATGATTGTTTTTTCTGGTTCCCAGTTAGTCATTCTTTAAAGGTATATGCTGAGTGAAAGGTCAGGGTAGTGAAGGAGAGTAAAGTCATCTCACTGGAGAAATGTTATTTTAATGAAGTGTTTCAGATATGATAATTTAGGTGTTTCAAAAGACAGCATGGTCTGTCTTCATTCAGTGGCCACTTCTCTATTTAGTGTTTTTACTAAGATGTAATTTGGAAGTGAGATTTTGTTTTAGCCTCTGTTGGAGAAGTATTTCTTTAATTTCTTTTTTAAGCTGTTGGCCAAGGAGTGTCCAGTATAACTGTGTTCCTTATTGTCCTTGCTCTTCCTGGTTGCTGTTGGAGCACTGGAGGATCAAACATGGCTTCAGGATTTCCATGTATTGTTTCTTTTTAATACTTCACAGGCTGTTTGAGAACTTCTTTTACATTTCAATGCCCAGAACTCAATATATATTATATCCCACACTTGATAATCATGTAGTATCATTCCAATCATAGTAGTCTTTGTTATTAACCAGTTTTACTGTGGTTTTGTTTCTTCACAGCTCTGCTCTCAGCTACAGCTGTCAACTATCTGCTGTCTCTAGTAGCTATTGTCTTGTTTTATGTTTATTACACTCATCCAGAAGGCTGTTCTGAGAACAAGACGTTCATCAGTGTTAATATGCTCCTGTGCATTGGTGCTTCTGTAATGTCAATTCTGCCAAGGATTCAGGTATGATTTTAATTCTGTTGCCTCTTATGTTTTCAAAATATAATTGTGCCTACAACTTTTGATTGCCTAACTTCCCTGTTTTGTGACTCCTTTGTGTAGGAATCTCAGCCAAGATCTGGTTTGCTGCAGTCTTCGGTGATCACAATTTACACAATGTATTTGACTTGGTCAGCCATGACCAATGAGCCAGGTATGCACAATAGCAATGTAGAGCTTTTTGGGTAACCCATTCAGTGATAAATTGTACTTCAGCACTTTTGCAAGGCGGCATTAGAACAGGGTAATAGAATGTGCATGTGTTAGGGCTTAGCTACATGTGCTGCTAGGAGCCCGCTCTCCTGAGGGATAAGGGATATGCAGCAGTGAGGGAGAGCAGGGTCTGCGTGGCTGTTCCAGGCAAGCTCCCTTGAGGGGGAGAGGGAAGCAGAGAGCCACTTCTTCCAGGGTGTGCTCACTGTTTCCTCCCCACAAAGCCATGCTCCCAGCAGGGATGTGGGAGGTATAAAATAGCAACCTGGCCTTGCCCACACATCTCTGAGCTTCGCCTCCTCTGCAACCGGCGTACTAAAATAATGGCTTTTCCCCCTGCTTGTATGGCATGTAAGAATTTCTGCTCTTTACTGGCAGAACTACAGTATTCTAGAGCTTAGATTTTGCAGATCACTGCAGCTCCCCCGAGGAGTCCAGGAGTTTCATCTCTCTACCAGGTTTCACGTTTCTTAGGTGACCAAGATGCTACTGATTCTATTTTTCCAAACAGAGGATTTATAACAAGTATTAGTAAATGTTGTTAATGTTTATTGTGTCTGAAAACAGCTGATTGCCTCTAAAAATAAGTAAGTGCAGAAATTCTGATGATCAAAATAAATCACCAGATACTGATTTTAGGAGTTTTAATTTGGTCTCTGACCCTTTTATCTTAGCTATGGACAATCTTCTGTGCTTCATGTCATGGAATAGGCGAGTCATCTAATTCAGGCAGTGATTATGGGAAAATAAGATTGTCTACTACTTTCAGCTGTTTCATCAATGTTACCTCTGGATGCTGTGGGTTGGGAAAACAGACTTACTGGTATTATTTTCCAATTCTGGGATGACTCCGGTACTCCATCTATAGAATATGTTTGTCAAACTTGTTTCCTAGCAGTAGAATATCTGAAGTTTATTATGCAGAAATTTCTGTTTTGTTGTATCTAATTATGTATGGAATGATGGAATAGTAAAGCAGTTGATGCATATCTTACATAAGTTCAGAATCCTTTTATCTGCTTGAAGAGACAAATTTTTATGCCATATACTGTCATTTTCCTGCTCTAGAGAGATTCAGTAGGCTAAAAATAAATTCAAATTTTACTTCAAGACTGTCACAGTCACGAAGTTCTTTTCTATTTCTGTGCATTCAACATGGAAATGTGTTATTAAATATTTGTCCTGTTCTTGTCTTATGTAAGTTCTAATGCAATTTCCCCCACAGACAGGCGCTGTAACCCCAGTCTGCTGAGCATCATTGGTTACAACAGCACCACCATTCCAACCCAAGGTCAGGTAGTGCAGTGGTGGGATGCACAAGGGATTGTAGGACTGGTTTTGTTTCTGCTGTGTGTTCTCTATTCAAGGTAAGATTCCTTAAAAAAAAAATGCATTAATTTGTATCACTTCTAATTGTTGGATACTAAATTGGATTTATTTATTGGATTTATTATTTGAGTTATTTATTTGGGTAACTGTACCACGCCCTTTTCTGTTATATCCAGCATCCGGACATCCAACAACAGCCAAGTTAACAAGCTGATGCTGACCAGTGATGAGTCAACACTGATAGAGGATGGAATGCCCAGGAGTGATGGCTCCCTTGATGATGGAGATGATGTTCACCGAGCTATAGATAATGAGAGGGATGGAGTTACTTACAGTTACTCCTTCTTCCACTTCATGCTTTTCCTGGCATCACTGTATATCATGATGACACTTACCAACTGGTACAGGTATTTACATTTGATTAGATGTGCTGATAATGAGCATACAAGAGGCCATCTCTTGATGGACAAAGAGGCACAAGTTGCATGCTCTGGAATGTAGGTCTTGAGTGCGCCTTCTTAAGGAAGTGTATCTGAAAACTGTAGCCAACCTTGTTCACAAGTGCCTGTCATACTTTCTAGGACAATTCTTGTCATTCACAGAACTGCTGAAATACATCCTGCTAAAGTGAACAGGATAAAGTCTTAAATTATATAACAAAAATTAGTAAACACTAGGCTAGGCCCATGTCTAGTACAGAGAGCTAGAAAAAGGACATGCTATTTCACCAGGTCAGGGGGAAGGTGTTTCTTCCCAACTCCCCTAGTTCTGATGGTCCCAGTACGAGAGGGACATACCGGAGAGAGTCCAGTGAAGGGCCACAAAGATGATGAAGGGACTGGAGCATATGTGATACGAGGAGAAACTCAAGAGAGCTGGGACTTTTCAGCTTGGAGAGGAGAAGACCCAAGGGGTGTCTCACCACTGCATAATCACCTGAAGCAGGTGTGCAAAGAGGATTGAGCCAGGACTTCTCAGTAGTGCCCAGTGACATGGCCAGAGGCAAAAAGCCCAAATTGGGACACAGGTGGTTCCCTCTGAATGTAAAGAAACACTTCTCCATTGTTAGGGTGACTGACCATTGGCACAGGTTGCCAGGGAAAGTTGTGGAGCTTCCATTCTTGGAGGTACTTCAAAACTATCTGAGGCAGCTGGATTTAGGTATCCCCACTGGAACAGTGGAGCTGCACTAGAGAACCTTCCAAGCACAGCTATTCTCTGACCAGGCTTGGTGCAAGGAAATTATGTTGTCTGATCCGTGAAGAAAATCCTCACAATAAAATAGTTCTATGTGTGAACTGTTGTTAACAGCTACATCAGATGTTCTTTAGAATTAAAAAGTACAACTTAAGGTCTCTAGTTACATGGCAAAGAACAATCTGTATTGAAAAAGCAAAAGGTACTTCCTTCATCAATAACTCTTAATAGATAGTCCTGCTGTGAAATTGATTTGTGGCCCTACTGGATCCAACATGACATCAAGATTATTAATTTCTTTAGGTGGTGTCTTTAGGTGGTGTCCTTTGGCAATGCAAAATACATTCTTTTTATCTCTTAAGCTATCCAATCTGCCTTTCTGCAGATTTGTTAAAGATTCCTTGCAATTATTTCTGCTTTTTGGCAGCTTCTCATACCGGGTATTTTTTGTGCTGTTGTTGTTTTTCCACCTCCTGTGACACCTACTTAAAAGTGGTGTTCTTGTACAGACTGATGTGAACTGCCTGGGAGAAGGGTCCTTTGATATGTGAATTGAGAATGACTCCTTTGAAAATGGTGTTGAAGGGTAGCTTAGAACCACAAGTATTGCAAATGATCCTTTTTCTTTAACTTGGTTCACAGTCCGGATTCTTCTTATGAGACAATGACCAGCAAGTGGCCATCCGTGTGGGTGAAGATCTCTTCCAGCTGGATTGGCATCGTGCTGTACATGTGGACTCTGGTGGCTCCGCTGGTTCTCACCAACCGCGACTTTGACTGAGCTGTGCTGCTCTGGAGAGAGGCTGTTAGCGCCACGTGTCCCTGAAACAAACAGTATTCCGGGTAACAGTGCGGGTGTAAATACACGTGTATGTGCTGTCCAGGTAGTATTCCCTGCTTTATCCTGCATGATTACCTTGAATCATGTCTTGCCATTTCGGTAAATGACATTTTCTAGCTCAGCTCAATGGTAATTGCTGTAATGATTGTTTTCATAGGATTACTCCTAGTTTGAGTCCTTTGGGAGCACAAGATGTAAGATCAAGAGCTTTTGGACATAGGTTTTTTTCCCCTCAGTTGCATTAAATGGTTGTAGGAAAAAAGTGCAGGTGTTAAATTAGGGTAATTAAACAGTGCTAGGTCAGGCTTTGCAAGTGAAGAAGGGTCTGCATTTGATGATCCCTGTTGCCTTGATTCCAAAGTAAGCCTTGAGTAAGTGTTGTTAGACTCGAAGTGGAGCACTTTGGGGTTCACTGGACATGTTGCAGCACTTTGACACTACTAGCCTGACCTTTCCCATGCTGAGGGCAGCAGTACCTTCAGCATGTGAGGGGGGAAACTTGCACCTAGAACTGCAGAGGAGCCAGTCCAGTGTGTCCCATTGCACACAGGAGGACAGGCACCCTGGGGGGAAATACCCTGGTATCAGATGCTCAGAAGCATGTTTTTAAGGCACCTGTTCACAATGTGCATATACATAGTTGTTTTACTGTTTTTTTAAGTAGTTTAAGTAGCATAGCTGTGCTGTAATTTATTGCTGTTTTGTGTGCCACTTGCTTGGCTACGCTACAATCATAAAGTTTGCAAGGAGCCAAGTGGTGAAAGCTGTGTAAGCCTTTTGGAGGAATTGAGTAGTGTGATTAAAAAAAAAAAAGTGGACAAAATGGAGCACTGAAGTTACAATAACTGAAGGAGAAGGTTTGCATTTACTGAGGCTTCAGCTGAAGGGTTTCTTAAAGTATTTGGGGCTCTGAATCTTGAAATCTTTTACTGTACTAAGTATTTTACTTGTTGTCCATTGCCAGAAATGGACTTGAGCCTAGAAAGTGTGAATCTAGGCATAGTTCTGTGCAGTTACAAAATCTTAAAATGCTTTTGTGCTTTTTGCTTTGTAACTGAAGTACATAAGCTGCATAGTTTATGTTACTTGCTACAACTTGAGCCTAGAGCAGCCTGACTGGAAGTGACCCTGGAGCCTGCAGCCGATGTCATGCTCATCCCTTTCTGTGGTGTTTGTAACTGTGACTTCCAGTTGTTATTCTCTGAAGCTTTTAATTCTGCACCTGAACACTTACATTTACTGCAAAGAGTCTGACATGTCAAGTCAAACTTGAGACAGTAATGGAAAGATTAGTAAAGGCTTGTAATAATTTGGAATATGTTGTTACCTTATTAATAAATAAATTTGGATGAAGATGTCCCATGACCTCTGATGTCTCATGGTGCTACCAGATGTTGGCTATTGCAAGGGTTTGTGTAACCTTCTCATCCCCTATTCTGGGAACACTTTCACTGTCAGGTTCTGAGAAGAGCTGACAGTGCTGCAGAGCACACCTGTGAGTCCCTGGCTCTTTCAGGAGGTCACATGTAGACCCCCTGGGCGAGGTCCTCCTACAGTTCTGTGCCCTTGGCAGCCATGTCCCAGCAAACACTAACATGCCTTGCACCTGGAACTGCATTCCTGCTTCATCAACTGCTGCCACCTCACTGGATTACACCTGTTTAGATTTGGGTAAAACACCTCTTCTGCTACAGCAGTTCCTGAGTCCTGTAACAAAGAACAAGTTGGTGAGTTGAGAAGATCAGCACACTGCTCTGTCTATAGATTCAGCTCCTTGTACAAGTGACCACATTACTACTTTGGAAAAAAATCTTCGATCCACTGCCAGAATTGCAGAATGTAGTTTTTGTGTTGCATGTATGAAGTTACTGAAACCCAGTTTCTCTCTTGTTTTGGAGGCTTATCAATAAACCCATCAAGCTGGAGGTAATGAAACTTTTCCAGGAACTGTGCACAGCAGACCTTGCACAGCTACTATGATAGGAAAACAAGAGGTGATTAAATCCATAACCACCTGGCACACAGAATAAGAGACAAACTCTTGACAAGTATCACACTTAAGTAACATTTATTTTGTCAGCATAGATGGTCCAAGTTAAAAGTACTCATGCAGTCATGGGGCCTGGCAGCTGTCAAGCACTTTTCCCCAGTTTGTGCTATGTGTGAGCACTTCCACTGAAGTGAAAGTAAGGCAGAACCAAGATTTAGCAAGGTACAGGCACTTTGTTCCCAGTTGAAGCAGGGAAAAAAAAAGCCTACATCAGGTCCTGGTCCCCCCACCCCAAAAAAGCCTCATGTGTGTTAAACAAAATGTAAAAAATAAAAACCCCAAAATACAGAAAGTCAGTGTTCCCTAACCATACACTACTAGTTTATGTCATCATACGTAAGACAAGAAGTATAAGAAACCATAAACCAAAGCTCACTATTGACAAGTGTTGGTTACTTGCGGTACAAGCAATGTGGGCAACACCAAGTGTTCACTGCAGTGCAGCAGGAGCCTGGCTCAGCAGTGCTGGCTGTGCCTGGTGGTTTGTCTTTAACTCCATAGCTAAACAACTGCTTGTGTAAGATAGGAAAGGTACTTCAGATTCCACATACCTGGTTACATAAAACAGCGATGTACAAAAAACTCTCATACCAAACAATATTCTAAATAAATAGTTCATCTTCATGACTATATACACAACCTCCCTCACATCAGTTATCCAAGAAGGACATGTCTGTATCCATGGGTGCTGGCGCAAGTTCGCACAGGTAGAACAGCGTGGCCTCACTTGCCTCTGCCTCTGTCAGTGGCTCCAGACGCACCAGTTTGCTCTGGGTGGGCTGGGGATCCAGGCTGCTCTCCAGGAGCTCATCCCCTTCCACGGATTTTTCAACAGTGGAAGGAGTTTCAGCTGTGAAGACCCCACTCTCAACAGCAGAGCCTGGGGTCCCATCAAGGAATGCAAGGAGTGGAAATGCAGTGTAATGTATCAGCTGCTTATCTGTGAGGAAAAAAAAACCCAGAACATCAATGCATGTGCCAACCCACAGTACTTACTTAAAGAATAATTACTAAAAAAAGATAGGTGTTTGTGTTTTTAAATAATTGTTATGTTCATGCATAACATTATTAGTGCAGATTCACCTGCAAAACATCAGTTTCTCTGCATCTAGTGCAGAGACAAAAATCTAAAAAGCAAATATACTAAGTATTGTGTTTTGGTTATTTATCAGCATAACATAAATTCGGATAAGGAGCAAATAACTGAGATGGCTTGTAGAGTAATGTTCAACTGTGGAAATGTTTCAATAGTTGACTACAACTAACCTGATCTTAGCTTAGTACCTTGCATTTCCTGTGAAGCTGCTGGATCAGCATTATTCTTGTTAGTTTCTTTTCCCTCCGTCTCCACCTGGGAACAAAAGCAAACTTTTAAAATACACTTCTAAAGCCTCTTCCAGTTCCACTGGAGAATAGTTGAATGACTACAATAAACATTATTTTTTAATTTGTGACAAGATGCAGTAGCATAACCAGTATTACCCACACTAACACACCTTGGCTGAGAAAACATGAAATGGAAACACAGGCTACAGAGCAAGAACCAAAACTATTATTTTAAATGAACTGGACAAATTCAAAGTGTTACATCTTTGCTTCACTGATTATTAATGGTTTCTTTTCCCACCATACAATACAGATGAAACCATTCTGACAGAAGCACATACCATGTTTGCAAATAAAAACATCTCGGGGATACGAAAGTCAAGGTAATACAAGTTTTAAAGGACATTACTAATTAATTAGGGTGCTTTTTCCTTTGCTGTTTAAAGCCTAACAGAATGAACTCAGCTGCAGTCTTCCTATTCTCATGCAAGTCTTAAAAGTCACAAAGTGACATGATTCCAGCAAAAGATGAGTGAATTTTGCATCTCTCACTACTGCATATGTTGAGCAATGGATTTAAGACTTACTTTGGTATTAGTGATATGATCATGATCTGTGGGATTCATCTGCACAGAAGTTGTAAAAAGCTGAATAAGACAAAAGACATCCAAGTTTTAGGTATCTCAGTGTTGCTATTAAGAATACAAGACCATTGCTTCTGCATGTGTGAGAAAAAACCCTGTACTTATTCCACTCTCTATGAGGACTGGAGTCTATTTACAGTCTATTTACTGCTTTTAGAAAGAAAATCTAGCTTTGGAGTGCAATGGTTTGGAATTCCATGAACCCTGATCACAAAAGAAACAACTGTGTGGCATCTAACATGGTTTGCTGCTGTCTTAAAACACCAATTTCTACTGATATTGCTGCATGGATACAATATGGATGAACTTAAGATGTAAGCAACACCAAGCTGGAGGGAGCCATCACTAAGTGGAGAGCAGAGCTACTTTAAAGAGTGAAGTGGGAGAGACCAACAGGCACTCCAGCAGGCTCAGAAGCCACCAGGACCCTGTAACCTCATGCACTTGGGGCCCAGATTATGATTAAGGAACAGATGGACAGGGAGCACCATTTCAAAGAGGGGACAATGTGCTTCATGGCAGACAACACCCTGCCACAGCCAGCAACGTGGTCTTGCTACAGGGAGGAAGGTTCTTTTTAACCCCAGTTCACTGAGAATACCACAGATTATGTGCTGGGTTATTTCCAAGCAAGAATATTAATTGACTTGACATTTAAATTCACATCACAACAAATATAAGCATTATTTCATTAAGAAAGCCATCTGTCAATAAGAAACTTAAGCATTTACTTGAGCAGTGGCATAGCATTCAGACTGACACCAGTGCTCCAGAAACTCATAAATATTTTTAACTTTGCTTTGTAAAGGGAAGGAAAAAAAGATCATTTGTGATTTAAATCCATATTAAACAGCAACAAAACACACAAATGTTTCCTATAGCCTATTATGAAAATACTTAATTTTAAGTCAAAATTACATCAACCAGGAGATCTGGATCTATGCTGAACTGTCGTCCTGACAACATAGCCTGGAAGTCCTCTAAACTGCAGTCGATACTGTCCAGATAATCCAGAAGTTCAACTCTAGAAGGCAAACAGTATTTTATTGCTGTATCCCTTAATAAAGTTAAGAGAAATCCTTAAGTAAGCTTTACACAGATGTACTACATGCATCTAAAAATCAAGCAGAACTAGAATGAACTAAGTCATTCACAAGAAATGACCTCTGGAAAAAAATGAAGACTTTTAGGCTCTTTAGAGGAGAACCCAAGTCAGCATACAGGTGCTCTGGAATAGGTATCACAGGAATGACATCAATGTAACACTATTACATGACATTAGCAGAGATGCAATTCTTGCATAGCCCTAATGGGTCTGATCCACCTGCAGGAGTAACAAAAATAAACCCTGACAGTTTAAAAAATTTCCACAACATTACACTGCCAGATTAAACATCTCAACTCACTCAATTAAAATCAGAGGTCGCATCTTAAAATACTTAAAATTGGAGGATCTTCAGAAACTGGCTGGAATAACAGTAGCCTGCAAGTTTAAAGTTCTCAGTGGAAATTGCTATTCAGTTCTTTTTACTTCAGTCAAATAATCAGTTCTAATACTAGAAAAAGGAAAGACCAGACTACTCACTTTCCAAGAAGATTTATATTCTGTGAAATTACTCCGTTTTCATTGAGGATGGAATCCATCACAGAGACTGGGTCTTCTGCAGTTAAAGTTGACTGGTTATTCACTTGTACAGCACTTGACATGAGTGGGCTTGTGCTGTCACTGACATGGCTGGCTGGATCATTACTTGGGACAGCAACTGATTCAGTGTTTTTATCCCCTTGAATTACAGGGGCATATTCATCTTCATTATCATCTTCCACAATTACAATATCAGGAGAATGGTAGCTACAGCTACAGCTGTAATGTGAGATAAATTAATTACAGCATTTCATACGCATTTAAATGGGTATCATTCCACAGGTTTAGTTACCTCTCACTTTAGTCCAGCTACTATTCAAGCTACTATCAGGAAATAAACTTTTCTACTGCTTTTTAATACTAAACACAGCAAGATATTTGAAATACTTATTTTCCATTGATACGGCTCTGTATTGATCAATACAATTAATGCAGCTCAGTTAGCAGACACTGTTGTGCCAGACTACAATAACCAACTGCTAAAGAGCTATAGCAACACTGACACTTTTGCCATTAGAACAACTGTAACTTTGCATATAAATGTGAAGTATGTACCAAATCATACAAAGTCATCAAGCCAGATAGACAGTATATATCTTGCTTATTTCCTGTTGAACAGCATCAACTGTGCAGCACCCATAACAAAGCATCCCAGTCGACAGGTTTGTAGTTAACCTCATTATGCATACCAGGAACAAAACCTGAAAACCAAGAGTGAGCCTCAACTGATTTGCTTTCATCCCTATTCTGGTTCTTAACCCTTAAGAATCTGTTAGTTATGTTGCCTCTCTATCACAGCCTTTTTCTCATGAAGCTTTTCTATCAGAGCATGCACACCCAGGCATCAGCTGAGCAAGAACAATGATGCCAATTCAAGTATAAGCTGCAAACACTACATTTTTTTTTCCTTGAGGCACAATACAGGCCATATCAGTCCAACGCTACTGAAGAAGAGAGTTGCATCTAAATCCCTGGACCAAGTTTCAACTTGCTTGTAGCTGAAAGATGAAGAACTTCCGTACTATTAGGAGTACAGACAGGAAGGAACACAATCACAAAAAACAACTGGACTGTAAAAAACCAGAACCCTGAAATTAATTGGCTTAATGCAAAGATCACACCAAAATCTGACAAACACCACATGTATATTTTTCTCCACAAAAGCCTGGGAAAACAAGGGAAGTTGTTCCTGTCTGTACACATAACCAAAAAGTAAGAAGACTTCTCTTACTCTGGCTATAGTATATTTAACCACTATGCAATAATACTGATTTTTTCACCAGTTTTCATCTATCCTCATGATACTAGAACTCCAACAGCCAATTAACTATTTTGGAACAAATCTAGAGGTCAATAAATCAAAAGCTAGTGTGAATTCACAGATGAAGTTTCTATATGTGCAGGAGTGTTGAATAATTCTAACCACTTGACTAAAAAATTATCTAAGACATTTGAATTAGTGCATATTATACAACACTGAAAACCATTTATCAACACAAACTTCTTGAACTTCTTACTTGGAAGAAACTGAAGTGGTATCTTCACTTGTTTCTGGTGTAACAGGAATATTTTCTTCATCAGCCATGGGATGTTCTTCCTCAGCCACATCCTCAGTGACATCATAAATAACAATGTCATCTGAAATCTGTTCCCTTTGTTTTAAGCCCTCATTTCTGTTGAGAGGTACCTGAGAATTTTTTTATAAGAGTCAGGACACAGAGGGACAATGAGCTTTAGCATTTTGAAAATTGTCATTGTATCTTACACTGCTTCACAACTAATTAAGTCTAAGAGCTTTTCTACAACTTGGAGATTACAAGCTGTTTGTACAGATCTATGTTAAATAGAAAAAAACCATACAAGTAAATAAACAAGCTGGAGAATAACAGCTACAGGAAAAAGAATTTGGTAAATACTACAGGCATAGAAATAAAATGATACTAGCACTGGCAGATAATAGAAATAAAAATATTAAAACAGTGACTGCTGTTTAAACAGTACTTTGTTATAAAGCTACTAATTCTAGTGCCATACTACAGCACTCATTTTAACAATCTCCTTGCCAATTATTATTTGGACAGCAGAAAACAGCTTTCAGTGGTGTGACTCATTCAAATGTAACAGGAACATGACATGATTTTGCTAGGTTGGATGCTGCCTTGCAGAGCAACACACTTGACCCTTGTCCCTGTATGGGGCCAGGGATGCCACGTTCCCAGAGACAACAAATGCAACATTACACATGCTATTTCTAATAGCACCATTTTTAAAAGCAAACTGCTATCAGCATGATCATGTATTTAACACACAGGTAACTGGTTGATACGTGCTTATGTTGGAAAGTGAATGGTCATTATCTACACCTTCAGCTTCTGAAAGTAAACAACACAGCCTATCACTTGTACAAGCTGACAGCTCTCAGTACACAGCTGCATTATAGACTCCACGCAACATTGAATTTGATCCATCTGCCCACCTGCACTCCATCCAAACAGAGAGTACCCATAATAGCAAACTTACATGGTGACTACTGTCAGCTGGTTCTTTCACAATTTTCTGAAATACATTCGACTTTGTAGGTCCATTAGTGTTCAGAAGTAGAGGCCTACATCGGAAAGAGTAAAGTAAGAAGGCCATCTCAAACCCACCTCTTTGGTAATTAGTCAACAAGGCCTGTCAGCTTATCAAGTGGACAGAAAGTTTTCAAGACCATATTTACCTCTTGCGTTTGAGGCTTACTAGTTGGTTATTCTGCACCAAGGTAACAATGAATTGTACAATCTGTAAGGGAGAGAACACTACTGTTGGTTGAATTACTTTGTATTTGTTTCTCTTAAGTACCAAGGCATCTTATAGCAAAAGACACCAATAATAAAATCTATAAATAGCAAAACACTTCCTTTGTATAATAACTTTTATACAGAGCTGTTCAGAAAACCTAAAAATCAAGGTAAAAAACAGTGCTGATAATATCTAAATAGTTATTCAATTGTTAAAGACTTTTCACATCGCAGGTGATTAAGAGCTGGCTTCTACACATACAATACACAGAAAAACAGGCATCAACTCAAATGACTAAAAGAATTCTAATTAGCAATGACAAAAGGCATATAGGGGTGTGGACCATACACATAACCTGTATCTATAAATACTGATTCTGGTAAAAGGCATTTTTGACATTCAGAAAAAAACAAACAAACATGTACAATCAACAGTATTCATCAGCTATCTTTCCTTTTGAGATGTTAGCCTTCCTTCTCTTATATTTTAAATATAAGGCTTAAAATACGTATCTGTCTTGAAGAAACCGGGAAAAAAAACTCAGTCTCTGTTACAAGGCTACTTGCAGTGATGCCCTTTCTGGTATGTTAAAAAATAGTTCTATGCATTTTTATCAGTTTTGGTAGATCATAAATCTAACTATTAAATAATCTAAGTTTACATATTATCAATAGGTTCCACTCAATTATCTATTCCTTTCGTAACTAGGAATGTACAGTCAGTAGGTCAGTTAAGTGGGGCGGCAGTGAACTTCCAATACAAAATCTTGAAATTCTTGCAGTGAGAAAGTTTCTCCTCAGCAGCTGACAGAGCAGCTGACATCTGACTCCCAAAGTAATAAAAAATGGAAGGACCATTAAAGGTAACTTAATGAGTGATGAAGGATGTTCTTGAGCCTCTTTGGTCTTATTTTCTACTTATAAGACTTTGGTCTTATTTTCTACTTATGCAATAAAATACCCTGAATGTTTCTATCACTAGGGTTTGTTCATCATATACCACCCTGCTGTTTTTTCTATTAAAGAGAGATTTGACATAAAAAGCTGAGTAAGGGCAAAACAAGGTAACATGGCAAAGCATTCCTACTTCAGAAGCACTCACTCAAGCACACACTGAATGAAGCCTTACCTTTCGAATAACTTGCTGCTGTTGCAAATGTTTTGCTCTCAGTTCTGACACTTCCCTCCAAAGGGATTCATTCTCTCTGTTTAGAAATGATGATTTAAAAGTCACACTAAAACTAGTTATTAATTTTTGTTAAAAATCATTTGGCTTCTTTAGAACTCTTTGAAATGTGTTCTAGATTGGGGGTTGGTATGGGAATGTCACACAGGCAGCAAGCAGCCTTTAAAAGTAACTGTGAAACAGAGACCCAAACACAACTAATGGCCTGCAGAGAATCTCCATCTGCTTTAAAGGAAAAAAAAAATTAAATTCCCAAATCTGGCAATAATCATTACCCATACATTTAGCAATTAAAATTAACTATCAGCATTTAACAATTACCTTTATTAGCTCCAGTAAACAGGCATGTTAAGTGATAAAAAAATAACAGGAACATGTCAGAGGTAGCAGTTTTCATGAAACACTGCTGTTTTAGAAATCTTGGTTCTTCCAGTACTCACAGGACTCCAGTTACTGAGACAGTGTAGAAACTGCCCTATTGTAACCACGAGCCTTTCTGCTTCCACAGTGTTTGTCATACTAAGAGGCAGATAATGAATACCAAAAGCTTCAACAAATATGGGTAGACAACATAGCACACTCCTCTCTTTTGTAGTTTAATTTTCAACACAAAGAAGCAAACTCCACTGGTGTATGGAGTTTCAGGAAACCTTAAACTTAAGTTTTCAGAAACAGCAGCTCATATGCAGTATAATGCAGTGTACTGCTCGCTCCTATGTCCAACATACAATTTAAGAGTACAGTTCCATCACAAAATTAACAGCAGAAGTGAGGAATAAACTTTCTCAGCTTTTTCACTAGCTTTATCAACATGTTTTGTAGGACCAGGCCTTCTGATTTAGCTCCAGTTTCTACTTCAATCACTATAAACTGATGGGATGACAACATGGATGCCAGAGACCAACCACTATGTTTTCATCTCTACAAACTCTCTGCTCATTAGCAACTGGCTGTCATTTCAGTCAAAGCCAGCCCTGCTCTGGGCAGCAGTTTGGACCTGATGGCCTTCTGAGGTTCCTTCAACCCAAATTCATCTAGAATTTCAAAACGGCAAATATGATTTTTACTCTAGACTGGCCAGATTCTAACACAGACTATGCCTAAGCAAAAGAAGTTTGCCTCTTAATATTGTACCACTCAAGTCACTAGAACTGACATCTAGAAATTAGAGAATTTACTTCTTAAAACCTGAACTGATTGGTGACCTCTACCACAGAGGTACACTGTCATGAGACCATCTTCTAGAAGAAGAAACAGAAACTTTTTTAGCGTTTCTATTGAAACATTGAGGTGATGTGACTTACAGTGCATGACCTTATGCTCACGTATCTTGTCTGTACCTACATATTCTAAAGGATTAAGTAATTTGTGACCCACATATTTCTCACTTTTGAGAATAAATCATAATTTCTAAGCAGACAGTTAAGGAATTCTACAAAAACTCTATACATCTGGATTTTCAGTTCTGTTTCTCTGTCAACAAGCTAACTAATGAATTTCCAAATTAGATTTCCAAACATGATTTCATAGGTATTAACTCTTCCACAATTTTAAACAGACAGGGGAATGAGGACAAAAACAATAGGAAAATAAAAGCAATGAGCAAAGACATTAATGTTGAATCCTACAAAAGTATAATATGGAAACTGCACAAACCAGACTCTGCCTCAAAACAAATACAGTAAGTATTTAAAACTTGGAAGACAAAAACCAGCGTACTTTATACAAAGAGCTGATTTAAATATTTAAGACTCAGCATCTATATAGAACTATTATTAAAGGTGTTATTTAATTGCCTACTACTAGACAGGTCTGCAAATACCAACACTGCCTGTAACTTTTAATGATATCAAAAAGTTCAATTTTAAAGCAATTTTTCTATGGAAGTTTGTTTCTAAAACATTAATTGAAATGAGGCAACCAGAAATCAAGAGACGCCTAGAGTTAGGTCTCTGTCCAGTATCTAGTATCACAATTATTCAGCATTAAGGATCAGATACTGATGAAGCAACTTACCTCTTCAAAAGTGTTAACTGAGATTCAATAGTTGTTTGCTTAATTTGCACCTTTTGAGCACTGCATATTATTTTAGAGAGATCTTCCTGGCGTATCTTGTTTTCTTCAGGTCTTGAAGAAGAAACCTTTAAAAGATTAGAATCCAGAAACAACACTTCCTTTTACTCATGCTTAACTATTAATCTCTTTTGCTTATCAAGCATATTTTCTTGCTAAAGTTGACAAAACGTTCACTTAATTTAATAATAAAGCATCCAAAAAACCCCAAAATAAGAAACACAGCTGTCACCATATTAGCTTTAGTTGTTACAAATATTTGTGTACACTCCCAACTCTTCAGGCATTTTCCCAAGAGCTCGACTTCATGATAACTGCATCACCATAACCTGGTGATAACAAGTACATCAGTCTGTGCTGGTTTTGGCTGGCATGGGGTAATTTCTTCATAGTAGCAATCATGGGGCTGTGTTTTGGACTTGTACAGTTGTACTGCAGTGCTGGCAATACCGAGACGTTTTTGTTATTGCTGAGCAGTGCTTACACATGGAGTCAAGGGCTTTTCTGCTTCTCACTCCATTCCACCAGCCAGTTGGCTGGGGCTGCGCAAAAAAATTGAGAGGGCACACACACAGCTGGACAGTTATCGCCACCTCACCAAATGAGCATTCCATACCACATGGCGTCATGCTTAGTATATAAAACTGGGGGAAAGAAGGAAGTGGGGGGGATGTTTAGAATAATGGCATTTGTCTTCCCAAGTCACCACTACGTGTGATGGGGCCCTGCTTATCTGGGGATGGCTAAACACCTCCCTGCCCAAGGGGAATGGTAAATGAATTCCCAGTTTGGCTTTGCTTGTGTGTGTAGCTTCTGCTTTACTTATTAAACTGCCTTCATCTCAACCCATGAGTCTTCTCACTTTTACTCTCCCAATTCACTCCCACATCCTGGCATGGGGGGAGTGAGCAAGTGGCTGTGTGAGGCTAAGCCATTGGCTGGAGTCAACCATGACGTCAGGTTTCATTTGCCATCTATATTCACTTGACTCAATAACAGCAAAGCACATTTCAGAAGCATAACAAATGTGTTTATGTATTTGCACTGTTCTCTTGGATGTGAAGTCTAATGCTTACAGTAACTTTGCTCTGAAACAAGCTACATAAACCAGCAGTTTCTCATATTGCTGATGGTAAAGTCAAAGCATGCTCTGCACTTCTAATATCCATTTGCATTGTCATATTACATGACTCACGCTTTTTTGCCACCTGTAAAACTTTACTATAATAACAGCAAAGTAGATAAAGCCTTGTCAAATACCCCAAAGTATCTTTAAACAAGCTCAAGATATAAATGAAACCAGGGAAGTTTGTTTCCATAAACTCTGAACTTACTTGCACTCATAATCCTGCAGTTAAACTTGACATGAACTTAGCTATTCATCAGTACTTAACAGTACAGGTTTTCCACATACTGGATTTTCACTAACCTTCCTTTTAATGTGTTTCAGCAAGTCCTCCCGGCCCTGCCTAAAATATGCATGCCGAAACTCTACTGGACCATCTCGCTCCAGTTTGACAATTCCAGAATCAACATGGACAACTTTACGGAAGCCATCTTTAAAAAAAAACAAACAAAAGAAAAGAAAAACCTCAAAATCCACATTAAGAAATTCCAAGTATGCTGTCCCAAGTATCCTGTTACCAATATTGAAGATAAGACAGTATCCTAGTTGCAGAGAATACAAAGCCACTGTTCAAAAGAAATTGTAACTTAACTTTTATGTCCAGGATTTAGAACTGCGCTAGAATGCAAAAATCCAGGAACTTACACATGTTTAACTGTCTGACAAAGCTTGCCATGTTGTTATGCTTGAAGTACTTGGGAAGAATCTCTTTTGCGAATCTCTGTTCATCCAACACCAAGAAACTCTTTCCATTCTAAAATGAGAGAGACACATTAAGCTACTTAAAAACTATAGCAGAAAACACACTGGGCTTTTAGAATTAATCACCAGATTGGAATGCTTCCTTTGTGCATGCAGTACATTACTGATCTGCTTGCCTACAATTTTCCAAAACAGTAAACGTACAAACCTTGCAGTTGCAAAGCAACTGAGTACTATCAGTTTACATCATCACCTGTATCAGAAGGGGAACATCTCTATTGTTACACACTGCTTTATCAAGATATGAAATAACTGTTTACCAGGAATTATCATAGTTTCACTATAGGACATTACTATCATTTTTGAATGTAGTTTTGAAGCTCTGGTAAGAAATCTTAACAAAGAACCTGAGCAAGGAAAAAATACCAACAGCTAGCTGACAGTCCCATCTGCTTTTCAGTATAAAAGCATGACTGGTTTAATAGGACCTGTAGAGCAGATGGAGCTGTCAAAGAGGTGAGGGTGTCCACTGGGTTTTGGAGTTACCAAAAAGGTAGCCACCTAAAGCAAGATTCCCCTTCTGGAATGCCAATTGTGAGGGAAGACTGATCTTTTATTTAATCCACAGGCTTTAACTAAAATAGAAGGATGAGCTCTTTGTTCTTCAATGACTGCACTCCATTTAACTGCAGGGCAAGTAATTGGCAGAATGCAAATTACCTACTTAAAAATGGTTTAGGTTTTGTCTACACATCTGCAATACTCTCACCCTGTAGTTAATAAAAAGTCTTATCTTCAACAAATGTCAACACTTTTCCTCCATCTTTTTAAGAGGTCTTTTTAGTTTAATGAGTCACTTCTCTTACCCTCAAATGCCAGCAGCTCTCTGATCCTAAGGAAGTTTAAAGAACCAACTGTAAGACCACATGAAGGTCCTTGTCCAAAGGTGGGTGTCCTTGTTTCAGTTAGGATAGAATTAATTTTTTTCCTAGTAGGTGGTAGAGTGCTGAGTTTTGGATTCAGTGCGAGAATAATGTTAATAGTAAGTTGATATTTTGTTGCTGAGCAGTGCTTACCCTAAGTCCAGGTCTTCTCAGCCTCACAAGCACTGCCAGCAGCAGGTGCACAAGAAGTTGGGAAGGTGCATGGCCAGGAGAGCTGACCCAAACTGGGTGAAGGGATATTCCCATACCAGAGAACATCATGCCCAATATATAAACTGGGGGAGCTATCCAGCAGGAAGGCCGACTGCTGGTTTTGGATAGCCTGGGTACTGGCCTGCAGGTGGAAACCAATTGTATTGGGTATTTGTTTTTCTTGTTTCTGTTCTAGTACTGTTATCATATATTTTACTTCATTTCAGTTCTAAATGGTTATCTCAACCAGCAAGTTTTACTTTCTCTACCAGGGTGTGGGGAAGTGAGCAAGTGGTTGAGCTGAAGTACAACTCAGTTGCCAGTGGGGGTTAAACCACAACAGCTTGCTCCAGCAAGTCAGCAGGGAGCACCAGAAACAGGATGTTACAAATGGCTTTCCACTGGACGACTTAAGCCTTAACACTGAGAGGAAGGTAGGGCAATTAAAACTTCCAGTAATGCCTACCTACCTCCTGCTGAGAATCAATCAGTGGAAGAAAAAGAGGAAGCAAAAGAACAGCAAGAAGAGACTATTTTAGCCAAAGTGAAATTCACAAAGTGAAGGTGCTGAACTAGGTGACCCTAGAGTGACATGGGACACCAGACAATTTCCATGTGATGCCTCACTTTATCATCACTTTGACATTGTCCAGGCCTAGAACATGAGAATCTGGGAAACACATCCACGAGCTCCTGTTGCCCTGACAGTAATTTAAAGACGCTAAGCCTGCAAACTCCACTACACAGCTAAATATGATTGTCAGCTCCTAGTGCCAATGGCTACAGCATGCAGCAGTCTTCCAAGTGCTTCACTTGGTACTCCTCACCCTTATCACAAGTAATCCCAATACCTACCCCTACAAGAACTGTTTGTTTCTAATAGTATCAACTGTGATGGCTGGACCTTCCCCTCTAGAAACAGCCTTGCAGAATCTCAAACAATTTACTGTTTCAATTAAAAAAAAAAAAAAAAACACAAGGATACCTAACAGGTATCTGTTTGTTTACTCGAGATAAACATGAGGAATGGATTTGGAAATTCTCATTAAAACCATTAGGGCAGCAAAATCAGCATTTTTTAATGCAGACAATACCAATTTTCATAGAACTTTTAGTATCTCTCTACCAAAAAAAAAAAGTGGAGAAAAAAACCCAAACAAACTTCAAAAACACCACAAAAAATTTTACCCTAAAACAAAACGAAACAAACAAAAAAAAAATAGAAAAAGAAAAGCTGCCGTAATCCACTGAGACCTCCTCTTCCCTCTTTGAGAAGTTTTGGCTGAAGGTACTGGTAAACCATTTTCAGTAAAATATTTAAGACATTTCATTATTTCTAGAGCATTTAAAATAAAGAGCTCTCAATTGAGTTTAACTCTTTTAACTCAATGCTACTTAAAGAAATTGATACAATTTGAGAACATTTTATTGAAAACAGCCTGTAAGGAAAAAATGAAGTAGCAATTATCAAAATACGTGCTTAGGTTTCAGCACAACTGTCAAAGATGCTCACTGTAGCAACTTGCCGGTCCTTCCTTGCACTGTAAGAAGATTGGCGCCCAATTCTCCTTCCCCCGAGGCGCATCCCCCTTCCCGCCACCCCAGCAGGTGGACACCCAGGCCGGGAAGCCCCGGCCGTCCCCCACGTGGCCGCCCCCCACTGTCCCCGCGGGCAGCACACAGGAAACACCGCCAGGCCGGAGCACGCCGCTCTTCCCACCTTCCGGAGCTCTCCCGGAGGCCCGGCCCACAGGGGGCGAGCCCCGTTCCTGGCGCACCCACCACCCCGCGGTGGGAAATCCCCCCGCGGCTCCACGTTCCCCGCACACCAGCTCCTGAACCGCACGGCAAATCCCTCCGGCTCCCGGGCCGCTTCCCAGCCCTCATGGCCGCCCGAGCCTGCTCAGTCAGAGCCGCCACACAAACACCCCCACCCTCCGCTGGGGTGCTGGGGACGCGCCCCAGGGCGGGCACCGCAGCTCCTACTGCACGCTTAAAACAAGGGAGAGAGGCTGAGGGCTGGAGCGAGCCGGCCTCTGCCGAGCAGCTCAGCTCGGCTCGGCCCGGCCCGAGCCCAACCGAGCCATGCGGCCGTGCCCCGATGTCCCTCCTCCCCAGGCGCACGCCGAGGACCCAGCAGGCCCCGACGGCGCAGGGTGATGGCGGGGCCGCCGGGGCTGCGCCACACGCGGGCGGGTGGGAGGCGGTGGGGGAGGGCGGCCTACCTGGCTCCAGGTGATGAGCTGGTTGCTGGGGGTCTCGCCCAGCAGAGCCCACAGCTTGCTGAGGAAGGCCGGGACCCCTGGGCTGGCGAAGGGAGCCGACGGCTGCAGGGGAGGCTGCGGGGCTGGCGCCGGTTGCGGCGGCGGCGGCTGCGGCTGTTGCTGCTGCTGCTGCTTCATTGTCGCTCGGGAGCCTCCGGGCCTCTGTCCGTGAGGGAGCGCAACCAGACCGGCCTGGCCCCGCCCCCCAGCCCCCAGCCCGCATGCGCGGCGGCCCCGCAGCGCGCGCGCGTGCCGGCCCCGCCCCTCCCCCCCGCGCCTTACATAACGTCCCCACGTGCGCCGCCCTCACGTGTCACAACAGCGCCGGCACGGGAGGGGGACGGAGCCAATAGGGGCGCGCCTGGCGGCGGGGGCGGGGCCGCGGCGCGCGGGCGCACGTTCCCGGCGGGGCCGCGGCGCGTGGCGGGGGCGGGTGGGTGAGGGAGCGCTGCGCTCCCGCTCCGCGCCCCAGGGAGAGGCGGCGAGTGCCCGGGACGGGCCTTCTGATGCCTTGTCCCAGCCTAGCGCTTCCGAACCGTCCGGGAGAGCAGTGAAAAATAGCTAGTGAGCTCAAAATATGAGTACCCAGGCCGTATGCTCAACAGGAGTACCCAAGCCAACTCCCCGCACAAGCATGTCAGGCAGGCCCTAAGCAGATCCCTTTGCAAGGCAACTGGTGTTTAGACTTCAGACTCAGCAGCTACTAACACTGTGGAAAAAAACTGGGTATCTCAAGGAAAACAGCCTGGTGAATGATGAAATACACTAATTTTTTTTTATTTTTTGTTTTTAATCCTCTAACAAGTATTTTGCAAAACTTAATCACATATTAGCTGCAAATAGTTTTTAAGAAGTTGTTCTATGGAATTAAAATTACTATTTTCACAGCAAACTAGTAGTGTTGCAAATATTTTTGTTGAAATGTCTCAAGTCTCAAAGAATCTAGGTGAGTTTAATCTGCTTCAATTTACAGTGAAAATGAAGCACAATGGCACAGGGAAGATAACAAAACCTTTAGCCGGGTAGCTGACAGGAAAATTAAGTTCAATATTTGTTTCAAGCTGTATATCACACAACGTCCCTTTCGTCACATCATTAGTAGCTTACCACAGCCTATAACAAACCCTTTGACTGACATTCACTGGATCATTTCTGAGAGAAGTCACAGTTGGTAAATACATGGCTCAGCTTTTCAGGATCAATATTTGGAATGAGAAAACTCATATGAATGCCTTTTGAATTAAACACAAATTTACAGTAATTTTCCAAGTAATTTTTCATCCTGACATGCATGTGCAGCAAGCTCTTACTGGATTCCTTTTATCTAAATATAAATGCTAGAAAAGCAGAGAGAAGAATATGGCTGTGCCTTAATCTGGACTCAGTATTCCTCTGCATTTTATATTTCTTGTTTACAGCTTCCATTTGAAAATAGAAGTTGATTTTCAGAATTGTTGGACAGTGTTTCAAAAGGCAAATCCCTATATTGATGTCTTTGGCTGAGACAGAAATGGAACCATGTACTTAATTTTTTTCATTTCCCTAGTAGACATCACCATGGTGAAAAAGACTGCTGTGTAAGTTGATTTCCAATGCCTTACAGTTGAGGCAAGTCTTTAAACCTATCTTTTTAAACCTCAGTTTAGGAAAAAAGTTTTCTTCTGAAGCCTTAGGGCTTAAGAACTGGAAGCTATTTATTAATACTTAACATAAAGTGTTAGCAATGTACAACTCAAATAAGGCTTCCATTAGGTTTTTATTTTATTTTTTTACAAGGTCTGAGCCCAAGGTAATTGCTTGTCCCTGTTCATAAAGCTTTTGGTTACATTATTTTACAATCCAGTCATTGCAAAACTCATCAGTCTTTAATCTGGGGCTGTTTGACTTCCCAGTATCTTCATAACCAGTGCTGTAATCTTTTTCCACACTGCAGTAAAATTTTCCTCCACTTAGCTTGCAGAAATCTGGTAATTATCAGCTCTGAGACAGGTCAAGCTATTTAAATCTTCCATGATGCAGTTCTCACTCTCCCCTCTCCAGAAAAACATAACACTTTAAAACTCTACAGGTATTGTGAAATGCTGGGAATTCAGATCTCTTCCCATATCCCTGAACTAACCCTTCAAGCCCCAGTAGATTCTGTTCCTTCTGAGCCTCATTCTCCCTCCCTTGGGCCCATAGTTCCCCCAAAGAGTTCCAGCTAAGACCTTGTTGCTCGGGAACTAAGGGAGCACAGCCAACACGAAACATCTGATTTCCAGCGCTTTTTTTTCTCTACAGCTTTCATGGAGAGGCTACATAGCAGCACCTCAAATCTGGGCAGGAGGCCAAAGAATAAAGTTAGATAGCTGTTCCTATCACTGTTTGTTTTGACATCCATATGCCTAAAAATTGCATCCATCACTGGTCTCTTCCTCTCATGCTCGTGCAGGAGGCAGCCCCATAGCACTCCCATACTCTTATAGGAGCTTTGGCCACTGATAGTCCAGTTTTGATGTGCTTTAAGAAGAATAATTTGGGATGGGGACTCTGTTCCACAGTACATTTACAAGTAGGGGTCATAAAGCAGCCCTCATATAACAATATTTTTCTGATATGAACTTAACCTATCTTCTCTGCCTTCCTGTTTTCTTCCCCTACGATGGGATATGCAGAAGGGGACAGCAGTCCTGCTTGTGCTGTTGGTCTGGCTCTTGTAAGTCTGAAGTGCAGTTTAACTCTGAACTGTGAACTCCAGTTGCAACAGACCCTGAGTAAAGCCTGAGTCAACTCCCCAAGGGATAGCAGTCTGCACATTTTCCTTACGACAAAGAGCATGATGCAAAACAAGAACCTGAAAATGACAGGAGAGACAAAGGCAGGGTGACAGATTTCAAGGCAATACCTTCCTCTTTTTGCAACCATGATTTGTCCACGAAAGGCCAGCATTTGAAGGTTATGTTTATTGATTCATCTGTATCGATCCATATGAAAGCAAGAGACAAATCAGACATTGAGCTTGCACAAATATTACCCCTGGAACAAGCACAGGCAGTCAGCCACAAGTAGGCCATCCTGGATCAAGCACTGCAGAGCACCTTATAGCCAAATTTGATTCAAACTTTCAACCTTTAAAAAATTATTATACCATTTAAACACTGAAAGTGTTCTTGGAAGTCCCAGCTCTGCACATACTAGGATCTCCTTGAATCAAAAGTGGCCCTAAGAGGCCTAGCTTTACATTAATCCTCCTTGAACCAAGGATGGTATGAGGTCCCTGTATTTATGATGAAACCAGCTAGAGTAGGCAAGGTAGATGACATTTCAGAGAGCTTTTATAGAGATTAATATTCTGGTTTAGGGCAAATTTAGGAGGAAACCTCCAAATGGGGTCTGTCCAGAAAGCAAACCCAAGCGGCCCCTTCCCCAAGGGGTTCGGGAAAAGATTTCCTTGGAGAAAAGTGGAAAAAACTGTTTATTTAACAAGCAAAGTATGAACAAGCATAATAAATAAATAACATTAAACAATAAAACCTCTTGTTACTCTGAAGAGATGGCAAATTCAGAAAGTCCTTGTTGTGGGCTCATCTTGCCCAGTCTCTCACCAGTCCTTCCTGCACTGGAAAATGCTGCATCCCAGGTCCTGATGGGCCACTCTTGTGAGCCACTGGTGCTCTTCTGGGTTTTCAGCCCAGAGCAGAACTGATCAGTTCCAAGAAAAAGAAAAAACATAATCCAGGAAACTTCAGTGCCTCAGCTAGCTAAAAAGAAAACTAAATAAAAAGTAAAGGAGAGCTTTCTCCTACTGTCTGTCTGTGCTGCAGACAACACAGTCCCAGAGAGAAAAACATTGAAGTTATATTTTGAAAACAACCATCACAGACATTCCACTGCTTTTCATTCTTCCCCCCCTTCACTCTCAGATCTAGTTTTAAAGGTGCTAAACTTATTTCTGGGCTGAACAGACAAATGGGGATACAATTCAGCATCATAAAGTCACCTGAGGACAATTAATCTTCCAAAGTAATATTCATTCAGTTAGTGTTATGCCATCCTTGTGCATCTGATTCAAGTACCACACAGTGTTTTAGATGGCTGAGTGATTCATTTGCCTTCTTATGCTCTACAGGAAGAACAGATGGCACAGTCAGCACACCGGATATTTAATAGATAGCAATAAAACAAAGGCTGGCATCAAGTTTCAAAATTAAGTTTTGGTAAGTTTTGTTCCCCACAGTATATTTAAAATTAAGCTATGATAACTGAAACCAACTACTATTCATGATCAATGTTTTTTCTTTCTTGAAAGGAAAATTCAGACCTACATTCATATTGACTACAAACCCTCCAAGATAGCTTTCTTTGCAAATAGCACAGAAGTGGTATCCATTTCTTGTTTGCTTATGTTTGAGGAATACTTGAAACAGACCTTCCCAGTTAGACAAGACTTCCATACACCTTGAAAATGCTCAGTGTTTCTTAAAAGCCTGTTTTCTTGTAATATGAGAAAAAGGTACAGACTGGGAAAAGTTATATTTTAAACAAGCTATATCATTGTTTAGTTGAGCTAGCATTCAAGATAAGCTTAGTGCCTTTAAAAAATTCCAGATTTAAAGTGCTTGAAGCCATAAAAAAAACCCCATCTTAAAAAAAAGGAGGCAAAATAATATCTGAGTTGAAACCCGTTTCTTAACCTGCTAACAATGAGTTCAGGCCAGATTACATGATTTTCAGGGTTTTTTACAAATTTAATCTTTATATTGAAAGTTTTGAAAAGATGGTAGATATGGAAAAAAGAGGGAAGGGGTTTCATGGGCCATACACCTGGCAGAAAACTTTACTGACTTTTTAGAGCAGCTTACTGTGACTATGTGTTGGTAATTAACGAAGTTCAATGGTAAGATAAAACCCCAAAGTATTTGTGCTGATTTGGTCATCCAAACTTAGCGCTGTTTTACTCTGAAATGAAAAGTAGATACAAAACCTGTTAGCACATTTTTTTTCTGCTTCAAAGAAGATTTTGTTACACAGAAGTTCTTGATCATTGTGGCAATGAAGGGCTCATAAATGAGAGTAAAGCATGAAAAGAAACTTTTATCTCACCGGAAGCTAGTTTAAAACCACATACTATGTCTATGATTTACTTATTCTAAGGCCTCCATTTTGTGTGATTTCAGATTCCAAACATTAGGACCTCCATAAAATAACAGTTCTGTCAGCTCAATTCCAGAGCATGCCAAAGCTTTCTTCAAAGCAGAATGTCCCTTGTGTTGGTTTATTCTTATCAAAAGCACAGTGGAAATTCTTTGCAAAGTACCAGTGAGCAACCTTAACCATCTATTTGACACAGAAAAGCTACAATGTTCTTATTAAGTTTTAAAATTAACATTATATTCAATAATAAATTAGATTAGTCTGCTCTCAAGGCCATTCAGAGATATAATTTTAAATGGATAAAAAACACCTGCTCTGTGTGTGTGTAGTCTGTCATATCATGTCTCCTCATGCTCATCTCCATTTAAAAACACTCTTCAGCCTGTTTAAACCATAAAACACTGAGACTGAAAACAAAACAAACCAAAGTGGCTATTTGCAGTCTAATTTACCTGAATTTGAATAGGTGGAACTGTAATATCCTATGTCTGTGCCTAATCTGCTCTTCTTATTGTTTGTTCAGGCTCTTGTAAATTTTTATAAAGGGAAAAGAGAAAAATTATTTGATTTCCAGGAACGTGGCCTGAATTACTAGTTTGCCTGTATTGTCAGAGATACTAGAAAAAAAACCAAAACAATGATTGATTGTAGTTTCCAGAGGATTCTGCTCTTTCCTTCCCAGTTTGGTTAAAAGTACTTCTGTAGCAGCCATGCACCATATTTGAGTGGACAGCTGGTGACTGAAATGCTATCTATGCTGTAACTGCAATTTCAGCTGTCATCACCTTTGGGAAGTTGGTCAAATGTAATCAAGACCTTATTGAATGTGCATCAATATTGTCTGCTGTGCTATGCTGCTTTTCTTCCCCACACAAATTGACCATTAAGTTGAGAACCCCCTGCAACTGGTAGTTTTCTGTACTATGCAGATGTAAGAACTCAACACAGAGCATCTTGATGTCACAGTTCTGGCAGGTTCTGTCTGTGGTTTGCACATATTTGGTGCCTTATCCTGGTATTTTAAGGTAGTCTCAACACTGTGTCTCTTCCTCTTCTCCCCTGCTCTAGATAAGAGCTACAGTCATAGCCCAGCAACACGTCTTTTAGGAACATAACAAATAAATTTTCATTTGACTTCACTCCTCATCATTAAGGTCCATCCTTCAGTGCTGGGGTACAAGTGAAAATCATGGAATTATTATTGTAATCATAAAGCAGCAAAGCACCTGAAAATGAGAAAACCATGGAATCATGGTTTTCCTAATTCATGGTTTTCTTTCAACCTAAATGAAGGCTGGAAAAGACCGTTAGGATCATCAAGTCCTGCCATCAACCTAACACTGCCAAATGCACCACTAAAACATGCCCCTAAGCACCATGTCCACTTGTCTTTTAAATATCTCCAGGGATAAGGACTCCACCACTTCCCTGGACAGCTTGTTCCAGTGTTTGACCACCTTTTCAGTGAATAAATTTTCCCTAATATCTAATCTAAACCTCGCCTAATGCAACTTGTGGCCATTTCCTCTTGTCCCTTTGCTTATTACTTGGGAAAAAAGACTGACCTCCACCTGGCTATACCCTTCCTTCAGGGAGAGTGATAATGTCTCCTTTTCTCCAGGTTAAGCAACCCCAGCTGCTCTTCTTAAGACTTGTTGTCCAGACCCTTCACCAGCTCAATTTCTCTTCTCAGGACATGCTCCAGCACCTCAATATTTTCTTGTAGTGAGGGGCCCAAAACTGGACACAGGACTCAAGGTGTGTCCTTATCAGTCCCAAGTACAGAGGGGCAGTCACTGCTCTGGTCTTACTGGCCACATTATTTCTTATACAAGCATGGCATTACTGGCAAGTGTTATCAACCAGAATCTGTACTCTGAGAGCTGTATCCTAAATTCTTCTTTTACCAAGCCAGTAATACACACTAAGACATTCCACTTGCACATTTACTGGTTATATTACTGAAGAAGTCCTATTAACATAATAATACTCCTTCTTTTTATTATGAAACTGCTATTCTTAACTTCAGCTAAGTGCTGCTCCTTCACAGAGAGAACACTGCAAGAATCCTAAGGATATGAAAGGCTCTAGTTCAACAACAATTTCTCCCACTCTGTCTCCCCTTACAATGCTTTTCACTCCCTTACTACTGTGGTACCTCCCACATTAGGTTGCAATTACTATTAGATCAAGGCAAATTGAATTAAAAAACACACACACAAAAATAATTCTTTAGACACCTTGGGGAGAGCAAGCTTTTATCCTGTATCAATTCTATAATCCAGTTCAAGTAATTCAGATCCAATAGCAGTTGCAGCATCCCAGCCAAAACAATGGCATAGCACTGGAAGTGAAGAGCTAAGAAGTTTGAGTTAGGGCACACTATACCTTGAGTTTCTCTCCTCTCAGCAAAGGATTGATGAAGAGAGGTGAAGCACAATAAAAGCAAGACAATTCTGTTTTCAAGTACTTAAAGTACTTCAAAATAGATCCTGACTTAAGCAGATCTCAGGCTTAATAACTTTGTTATGCAGACGAATTACTTTTCACAACTATTCAGCAGACTACTCAAAATCCATCTAGCTAAAAAAAATACACAAAACCAGTTGAATATTTTATTATTACCGCTGTAAAAGCTCCATTTAACAAATAACAATGAAAATGCTAGAACTAAATCTTCTTTCCTGTGTACATTTCTGTTGAAGGCTGTAATAGATATTGTGGAAGTAAAATGAAAGCATTGTTTGTGTAATAATCTTAACATTACCCTGAAAGCAAAACCAAAACACAAATCTACTCGAATATGCAGCCATAGTAACCATCAACAAAGTCTCAGGAAAGCATTGTTTCATTATGCCTATAGACCTGAAATTTTAAATGGAATTTTAAAAGAAATACAAATTAAAAATTTGCTGTTAGATCTCTGGAGTTTCTTTGGAACAGGGGGGGGAAATATATTACCATAGCAGTTTATAACTATGGCTAGTTGAAAAGGATAAAATCACTCTGTTGTATATGCAGTTGCCAGGTGATCATGAAGTGCAGAGCTCCCCTTGGAAGGCTTCAAGGCAGCAAAGGCCACAAATGCAACTTACTGTAACTACAGTTTGTACAGAAAGACTTGCTATGAAGTATTTTCTTACTCTCACTGTGAGGAAGGGTATTTCTACTTAACAACCACAGGACAGTGCCATGAAAACCATCACGTGTATGAGACTACTACCCCCTGCTTCTGACCCTACATTATGTAAGTGGCATAACCAATGCCATTCTATAAGCCAAGCAGCTGCTTTCTGTAACCAAGCAGGTAATTTATTTATTCATTTTCCTTCATTTTCAGGCCTTGAAGGTCTGAACCAAAGCAGACAAGCCAGAGAGATTTCTTCTTCCCCTCCCAACCTGCCTCAAGGTTTCTGGGTGCCAGGATAATTTCTCCCTCACCTCCCAGCCCTGGAGGCCCCGAGCACCCAGCCAGAGAGGTGCTGTTGTTGACTCTGAGGGAAGCCTAACAGCACACAGAGCTGTAATTGTAAGTTAGGATGTATTAATTCGGCTACTTCTACATTGGACTACCTTCATTCTGCTTCTAGAAATCCAGTGCCATTCTAGCAATAAAATCTTTGATATACTAATTATAATAGGTTGCTAAGAAAATAAAGCTTTAATTGTTACTACAGGTTATCAACATCATCATTCTGCCTAAGATCCCTAAAAGAACCTGTCTGTCCCATTAGCATTGGGTGATACAGTATAGATATCTCAGGGCTGAACACATGAATTCAGTCTGTGTGTATGCCATATATATATATACACACACATATCTACCAAGCAGTAGGAATGCCCAGTTCTTAATGGAGTCCTCTCTGCCTTTCTTTCAGACTCAAGGGGACCACAGAGTGATCACATCCTGTACCACACATGTTCTACAAGTTCAGCACTGTGGCCCAAATGCCAATGTAGGAAGTGAACAAATACTATCAGCCTCAGAAGTTACTATGGTCACTGTGTCTATTATAGCCCTGTCAGCTCAGTTCTCCTGAAAATACAGTTTTCACTATCAGTGTAGAATAAACAAAGGACAGTGAGACTTTCCTCTCTTCTCTGAAAGATGCAGGATCACTTTGGAAAAGCTGCTGTCACTTCAGTAATACACCAGTCCCCATCCCGCTCCAAGCTTCCAAATCAGTAATGGCAACAGCTGAGCTTTCCAGATTTAGGGAGTGCTAGTTGTAGGACTCCAGTTTCTGACTCATCCTCACTGACAGGACAGCTGGAGAGGTTAAAGACATCTGACAAAGGCATTTTGAGTCACCTCACTATCTAAAGGATAAAATAAGTATGATTTGAATCAAGAGTCTAACCCTTTAAATACTCATTTGAGTTAATTTGTGTAAACCATCATTGTTATTAACTAGCACAAGGGTTTGAAGAAAAGGCTTCATCACAGAAGAAATTAATATAAAAGCAGTGAGGTCTGTGGACATTCTTTTTCAAAAAAGCTTGGTTAACCCACCAAGATTTGGATACTGACATGCCAGAAGTGACATATTATGCACAGCTATTTAAGACTCATTTTCCTGAGCATTCTTACAGAGAAGATCCAAATGTGGATGCAGTGCTCATTTGAGTGTTGAAGGGTCCTAACATAGTATCTGCTGTGGTGATCCAGATGAAGTAGCATCACCTCTGCTTGTTCCTTCTTTTTATGTTCCTTCTTTCTTTCTAGGTTTTTGCCAGTGACACGATGCATTGCTCATCCCTGAGTGGCTGTTGATGAGAACAATACCAGTGCAAAGCTCTTTATACTGACTCAAACAGATACAGAATTCTCATTTCAAAACCTTTTCTACCATGAGGGAAAAGGAACTGTGTTAGAAGATACTGATACTAAATATGTGAGTATTACTACATGCAAGACTGTGGGCATATGCAGCTCTATTTAGATACTGGTATGGATCTGGTAAGGAATACAGAGATACTGCATTGAATCAATTATTCAATACTTTTTTTTTTAGCCATGCATAGTTGTTGTCAGATCACACAAATTTAATTACAGTGTTACTGAATTAAACATGTCATATACTGACAACAATTTTTTTTTTTAAGGAAGAATAAAATGTTTTGTTGCTGCATAAACAAGTAAGGGACCAACTTTTAATTTATGGTTTAAAGATTTATGGCAAGAGTCAGAGGCTGGCTGACATGGACTGTGTATGCCTGGCCAGTTCTGTGTACTATTTAATCTCTATTCTAAAGGGAAAGCTTCCTAGGACAAGCTGTCAGAGCATTGGTAAAAATGGAAAGGGCCATTACATCTAGCCCTACCACCTGTTTTCTTTTTCCACTGTGGGATCACAAGATCTATGACTCTTGCTTAAAAGTAGTTTAAGTTCAAGGCTCTACCAGTGGAAGCATTACTTGTGAAGTATGTTCAGAAATCCTAGGGAGCCTGCTGCAAAATCTGCAGTTTGTGAACTGCAGGCAGTTGTTTGTTAGTATTTTTAGATCAATAATTACTGAGGTAAAGCAAGAAGTAGCAACACCTGCTGCTTTGTAAATATACAGTGCTTTATACCACTACATCCCAAAAAAATTGTGTTGTTTTGGATGAAGATTATCAAGTGAAAATCACCCACCTCTCAGGAAATATAACTTGCTAGCTGAACAAGAATATATCCTCTTTCAGGCTCTTTTATTTCCTAGTGTCTTGGAAAAATATTCAGACTCTCCCCAAGTCTGAGACATTTCACACTGCCTGCCCTAATCACAAATAAACTTTTGGTCTTTGCTTTCCGCAAACCACAAGTCATTTTACCAGAAAAATATTTCCCCAAAGACACTATCAACAACTCTCACAAATGCTGATTTTAGATTAAAAGCTTCCAATAAGGTTTTTATTAAAAATAGAGGTTGGTCAATTTTGTAGTAGTAGTGGAATGTGTTTAGGCAAAACAAACCACAAAATTTTATGTTTGATTTTTATTGTTAATGACTTCACACAACAGTATCTTAGCATCATCATTTGATGTACTCTAAAAACATTTATAGGCAGATGAACTGCAAGGAATGTGACCAAGGAAAGCCAGCTCATGCTGTAATGTGGAACAGATAGTTCTAGCATACTAAAAATAAAAAGAAAGCATTAACTCATCATGTGCTGTGCAGCCCCAAATTATTTAGAATTGTTCCAATAAAAGGGTAACCATGATGAAAGTTCGAACCTACTGAGAAAAACAAACAAAAGTGACTGAAGCCAGTCACATGCTTCATTGCATAAAATAAGCAGAAGTTTTAACTAACAATTTAGTTTCTTTGATTTTATGCACACTTTAGGATAACATTCATTGAGTTTTTCTTGGTAACATGATTAGTAACCATGCCAGACAGGAGCTGAAATGCAAGTGATGAAGCAAAGTTTGGGTTGTACACAGCCCACAGCTGTGTTTTTCTCAAATGACTGACTTGTCTTACACCTCAGTTGTAGTAACTTCTTATGGAGTAAATTCCATTTTAATACCTGTGTTCATATTACTGTGCTGATGCACATTCTCTCTCAAACTGTATGAGCAAAGGTGTAAAAAAGGAGAGTTCTTCACTAAAGCAAAGGATCCTATTAATAAGTCAAAAGTGGATGAAATAATTTAATGACACCACAACCTTGTGCAAATGTTGATCTAATTTTCACTTTGTTTATAAAGTGGTGGCTGTTTGTATACCCTGTCATGGAGATGTGAAATCAGTTAGTTACACTACGAGTTCCTCAGAACTGGCAACAAGCTTCTTAATCTCAGCCTTCTTGAAGTGCTCACTCATACTATTTGGGTAGCCAGCTCCAGGAGCATACAGACTGCAATCACTACATTTTCTTAAACTTTTGTTCTGTTCTCTTGGAATCAAAACACAGTGGTCTGCCTATCAACTTACTTGGTCTTTTGATCTTTAGCAAAGAAGTTAAAGCATGGCATCAAAACAGGACACATTGGCTCAACAGCTTCTTAACACCGGCCCACCATAAAACATGAAGGAAAATTTATCCATATTAAAAAGCTTCATTAAATTACCATTCTTCAAGATAACCTGACATCA
This sequence comes from Chloebia gouldiae, assembly GCA_003676055.1. Classification (NCBI taxonomy): domain Eukaryota; kingdom Metazoa; phylum Chordata; class Aves; order Passeriformes; family Passeridae; genus Chloebia; species Chloebia gouldiae. The sequence continues at coordinate 45,939,864 of QUSF01000002.1, read as the reverse complement.
GCAAAAACATATGTCAAAGATTAAAACATTCTTAAGCATATTCTAAGAAAGCAGTTTTAAACCAAAAGAGGCCCAGTTCAAATTTGTCGGATTTTGCCTGGCGCGTCTCAAGTATTACTGAGCAGTCTGAAAGAACTGCAGTTGATTCAAAACAGCAACAACGTCACATCTTTGCTTTGTTCAAGAAGGTGTGTCTTATTAGCATATCAGATGGTAGTTCCAGAATCCACAATGTATGTTCATTCAGGCATATCCTTATGCATAATACTCAAATTCCCTTTTAAGAGCCTAACTAGAATATCTGCTCATAACGGAGATGTTACAGTTACAAGTGGCACTTGCACTCCTTGGGTAGGGAGCCAAAAAAAAAAAACATTCCCACCTCAGACCAGCACTGAACCCAAGCTGCCATTCTGAGGCCTTTTCTTTTGTACATGGCAGAACTCCACACTCAATAGCAAGAACTGAAATACATCTGTCTCATGACTCACTTGGAACAACTGTTTGACCACAACAACTTACAGTGACTGAAGACATTATCCTCACCACTGCACACTTCTGCCTTAACTCCACTTAACAACAGAAAGAGAAAACCCAAGCAAACAACAACAACAACAAAAAAAACAAAACCCAAAATTCTATTTACAACTCATAACCTACCAAGGAAAAATTATTAATAGCCTGAGAACCAGCAGGTCAGAAAAGAGTCTCCACAGAACCAGAAAAACGTTGGTTTTTCTCACTCTGTCACCAGAAGGGACTGTTCCCAGTCTCCTTGTATCTTAATATAACTTGCAAAAGCTCTATTTCTTGTTCTTAGCTCATGAATAGAAGTGACAGGTAGGGTAATGGAGCAACACACTATTCTCAAGTATCTCATTGCTCTGTTTCAATATTCAAACATATGTAATATCTATTGATCCTTCCCAACATGCCCTCCTGTTCCACAGAATACTCTTCCTTTTTCCTACTACTAATTTTGCCCTGTTTAGTTCAAAATCAGTTAACTCAAACCAGCTGTGATCACAAGCTCAAAAATACCGAACCAGCTGTCATGAATCAGGGCAACTTCAGCTGCAGCTGAAGGCAAACAGGATACAAAAAGGAAGGACATTAGTTCAGCTTGGTTACAGAAAAGCTCTCTCCTCATTGTTACACAATGCTAAACTTCAAGACCAGTCTGCTTCCTTGCTTAGCTAGATCTAAAAATTCTGTTACTGTTTTCTTCCTAAAATTAAATACACTGCTTTTACTCTTTAGCCATTTACCCTTTATCTCTTTTTTTGAGATGTGTCTGCTTCAACTCTTCATTGATCGAGACCACCAATTCCAGTTTCAACTTTTGATCTGCTTCCTGTCCCATCCATGCCATTAATTTTCCAAACTCTGAAAGGAAAAAAAAAAAAAAAAAAAGAAAGGCATCTCAGTGGTTGCTTTTAGGCAAAAAGAAAAAAAAAATCCCAAACAGAAACAAACAAAAAACTCCCAGCCACTGTGCTTTTCCCTGTACAAGGCTGCAGTTTTCTTTAAAACAATTAAATCTTTATTCAGTGTAAATCAAACTAAAAATAAAATTTATAACTGTTTGGCCCTATTTAATTTATGTTGCAAGGAATTATCCAAGTTTAGCTTAGATTATACAAGGAATGTGAGGAGGAGGCTGCTACAGTCACAAATGGGAAAATGGCAGTATTGAATAACCTCTAAAATCGTCTTGCTTCAGCACTGCTTAAGGACAACAGAGAGAGTAGATCTTTGTAGAATCACAGAATCAAGTAGGTTGGAAAAGACTTTGGATATCATCAAATCCAACCTATGACATAGTACCACCTTATCAACTAGACCAAGGCACTACGTGCCATATCCATTCTTTTCTTAAGCACCTTCAGGGATGGTGACTCTACCCTCTCCCTGGCAGCCCATTCCAGTAGTAGGTTTGCTCTTAAGTGTAGTATTACACAGTATATGAGGGCTTTGAGCTTCGGTCATTAATAACACAGATTTGTTGATCAGCATCAACAAGGATCAAGAATGGGTTTCCTAACACTGTATTTCCAAACTCAGAAATCTGATTAATTGATTTTACCAAAATTCCTTTTTCAGAGAAAAGTAAATTTTCTGACATTTTGATCATCACTGCATTTAACACAATAATTTTTGTCATCAGGGTTGTTTAGTGCTTTTACAGGAACTTTTGTAGGCAAAATATCAACCTCAATATCCAAACAGCTTGACCAGCAGCAGTTCAGTATCTGTCAGGGAAAGCAACACAGTCCTCTGATGACTGCAGCTCTGAGGCCACCAATTAATTTTTCTTCTCTTTCAGTAGGGCATACTATTTTTATACAGTCCCTCAAAAAGCCTCTCCTCTCTGAAGGCTCCAAGCCCCATTTCTTTCAATATTTTAATTGTATCAGAAGTTTAAAAGAAATAAATCTTTTAAATCCAGAAAATTGATCTTTTCTAATCCCCAAAAAGGAGCTGGCACTTTAAAATTCAGTTGGAAAATGAGTGCTCTCAGGTGAAAATTCAAAGGATATGAAAAAAGAAGTAGTCATTTAATTTAAAATTTTACCCATGCTTTCTGAATTACATCCCCTTACAACTAGTATGTAAAAGATTAAACTCAAATTGCATAACATTCTTTCTCAATAGTTCAGATATTAAGTAGCATAGCAAGACTTTATGTAGTATATCTTTCAGGAAGTGAATATTTTCCAGATGAGTCTAATAATAAAGCTAACTCCTCAATTTCCAAATACTGAGATTACTGTGCTAACAGTATACTGTGACTACTAAAATATTTTTTTTAAACTTTGAGATTCTTTGTCTCAAGACTGAACAAATGCCAATTCAACACTGCATGATATTAACTTGAATGTTTGAAAATAAACATATTTTCATGAACAGCGAGTTAGAATGACCATGTATAGGTAGTAAGAATTACTGTCATATGTGACATATTTTCACAACGCCATGAAGAATATGCTCTTTTCAATCAGATGTTTGACCCTGAAAAATACACAGTAGAACACATGAGAACTGTTCCAGTTAAGTACCCGATTTTTCCTTTTAATTTAAACACCCCCACCCCTGAATACTGAGACTACCCAAAAATTGCACTGTTACTATGCAAAATGGAGCAAAGGCACTCTTACAGGGAGGTTACAAAAGTTACTTCATATTTTTCAGTGTATACACTCCTTGTTGTTTTCATATTAAGTTATTTATATCCCACATTGTCAATAAGAAAAACAAACACTTCAAAAACTCCATTAGCTGCATAGGTGTTGTTTTAAGTGAGGATAGTTATTACTAAGCTAAAAAGCTAATAAGATTTAGAACCTCGAGGCAAATTAAAAACCTCTAAGAGGAAGAATTCCTTTCTCAACATCTTTAGGAAGGATTAAGTAGAACCGACTGTATGAATTAACTACTATGTTAATTGTACCATCTATCCATAAACTATGAATTCAAGTACAGACTAAATGAGCTGGAGGCATGACAGAAGAAATTTGTGTTGAACATCACCAGTTACTCTAGAGAGAAGATGTAAGTTCTTGGGGTTTGTGATAGAACGGTTACTGGCTGAGAATACAGGGAAAAAAAAAAACAAACATAAGAAATTTTATGGGAATAAAGACCACTAGTTTTCAAATTCTATCTCAAGTGTATGGATCATTAATTACTTTTAAGGGACTAGCAAAGGACATCTGGTAAAATCAAATCTAAATCTATTAATATTACAAGTGCTGTATGTGTATGTTCTTACCTGTCACTTTCAGGACCAGTGACAGGACTTGAGGAAATTGCATGAAGCTTTGTCAGGGGAGGTTTAGGCTGGGTATCAGGGAAAGGTCTTTTACCCAGAGGATGTTTTGGGCATTGGAATAGGCTCCCCAGGGAAGTGGTCACAGCACCTGAGTTCAAGAAGTGTTTGGACAACACTCTTGGGCACATGGTGTGACTCTTGGGGTTCCTGTGCAGGGTCAGGAGTGGGACTTGATGGTCCTGGTGAGTTCCTCCCAAATCTGCTTGTTCTATGATAACAAATTTTCCAGGAACTCCTTTCAGAAATAGGCTTGAAACATATTCAGACATAGAATTCAAACACCACAAGGTGAAAAATTTAAAAAAATGGTTCCAAATAAAGTGTCTTTCATTCACAGGCACTTCTGTAGAAGTATAAAATTTAAGTCACTCATGTAGCTATGAAGCAAATGGATTAAACCTCACTAGCCTCACATTTTGATTACTTGAATATGAAGAGATGAAATTTCCTAAAATGGATATGAAAAAAGAGACTGAAATGTTAAGAGAAACCCATAGGAGATACTATAGTAGAGACACAGACAATGCAGAACACCTGGCTCAAATGTTTCCAGAAAATGAAAGTTTCATTATTGTTTCATTTAATTGGTTTTTGTTTGTTTGTTTGTTTGTGTCTGGCCAAGAGCTGGACTGTAAGATTGTAATGTAATATTTTTGAGGGGAGGGAGGGAATGTGAACTGGAGTGGCACTTGCCACTCCAGATAGTAAAAGTAATTTTTCCTACATCAGTCAAACTCCAGATGTTCATTCATAATCAAGATTAGCTACATGTTGGCAATCATGAGACAAAACTTCAGAATCATGAGGTGGCATTAAGTATATAAAAGTCCTAACATTAAGAATGCTGTAACTTCCAAACCAACAAAAGAGGTAAGAATCAGAAGAGTACTGATACCCAGGTAAAGATAGGTAAGGTAAGTATAACCTACTAGCAACTAACCAGCATTCATTTAATATATAATTTTCAAGAGCCATAGTAAAAGCCATAAGTACTTGGAGAAGGCTACAGCTGGAGGTTTATATGTTACTTATGAGAGTACTGTAATTTCAATAACATTGAAAACACAGAAATCTGACTTCTTCAGATAATCATTAGAAGACTTGACGAGTGCTTGCATATTTTAATAGAAAAGTAAATGCACACAGATTATGAAAATGTGTATTTTTGGGCACTATGGCTATATTTTCTTCTCTTACAAAAATCAGGTTTCTCAATAACTAATTAGATCACAGTTAAGATAAACCCCAAAAACTTACATACTGAACAACCATTAGCCTTAAATTGCTTGCAAAAAAAAAAAAATTGCTAATGAAGCAGAGGTACTACAGGAGTTGTTGACAGTGTGAAAGCCACCAGAGCAAAAGTGTCTTGCTGGCTCCCTCCTTTTGATTATTTTAACTGCCTAGATAGATATGTCATATTGATACATCTTATATACAAACACACACATTTATAAGATAAGGAAAGACATTAAATATTTAACCTGAAATACCTCAGAATAATCAGGTAAAGAATTCTGAAGAGAAGCAATATAAACCCCTACAATATTTTACCTGTTTAAGCCAAAATTTTTCTTGGAAGTGCATACAGCTAGAAAATACAGGTGGACACCATTATGCTCCTCTGTGTCAGAAGTACTTGAGTAAGCTGAACATAATCACACAATTTTAAACCATAGCAAGTTTTATGTTTTAGCATCCCTCTGGAGATATGGTTACTCACTGCCTCAACAGAGCTATTGATGCCTCATTGTTTCTGCATTAAGAGGGCTCTTTTTCCCTTGAAAGTTCAAGGGAAATATTTCAGTAGATCTTAAAAAAGCCCAGCATTTACAGTAGAAAAGGTGAAGGGAAATTGGAATTTGGTAAGCAACATTAAACTCTTTCAAACAATCATGAATGCTTCTGTAAAACCTATTTACATGAAAACAGAGATCTGTGGAGATAAAACAGGACAAGTAAAGAGACCATTACTGAGGCATTCTAACACTTCATTAGTTAAACTGCTTTTAAGTGTAATCATTATCTCAAATAGGAAATAATCTTGCATAAAGTAGATCTCATAGACAAGTTTCTAGTATTCCTCACTCAGTAACTGGAAGGCAAAAATAAATGTTGTCCCATGAATCATTGTACTGCTCATGCACACAAATTATTTTTAAAGCAAACATGACATGGTGATAGATTACACCTGCTTATACCTGAAACATGGATGACCTTTAGGTTCTCAGAGTTGTAAATCTGGGTCTCACTTACTAAAAACATATTCTAAATTGATGGTGAAACATGCTAGAGGCACTGCAAAGCAAAATTTTCCATTTCAATTTAGACACATTTTGTTTCCCAATTTACTTAAAATTCACATTGATTAAAGAGTATCTTGAGTATAAAACTCCCTAGACCTGGAAAGAAAGGTACATATGGCAAACAAGACAGGAGGGAACTGGTGTGATTGCATAGAAAAGCATGTTGTTCAGACTTGATAATGGTTGCCATGTTGCTGTACATTTAGACCATGAAGGCTGCAAGTCGGGCAGTGTTTCTATGGAGAGGTAATTCCTTTTATTAGATTAACTAATATAGCTGGAAAAAAAAAAACTGATGAGTGTCTGGGCACATAAGCATTCTGAGATCACCATGTGACCAAAAGATTGTGTGGCAGCCTGTCCCATTACAAACCAGTGTAATAAAAGACAACTACCTCCCTCCACAAACCTCAGCTGATATATATCATTTTACCACACTTAGTCTCTGCAAAGAGATGATAGTGAAAAATCAGCTTTAGCAAGATTTACATACCTTCATAATGCAGAATCTTTCAAGACTGTTACAGAATTTCATCAAAATGTCATGCACAACAAAAAATCTAGGCAAATAAAAAGCCTTGATACATCAGAAAGCATTACATTTTTGGGAACTCCCTAGACTGAGAAAGCAGCACCCTTACACTCTTATGTTAATTTTGTAATGCAGTTCTGTGGAAAAAAGTAGCAGGAAGAAACTGAATCCCTAGGGGCAGGAAGAACTTCATTATTGCAATGGTGTTTAATAAAGGAATTCTTGTATTACAGAAGCTGTTTCTCATAGAACAAGAAGCAACATGGGAGAGAAAGTTAGCCAACAATCATCATGAACAGATGATTCACCTAAAGAAGCAGAAATTATGCACATCTGAGGTACTGACACTGTCTCCTGAATTAGCTTTAATGATCTTCAGGAAAGTGTTCAAAAGCTGTGAAAAGGTCTCAGTGAGGTACCAGTCCTCAGCTGGCTCATTGGCTTTCACCACTAGGGGTTCTCCAAGAAAAAAAGCTATAGGAGAATTTGATAGGCAGTTTAGATTCCCTGACTTCCTTTTACAATGCAAGATTTTAAATTCTGCTTAAGAAATGCATTCTCATAAATCAGTTGGGCATCAGACTTAACTGCAACACGCATAAGGCACCTCAGGCATGCTACATTTCAGCCACCTTCAGGCATCTCAAAAGGTGACATCTAAGCTAATGAATCCAGATTCAGGGAGCCATGAACATCTAAAAAGTAATTTATTGCATACTGGAAGAAGGTGACTTTAGACATCTAATTTTCAAGTTAGAGTTCCTCAGTTTAGTAGTTAGATTATTTCTTGTCTACCCTGCTTGATATTTGGTCACAAAGAAAATTATTACTAACTTGGTTAGTATTGGGATCCTAAAGATGCCATTTAGTAAAGTGGATCAACACTGGTAAAAAAGGATAATGCTTTACATAAATCAGATGCAGTGGTCTGAGCCTATGAAATGCAGTACCCAGTAAGCTGTTAGCTACCACATTTCATTAGTAAATCAGTCCAATCCCATTAAGCAGACCAGATCCCTGTGGCAACCAAGAGAGGTGCAGTTTTATAATGGGATCGTTTTCCAGAGAAAAATTGGAATTACTGTTTCCCAGCAGTACCCAAACATACAAGGATTTTGACTGTGGAGGATGATGGTAGAGAAAAGAAAACAAGCAACCTCCCACCTACAAACCAAGAAAGAATGCATATGCTCAGCTCTGGTAAATACCAACTTTAGGAGGATTTAACATACTGTTTTAATGATGGAGAATCCATTACATCGTGCTTTCCTTGAAGCTGATGAACCTTGTCAATCTCCTCTAGATCACGCTTACCAATTTCTATGCAAGGTAAAAACAAAATAGTTGCTCCCACTGAGTAAAAGCAGTGGAAAAGAGACAAAACAAACACTTAACAACTTACTTTATTCAGTATCTTGTTGTTATTGTATTGAGGACAGCTAAATGAAGCAACAGATAAGGCAAAAAAAGCCAAGTTTATTAAAAGCCACACACTTTTATAGACTGTTATGATACAGGTGGACCTGATTGGTCCTCAATCAATATCCCTCACACCACTGGCTAATTAGACACGCCACCCTTTTGTAAACATCCTTATGAGAAAACCACACCAGCAGCAAAGATTAAGAGTTGTTTTAATTCCTTCTCTGAAATTTCCCAAAACCTCATGGAGCAATGCCTGGGAAAGTTTTTCTTACTTTCTTCTCTGACCAATTCTCAGCATCCACATTTCCCTCACAGTCTCAAAAGGTTCATGGAAAGGAAGGCACATGTCTGTGACCAGTATCCCCCACTGTGGTTAGCCTAACTAACAGCATTTGGTAAGTCAAGCTACCATACTCTGTGTCTGAGCAGAGAATTCATTCCCTTCCCTCCATTATCAGGTCCCAAAGATCCAGTGAACCAAGCAGACAAAGCAAAGAGATTTCTTCTTCCCCTCCCAACCTGTCTCAAGGTTGCTGGGCACCATGAAAATTGCTGCCTTGCCTGTCAGCCCTGGAGGCCACAGGCACCCGGCCAGGGAGGTGCTGTTGTTGACTCTGAGGGGAGCCTAACAGCACACAGGGCTGTCTGTAAAGTCAGCAAGTCCTAAGTGGAGAACTTGGACCCAAACTGCTGCTGCACTCTGAGACTCAACACCTCCTGGTGACCAAGGATGCTTCCACTGCTGGAGGTTTGAGGGAGTCACTTGTATTCTCCTATATGAATGTCAGTCTAGATTATGATTGTTATATTGATACAGCAAAGCACATATTAACACCTGACTCGACCTGCAGAGGGTCCAAGTGATTAGAAATTTTAAGATTAGTTGCATTGCAAGTGCTGTATTATGCGATTATAAATTGTACTACATTGATTCTGCTTCTAGAAATCCTGTGCCATACTAATTGTAAATTCTCTTCTATATGAATCATAGTAGACTGCAAAGAAAATAAAGTTTTAATTGTAACTACAGGTTAGTGTTATGCCCAGGATCCTTAAAAGAACCTGTCTGTCCCCTTTGTGTCATATGAAAGGACAGAAGGAAAATGAGCTTGAAGAACCAGAACAAACAAGTTTGTGCACTCCTAACATTCACATTAACTGAAATGAGCTCTTTAAATTCCAAAATAAGAACACTGTTTATACAGCTCTTTAGACACAGCAGTTAGATTTGCATGAACTGTCAGCATTTCAGGATCAGACACAAATTGTGCCTTCCGAGACAGTGTCTGTGCCTTTGAGTCTTTACATTTTTATCTGAAGATAATACGTTAGGTGACTCACCATGAAAAGTTTTTTTGTACCACAGTGTCAACAGAGGACTACAGAGGCTGTAGCCACACTGTGTGCAACCAGAAAAACTTCATAGTAGTAATACTGACACTCTCCAGCAACACCCATAAAGGCCCCTCATACCTTACAATATGCATATGACTGACCAAGAGTCCAAGGCCAGAAGATAATTGTATATCATCTGTGAGATGCCCTAAGACCAAGCAGATGTGTAATATTTCAAACCAAGGAACAAGCTCAAGCTATTATTACCTAGAAGCTTGACTTGAAGTTACTTTTCTTTTTATCTTTCACAGCAAATTTTCCAGACCTTTATTGAAAAAGGAGGTGTTGCTGCTTTCTGGAACCATATTGTGCTTGCTTAGCAAAACCCCACTTATATTGTATAAATTGTTGAAAGTAATTCAGAAGTAATGCAAAACAAATACAAAGTTTAAGGTAAATTACATGGCTTTGTGTGCAAATAAAAAGGCAAAAAAACCCAGTTAAGACTTGCATTAGCAAGGAGAACAGCTCATTCAGCTGCTGAAACTGGACACAGATGTGGGCAAAGTTTTGACTTTTTGTGAAAAATGAAAAAAAAAAAAAGAAACCCAAAACAGACTGAAGGGTTTTTTTGTTTTTTTTTTGGTTTTTTTGTTTTTTTTTTCCCCAGAATGGGACTAGGACGTGGTGGGGAGACAGAGAAGGAGAGAAAGAAACCTCCCTTTGGAATTTGAGGGTCCTTTTCAAATATTCTGAAATCTAGATGACAATTGAGATATTCACATTTTGACAAAGACCCAGAGTGAAAAAACACAAACACCTCCCATTCACCACAAAAACATGCCCTACTAAAGTCTTTGGCTTATGTTCTTAGCTTCTGTACAAAGACAGTACCCAGATTCTCAGTTCAAGTAAACTGCATTGTGGATCCTGATACCCCTGAGGAACTACTTTAAACTATATTATATAAAAGTTCTTCAGCATTAGACTAAATAACTTAGTGCTTAGAAAAAATGTACACCTTTATTCCAGCCAAGGACCCCAAACTGAACAACTGAGGAACTGAAAAGGACAGAGTTCACAGCAAAGAAAACTTACAGAATATTATTTGGGGGCAGGAAACAGTTAGAGGAGAAAGTTAACAAAGGAACTGAAAGATGAACATATGACAGTTGTACTCTGCCAAATCAGAAGGGCTTCTGTTACATAAGGTAAACATGCAAATTCATTCTTTTTCCTCTCCCAAAATCTTATCTTTTAGTAATTACAAAGTCCTTTTCAATTTATTTTAAACTTTTTTTTATATCTGTTTCTGAATTCTGCCACTGAATTACCAAGCATAACCTATAAAATATTTTTTACCTGTTAAGATGAATGCAAAAATTAAGGTCAGAAGTAGTCAAGTGACAAAAAAAAAAAAAAAACAAAAACAAGAAAAACTAGAAACAATGAAAAAAAAAGACAACACCAAAACCCAAAGACAAAAACTTTTATGCTGTCTTAGGGTAAATAAAAATATTTATGAAACTTGTCAGAATATTTGGAGCTGTTTTCTTGCTTTAGGATGTGACAGACTGATTACTGAGACAATTTATGCAAAAAGAAAATAAAATCACAGCAGGTTCTTCAAATCTGTCTGTAAAATGCTAGTAAAACATTTTTGCTGTGTTGACTTGCAGCTTACATGTGTATGACATGCTCCTAAATTTTACTGTAACAAAGAGAAACTAGGTAGGAAAACTAATGTGAAAGAACACTGTGAGAAGTTAACATAAAAATATGATGTTACAATCTTGTGAGAGGAGAACACCAAAGTAGAAATAGATTTGGCAGATCAATGAGATCTCATTGAATACAAAGTAACCTGTAATACATTAATAAATTAGACAGTACACATGATGTCCTGTAAGTAGAAACACTGCATTTTTCTGCAGAAAAAATAAGAGGAACAGTCATTTGACTGACAGGTTAACAACAGAAGCCTTTAGACCAAAGCAAGTACTTTTTGTCCCAACAGTATGTAAGGCTTTAAGGCATGGCTTTAAGTTCTGGGCTTTGAAGCTGTAAAGATTAATCCTGACTATGCAACTAATAATTGCCCTCTGTGCCTGGGCTCTGATATACTACATTGGACAAGACAATCAAGCAGATATAATATATCTACAGTAAATCTCATAGAAATGTGACTAAGACAAACTATCATATTTTTAGGGCTATGGTAACAGTCTTTGACAAACTTCAAAATGCCAGATTTCAGCATGTAGGAGCTTAATCTTTGCACAGAAAAACAATAAGCATCATCTCAGAGGAATAGAGATGGAGAGTAATAAGTTTGGTGAAGGCTAACCTGTATGGAAGAGAGAAGACAGATTTTTAGTAACTCTTCATTACTAGCAATTATTTGAAATGACCAAAGTAATGTAACAGTTTAAATAATACTAATCAGTTAAAAAAAAATGAGCTAATTAAGTGATTTCATTATTGCTCTGCACTTGTCAGAAAGCTTAGCACAACTTTCAAAACCTCATACTGGCCTTTCCTGCCAGTGGAATTGCTGAGCTAGTAATACAAATGCCCCAAATGGCACATTGCTAATCTAACAACTTGTGCCTCATATTTGAGATCTGGTTTAATAAATATATTCTGTTTTCAGTCTTTTGTGTAAAAAGGATGGCTTTAGGTTTGTACAGTATAGGGTTTTTTTAAAAAAAATAACCCAGAAAAACAAAAACCCAAATCAAAACCCAGAGAAGCACCATTCAATCCAGTAATTCAATCCAATTGCATTCAATTTTTCATTCCTATCTCTTGCCTTAGAAGACAAAAAGCAAACTAATTCTCACCTTTTCAATGTGGAGGTTAAACTACTAGACTGTGCTTTCAGTCTTCTTGACATTTTAACCCAATTCTGGATGATTACTTCCACTTTGATTTAGTACTCTGATTGAAAATGATAGTGTAAAAGCACTGAGTGCTTTGGCTACTATCTTTTCACCTAAAAACACACTGAGTCTTTAGGTATTTTAGAAAATAATACGTTGTTTAAAAAGAATCAATGTGACATCATTAGTCAATCTGACCAAAAATAAGACTGTCACTTTGCCATATTAATTAATTTTGTTCTGTTAATACTCTTTCAAAAGCAGAATAAAATTGACAAGAAAAGTTGGCATACAGCTTTCCCAAACTGTTTTTGTGAGCCTCTGTCAGAATCACTAAGTCTTTACCAGGGACATTCTGTGATGCCTTGAAGTCACTGACATGATATGAAGCAAGAAAAAGACATCAGGCAAAGTATATCTGAGCCTAAAGAGATGTTGAAGGTGGTTGAGCTTACTTAAAAGACAGATCTGATCAGCTGTGCTCAAAATCACATATACTAAGACTGCAGTTTTAGTACAATTTGTTAATTTGTTTAAAACAACCATTTGTGGGCTTTGGCTCAAATTGCTGCGGAGATTTTTTCCATTCAAATTATATTAAAAGAAATCTGAATTAATTATCTTTCTGGGTTTCTTTCTTTCGAGGCAGAAGAGAAAAGCAAAGCAAACATTCCTCTTTTTTGTGATTAAAATAACCATGTTTGTTGAAGATGTTGGAGTACACTTTTGTATATGAAATAGCCCTCAAAACAACTGGCCCAAGGGAGCCTCCTTAAACTGAAGAGATATGACATAGAAGCAATTTCAAATGAAAGACTTTTTAGGTAACAGACGGACATGTTCAAATTAGTCTTTCTGAGCAAAACGTAAGCGTGGTTTTTACGTGTGCCTCTAGGTGGTGCTAACGCTATTCCAGTGGTTAAAATCAGTTTTTAGGAAACATTTCAAGCACCAGCGAAAAACTTCTGGCCGCAGCTTTTGACTAGAGGGAAGTCCATCACTGCAACAGACTGCATATTGATGCCTTGCAACTAAGGAGAATTCCCACAATTAATTTCTGATAAATGAGTGTAAATAATTTAATGGTCTTGTTCGAACCCACAGAAGCTTATCGTTTCAGAAATGGAGTTAAAAGCCCATCTTTAAGCAAATGTCAAATTAAAGAGCTGCACCATGCTGGACATTAGTTTGCTTGCTATTTGGAGCACCATCTTACACAAGCACTAATCTAATGACTGAGCTCATGTTTATACCATATTACAGCTTGCAGTGTTGATTTCACCTGAAAGCAGAATCGAGTAATTCTCATGTTGTAGGATCTGTGGCACCGGATCACAGCTCTCTACCAACATTTTTAAGGCCTTTGAGAAAGCAAGCCCTTGTAAGCCTTTAAGTATTTTGGTGAAAAAGCAAAGCAAAACTAACTTTCTCTTCTTTTTGGAAGAGATTTGTGCACAATATGCAGAAAATGAAGAAGTTTTTTATGCCTACAGTAAAACAGACTCTGTTCTTTCATACTAAATAAGACATGATTATTCATTCAGACATGTTTCCTTTGGACTGTACTGAGAAATTTCTACATAGTTCAGGACACTTTTTTATCCTCCTGCCTCATTCACACATACTTCCCTTGGCAGCCTAGGATACTTGGCATTCTGATGCTTACTTAATGGCTTTTGGATACCAAAAAGTAGGAACTTGCTTCTGAGTCACTGTTGTTGACTGATAATTTTCTTTTTTAACACTGCAGTTTCCAGTTGAGGCAATGTTCAGAGACAGGTTGTCCTGTAACTCACCTCAATGCTTTATGAAATTAAAAGCAAATCTATTCAAAGCAGCGTCTCATTTGTGAGATGCAGGTGGGATGCACAGCCTGGTGGGAGAGGAGACAGCTGGGTGGCAGCAATGTGCCTTAAACTCACCCTGATCCACTGCCAGCCAGGAAGTGCTTTGTGCTTGGGGCTGTGGCTGGTGGAGTTCAGCATGAACAGGCTGTGAACCCACTCCCTTCCTGCCACACATCTGTTTCAGGTCAGGTCACAAAATGACCTTATGGATTCACCAGGGAACTTGCAGTGCAGTGTTGTCAGGGGAAGTTTTGGGTTCACCGTGGTCAATATAGTAAAATTCCACAAATTTCTCCAAATTTAATCCATAATGTTTATTTAACCATGGATAACCAACTCTGTTGACCTAAAAATTGCATGTGTGTTTGTATGACTGAAAACAACTGACACGGACGAAAGAAAATTCAGAGAAACTTTGTGAATGTGTTTCTGGGCAAAATGAGTAATTTCTCATTTTCCTGAAGCCCCAGGATGGGGTGGGTGCAGGCAGGGGATGTTGGCATGCTTATAGTCAGCAGCTGAGGCCACTCCAGCAGTAATGTTTGTCTCATTTCCTACAGCAGATGATTCCTGTGATTCCATGAATACTGAATAGACAATTAAGCAAAATTATTATAACCAGAAGAACAAGAATTTAGTTTTGCTGTGGTGGGGCTCATTCCCTTAAACTTGCCTTTCCTTTCTTTTCTTGACTCTATTATTTTCAAAAGTACGTTATCCTAGGGCATCCCATCCATTCCACCACACATTTGTCATCTATTAGGAATCTCTTTTGGATTAGGTGTTCTGCACTGTTGGAACGACAATAGGACTCAAGGACAGACTGTGCCTTGCAGGGTTGATCCTTTAATTAATTTGTAGTGCAACACAGGCATGTGCAATCAGCATGGATCTGAGTGTGGTGAGCTAACCACATAGGTAATACAAATTACTCACTGCTTATGGGTAATTAACCTGCTAATTATTCACAAAACATTTTGCTCTGTGGCAGTCTTGTAAGTTGACAGGAATCACCCAAGCTGAAGGAAACCTTTAAAAAATCTTTTTTACGATTGCTTCACTTCATGTCAAATCACATCATCTCTCAGAAGAACGTTTTTGTATATACAATGAGGTAATAGTGAAAAAAGAAACTCCTTCCTTCCACATGAATGCCAGCTGTCATTTCAAGTAACCAGAGATACCCATCTATGTGAGGAATAAAGGGATAAAAAGAATGTGCCTTTGAAGACCCTTTACCTGTTCCTATTTCAGATTTTAGTATTTGGATAAACTTTTGATAAGGTCTCTTTTAGGTAACACCAGAAACTTAAATTGTGATTCTAACCTTTTAATCCTTAACATTTAATTTGTTATTGTTGTTGTTGTTGTTAAATTAGAGGGTTTCCTAATGTTAGTATTTTTCTAGACGTTTTTTGCTCATAATATTCTATAAAGGGTAACCTGTAGGCCTTCTTAGTGCATTCTTAGTACAAAACTGATGATGAGTACCTGAATCTTCTTTAGTAAGGTAAGTATAGAGCTGCACCAAATATTGTGAGCTACACCTGTTCCTGGGTGTGGTGTCTGAGGCTGTTTGGGCAGTCAGGTCTTGTTTTCTTAGGACTTCAGACTATGGTGGAGACAGCTGCTTGCAGTGGTACTTGCTGGGGCTTAATTTTTGTACTTCATCTCAAGAGGAGATAGACTTCTGTCCATCATAACCATCTCCCTTCTCTCTGCTGCAGTACAAACACTTAAAACTCCCTGGTAGTTTTTTTTTTGTTGTTGTTGTTGTTTTTTTTTTTTAATTAAGGACACCCTAACTCACCAGACATTTTCCATTATTTTCCCAGATTTGCCATATTTTCTCCCTACACTGCTCCAATATGTAGCACTTTCTCTAGTCATGTTGCAGCATTTTGAAAGGAGCAGTGATACTATGAGCAGTTTTACCTTTAGGTTTATAAAATAGATGGCATTATTATCTCAAATATGACAGCTATCCTTGACAAATAACTGTGCTCTGAAAAACTCCATTCTTTCCCTTAAATGACAGAATGTGAATATCTTTGAAGATTTCTAGACACTGAAATGGTGTATGCACTGTAACTAAGCTATAATGATAACAAAAAAGCTCCTTTCCAAAAGGGCAGGTGAAGGACAGGGCAAAAGCCTTTTAAGATTTGTTAGCTCATACTAAACAATTTGTCCATCATTCTTTTGTTGCCTTTGAAAATGGCTGTTGTTCTGACGTGCAGGAGTAGCAGCACTCATATTATAATGCCCTTGAGCAGTTGTGAGTTGCAGTGAATTGCCAACCACAGGGAGAAAAAAAAACCATCTTTCAAGACCCTGCGCTCATGTTTCTTGTGGCAGTGTAAAATGTACTAAAATTAGACAAAGTATCCTGAAGTCATTGGAAGTATGTGCCTGCCTTATGGTGTTTTGGTGTATCAGGCAAATGATGATCATATTGAATAGGGGTTTAGTTAAAGTCATGCTGATTGAGTGAAAATTGCCTTTTATGAAAACCTTTTTTTTAAAGCACTTTCCTTTATCCTAGATTTTTAATTGCTCTTCAATTAGTGATTATCCTGAGCATTTCAGAATTATCACCTCTATGTTTTCTTCTTATTGCCAAAAGAATTTCCATATATGAAATGGAACTGTTTTTTAACTTTCATTTTGATCCTGTCATTCAGGTATTTTGTACACTTGTTTGTAATGCTGTGCTTTGCTCTTTGTATTATGCATTCAGGTAAGAACAGGATTTTGGCCTACTGTTTTCATGAATAAACAGGGAAGGGGCTAATAAAATAACTGATGTTTACCATTCCCTACTGGGTTTCAGTATTAAGAATGTAGAGATTCAAAACAGAAATGTTAAGACTGACATGAATGAGAGTGTCCATATATAAAAGTACCAATGCAATTAATAAAAAAAAAAAACCAAAATCATGAACGAATAAGAGAATGGCACATGTTGATAGCATCCAGATTAGCAGTTGGTAAGTATATTTACTTCCATATTCTCAAGACATCACAGGAAGGAAGATGAAGGCTAAGATGAAGGACAGGCTAAGATAAAGGACAGGCTACACATGGAAATCAAATCCAAAGAATAATGTGGAAATCATCAGTGTTACCTGATGACTTACAGGAGTGCTACTGGATGGAAAAGGCAAAACACCAGCATTCCTGTCAAGCCCTAACAGGCACAAAAGGCAAATAAAGGAACCAGCACATGCTTGCCAGTCTAAGACAGGTTGATATCACAAGTAGCCAGTGTCCCTTTTCTTGTCACTGAAGTGTCCCCAGCCAGACTGTTTGAACATGAGAATGAGGGTGTGGAGAATCCATGTGAGTGAAATCAATTTTGTGTCAATTACCATTGGTTATTATGAAGTTGCATGCTGAGCTTGTTCCAACAAGAGTATTGCAAAAAGCCTAACTATTTTGTGGCTGTGCTCAGATCTGTAGATATCCAAGAGGTAAATGAAGAACAGAAAATATTATGCAGTTATTTGTTAATTAATTTTCCCTATATACAATGTGAGCTTTGTAAATGCTGGTGTAACTTTTCAGCTACTTTCTGTGTTAGAAACAAATTATCCAGGAATATCATACTGCCTGTAGGATGGTGCTGAAGCAAAATACAAGCTGGAATCCAAATGTCGAAAAAATCTTTTTACTTCATATTTGATAGGGGTTTTCAGGCCTCATCCATTCTGTTTCACTTAATGTCTTTGATTGTATCCTTTGCTTGTATCATAAAAACTTCATAAAAACTTCCTTTGCTTGTATCATAAAACTTCACCATTTAGCCAGAAACTGAAGGTGAAGCTCAACAGTAGTTTATAAGTGAGTCTATCAAAGACTTCACGAGGAATCAAAAAGCCAGCTCAGCTCATAGCTTACACACATATACCCAGGACTAGTCTGTTGTGCATTTCATCCTAGACATGCTTTTCACCATGCTACTAAAGGAGGGCAAAATTTTCTGGAAAATATTACCAGACTCCTGCTTAAGTAAATCAGAGTCATAGAAGATTTGTTTATTGTATAGACTATTTTGAGAACTTTTTTGAAGAAGTTGTTGCCAGTAGTGGTTTGCAATTGCCAGATGTACTGGGTTCTATTTTATTTAATTGCCAGATGATGAGAAAAAAATTCACACCAATGGTCTCATCATTCTTTCATTTATGTACTATTTGCACAGAGTAAATAGGCAGGATGGGAAAGTTGGAAATTAATTTCTCTAGAGAAGCAATGGTTTTATTTTCTTGGGTTGTTTTCTTTTTGATATTTTTTCCTCCTTCAAAACACAGATGAAAGTAAAATATACCAATTTGGAATGCTTTGGGTTATATCTTTCTAGGTAGATGGCCAATTACTGTGAATGAGTGTTTTCAGAGATGGAAAACATTTCATCTTTTACTGAGGCCAAAATATGGTCTTCATTTGATCTTCTTAATGGCATCTGACAATGAAGTTTATAACACAATATAGAGATAAAATGCCAAGCACAACTATATTACAGTGCACCTACTGACTTCTCTGTTGGATGCATAACAGCTAAAATTTCCCTTCCTTTTGTTTGGATGAGTGATATTACCTTCGGAGCAGTCATGCTGTTTTCATGATTTATGACTTCTGTAGTCTATGATGGTGATTCTTACCAGAGTTCAGGAAGTTAATGGAGCTCTGTGCAGAAGAGTAGAAAACAGAATAGATTAAAAGAATAATCAAAGAATTTACTATCTGACCTTTTTAGCATGGCTTGTAGTACTTCAGTCTGTATTTCTTGCATCATTACTTGTGATGGAGTGAAAATATTGGATGACCTAGGAGTTAATATTTGTACTATGGAGGAAACTAATGCCATATTACTTCTTTTTTTTACAGTACACGTATCTACACCTGCCTTAGTTGGTCAGCCCTTGTGGAGAATGGAGCCGAGTAAATACTAAGAGTGCAAGTCATCTGATTTATTTCAGATATAAGACTTTTGGAAGTAATGGAGTACAGGTAGAAGGCACACTGCTCACACTAAGCCTCAAGGTCTATTGCCCACACCATAATCTCTATGGCAGTCATCTTCCCTTAGAAAAGGAGATTGCTGTCAGAGGTGCCCAATGACATTTCAAATGCCCTATGGCATCTCTGAAGGCTTGGCCCATGTGGAACAGTTCCTACAGGATGCTGTCCTGTACAGGCAACTGAGGCCAAGTGGGATACATTAGGACATCTAATA
Organism: Chloebia gouldiae; assembly: GCA_003676055.1. Classification (NCBI taxonomy): domain Eukaryota; kingdom Metazoa; phylum Chordata; class Aves; order Passeriformes; family Passeridae; genus Chloebia; species Chloebia gouldiae. The sequence continues at coordinate 45,920,469 of QUSF01000002.1, read as the reverse complement.
TGACATAAGAGAATAAACTAATCCTTTTCTGTTTATTTCATCTTATTCTGCTTTTGAAAGATTTACTATATCTTACCTCACCCTCTCTTCTAATTTTGTCTAGCTTCTCTAACCAAGGGTATTTTCTAGTTCTCATTGTTCTTATTGCTCTGCTCTATACTTGTCTGGTTGTTCTGAATCTTCCTTGAATTTTGGTCAATAGATACATTTTATATCAAATCTCTTCATGTTGGATGGAAAGAAGGATCCCTTTGTAAATCTTGCAATCTGTAATAGAAATCTAGTGTGTTGTTTATCCTTTTTAAAAATTTATTGTAGCAACAGCATGAAGTTATTAATTTGTATTTGTTATCCTGTATAACTTTCCAATCAGCTCCCGCAGAACTGTGATGTTTTCAGCAGTTTATAATTCTGTTTCAAATAAATTATTTTATAAAATATTTCATACCTGAATAACACTTTACTTTTCCTGGACAACATAATTTATTTTTGACCTAACATGATTTCAATCCCTTCCAGTTTAGTGTTGCCAATGTTTGTATTAAGTGTACTCTGTATTGTATCCCTGAGGTGGCTAATATGAATACTGAACATATTGCATCCAGGGAAGACCCTTATAGATCTTTAGAATTTATTTGGTAGGAACAAGAAGGAAATAGATGCTTTGCTAAAGCCAGTTATTACATTACCCTAGAAGAAAGATGGCATGGTTTCAACAATGAATTCTTGAAAAATTCCTAGTCTCCTCTTTTTCTTCTACATAGTAATTTTAATTTTTTTGATTTTTTGTATCTGAAACAGAACTGAAGTTCTGTCCACTCAACCCTTTATCTCCTTTTAATGAGTGGCACTGGTTTTTCATTTCTTAGACCTCTGATGCCTCTCCCTTCCTCCAGGAGTTCTCAGGAATAGAGAACTCTGGCATCTTACAAGCAAATCCATAAGGTCAAGCAGATTTGAAAACATCTAGCTTATCTGATCATAATTTCAAGGCTATTCTCTCCATCCACTTTTCTTCCTTTTTTCTTGTTCTTGGAATTGCATGCTTTGAAATTTCTCATCTTATATACCAGACCTGCTGATATGTGATGTCTTTGATCTGATGATAGACACTTCATTGGGAGTCTGTCTAAAGTAGTATTACTAAATTTGATATTTTCTCCTTGCAGATGGAGTAAATAATATTACCTTTATGTTCTTCTGTTTTCAGACCTTTTCTTTCTGTTACCTGTAAAAGGAGATTCCCTTGCTAGCTGAGTAGTGTTCAGTGCCCAAAACAGACAGTATTTAATAAATTCTGATTCCTGGACATCATCTCCTTTTACTTCTGTTGAAGGCAGGAAACTCTTTCTTTCAGGCTCTTTACAGACAAACACAAATAAGAAGGAAAACTTGAAATGTTTAAGTTTTCAACTGGAGTTCCTGAAAGATGACTGGAGAAATTTATTTTACCTCAGAAATGCACCCTATTTATATGTGTAGGGTTTGCCTCTGCACTTGGCCAAAGACCCACACAGCTATTCGCTGCTGGCAGCAGGACAGGAGGAGAACAAGAGTGAGAACACTGTTGGTCAAAATATAGGCAAGGAAATAATTTAAAAATTAATCTAAGTATTTGGATACAGATTTCTGTATTGGGAAACATAGATGAAACACACAGATATTTAAAATACCTTTTTACAACACCCAGGCTAACTGACTCCTGGAACGTCACAGCATCAATTTCATGTCATCATATTTGTTTGGATTGTTTTGAAAAACTCTACATGGAGTTTTTAGGAGACCAAAAACTTCTGTTTCTTCTCAGTTCTGAAGTGTAGTGATTGTCATCTCTTTAGGGGTAACAGCTGCAGCTGCACTGGTCAAAACTGGGAGAAGTAACTCATAATGCAAAAAGTGGTGATCACTATATTCAGGAAGAAAAAGGGTGAGAGGGGAGGGTTATGTTGTCTGTAAAGACAACAGACTGTTAAATATTAAGAAGGGGAAAACCTGTGTAAGGTGAGCACTAAAGTCTGTTAAAAAGCACAGATAGACTCATGAAGGAGTGGTGACTGCAGTCTCTGACCTCCAGAGTCTGGATGCTCTGGAATAACCTGCTAGGACAAGTAACACAGACCAAAACCCAAACTGCTTCAGATGGAATTTCTGAAAGGAAAGACATGTCAGGGTGTGATAGCAGATGTTTGCTTCCCAGGCTTCCTTTCCCAGCTTTGTCTTTTATTGGCTTGAAAAAGTGAGTTAAATGAGCATCCCATGGCTTTCCCCCCCCCCCGCCAATGGGGTTTTCATATTCATTAAATATAAGTGACTGTCTAGATAACTCCTTTCCAATGCAAGTTTCTTTTCTTGATTTTCAGTCCTGTCATCACAATCTTCCAGGTTTTCATAATGAGCAGCTGTTGCATTTTTGTCTAGAACTTGTTTTTGTGCAGGAAGTTTCTTCAACCTTAATGACTCCATGATGATTTTATCATCATGCAAGCTGCTGACCTCTGCTTGGCATCGGCAGGGAATCTCTGAGTGGCATTTCATGTAGGAAAGATTTATTAGAAAAAAACTTATAGTTACTTGTTAAACTGGCCATCACACTTCAAAAGTGATTGATGTATCTGTAGTCAATCCTTTAAAGTAGACTGGACTAAACCTGGACATTGCAAATAATAAGGATTGTTTTTCTGCTGATGTTGAGAGGACAATTTCCATTGAAGATTAGAAGCAAGAAGAGGTCTTTGAATAGCTATAGGTAATACATGAATAAATTATATTTTGGCTGCTGTTGTTAGAGCTAAAAAAGGGGGAAAAAACTAAAGTTCCTGCAGATTCCACTATTAATTTCTCAGACTCATGAAAGGTAAATTACACAATCCATTTACCAGACTTACTGGGTATAGCTATACTGAGGAAATGGTCAGCATGCTGATAAATTAATTATACTAATTTCTTGCACTACAGGTAGCTCAAATTGGAGAATTGCATTTGAATTTATCCCAAGTTCAACTTATGTTTGGTTAGGGCAAGAGCAATGAGAACTTACAGGCTGATAAATTAGGTTTCATATCTCCCAGAGCTATATTGACTAACAGCATCTAGTTTCTTAAGTGAATTTCTATTATAAAGTTTCGTTTCAATGTAGACCCTCAAAATAGAAACATTGTATGGATATTAAATTAATTCTGGACACACTTTTATGGTGCATAGTTTTGCTTTAAAGCATTGGCCGTAATTTAATGCATTTTATAATTATATGGCCTTTCCATATCCCTTTTGTTTCATTGCCTGCCCTTTTCCAGGCCAAAAGGACTGCATTTCAGTGGTGATTTTTTTTTCTCGTTTGAAAAAGCAAATAAACCAAAAGAAACCAAAAGAAACCAAACCCAAAACATTTTGGGTTCATTCATGCTGAGAAACATTGTAAATATGAAAGTGCTTTCATGACAGCTAGTTGGCTATGACAGGAAGTTAAATAAAAATATTTGAATACAAAATATTCTCAGTGACATAATTTCCTCTCAGTATTTTTTGGTAAGATTTTTTGAGGACAAAACTAATTTTTGTGGTCAATTATATACTTGTATTTTAAGTCTAACTGGATACAGAATTATGCAACAAAAGTTCTTCTGTCTGATTCATCCCAGACTTTGGCAGCAATAAGCTTTCTGCTTACCAGTTTTCAGTGGGACAAAATACCCAGTGAATTGAAAACTAAATAATTCACTTATCTACTAAGTACAATGGATTACCAATTAATGAAATAAAGTTCTCCTTGTGGGAATAAAAGTTTCTCCTTGTGGGAAAATTATGGAAAACATACTTTGAGTGTGATTGGCATTTCTTCACTCCTGTCTGCTCGTTGATTTCAATGGAGATGAGCAGAGGAGAATGTGCAGTAGCCTGACTTATGATGTGTCACCCTTTCATCCATGAAAATGTAATATATGGACTTCCTCCAATGGTGCCTACTATTGCTCCTTGCTTCTTTTCCTGACTGCTCTAATTATACGTAGTGATTTTCATCCTTCCCATGGTAGCACTAACCCATAATAAATTACATCCCTCAGAATCATGTGGATCCAGAATGTTTTTTCAGTTGTCCTGGACCTTCCTCAGAGCTGTGTTGTAAACGTTTCTCCCAGAGTAACCTCCAAACAGCATTCAATTTATAATCAAGAAAAACCAGCACAGCTTCTCCCTCTGATCTTGATGTTCTTGTCTTTCCAGCATCCTCTCCTGTTTCCAAAGGGTTTCCAGCCATTTGGTTCCGGTCTCTGTATTCCTCCACATGACTGTCACTCTTACCCTGGTTTATGGTTACCACTGTAGACAAAGACAACCTCCAGCCCCTAAGTGTCACTACTCAGAGCAGAGATTGCTCTCCATTTTATTTTCCTTGGCTGTGGGCAGCTGGGCTCAATGGGGTGAACAGAGCTCTGTGTTAAGGATAATGATGGTAATGCTAATCTTTATGAATCAGTAGTTTCATTTTCAGAGAAACAAAATTAAGATCCCAAACAGGCCCAGCACATTGCTGGATCCTGACTGCCAAGCCCACTACCCAACTCAAGCGCCCAGTAAATCTGGTCATTGGAGAGAAGAGTTTCACTGGGAGAGGGACAGCATATTCTTGCCTTAACTTCCTCCCCTGAGCTCCTGGAATAGCTTTCACTGGTTTTGAAGGGCCAGATTTAGGACACCAGCCATAAATAGCCACAGAAAGAAAATGTGTTTTGTTTTGTGCTTGATTTAATTTTTTTTTACATGTATTTTTGTTTTTCTTCTAAAACCAAAAGTGACAACCCAGACTCTCAGAACAGTGTGCTTCTATGCAGCAGCAGCAGGAGGAACAGCCATATTTTAAAGAACATAAGGGAAAAGCAGTAAGGCAGACATTTCTTCCTATAGGCAGTCTTGTTCCCTGTCACCTTCTGTTTCTTCTTATATAAGGATTGTCTGATCTTCATCCTGAAGTGTTCGTGCTTTTATTAAGGTTTTATGCTGACAGATCTCAAGAGTTATTGGATAACTCAGCAAGACATATGTACAGTTAATTAGAAATGAATGTGATATTACATCAAAAGACTTCAACTGTTAAGTTTTAAATGGTTATAATTAACTTGCTCTTTGATTCTGAGCTGGAATGACTAAAGAGACAATGAAGGTCAATTTCCGTTCACTTGAAAAAATTAAAAAATAGAATAGCCACTAATTTAAAAAAACCCAAGCCCTTCAATTGTGAAGCTGTACTGCCTTGATGTGAAGGCAAGGCAATGAAAATCCTCTTAATAGGCACTCCTGTTATCCTTTATTATAAAAATACAGAGTCCAGTTCATTTGATATGGGAAAAAAAGACAGGAGTCTGGTCAATGTTACTTAGTCAGCTTTGTGCATATTTAGATTTGAATTTAGGTTTCTCAAACTAAGGAAGACTGGTGCTCTTTAAGAAGTGCTTTTTCAAATAAAGATCTGTAATAAACTTTCAAAATTTGCAAGTATATCTAGAGATAATGGATTAATTTTATTAAAATTAAAGATGTTCAACACATCAAAAACATTACTATTTTATTATCTAAATAAATATGTAAACTAGTTTTTAAGTATTTATGTAGGATTGGAACCCCTCCACCCTCAAAACCTCTTCACCAGACCCTACATGCATAAAATTAAATTTCCACTAGGTAAAGCAGGATGCCAGGACTTTTGAGTTTTTCTCCCCATCTCTTTCGGATATATTTAGTCCCAGAGAAGTGGCTTGGTTTGAGATTTGCTTACTGCTTTGTTGAATCCTGAGGGGATGCCATTAGTTCCTTTGACATCACATGGAAAGGGCGAACACAATGCATAATCACATCATTAGGACAAATACAAACACAATTATCCCTCAACAGTGCAGCAGAAGGAAAGTACAATGCAAACACGAAAGTCCTGAGTGAATGCTTATCAAAATGAGTGGTTGGCTTTGGTTCTGGCAGAAGCAGCTTGGCTGTGCAACTTTCTTATTTACTCTTCTTCTCCCACGAGTGCAACAGCAGAGTGTCTCTGTGGGTGGCAGTCACAGTGAAACCAGCAGCACAGGCTGGTTGACTGCCTGTGCCATAAAATATTTTGAAGACTGTGTCTTTTAAAAGAGAACTGATAAAATTTGTTTACTCTGCAACAGAAAATGTCTGTACTCGTGCTGTTACTGTCAAAAGTAAAAATGAAGAGCATGGAGCCTGTAACTTCTGGCCTATCCCAAACCCTACATCCCATGGTACAGATTACCCTGTATAGTGCTGATCACCAGCTAGGATCATGAGATTCTTGGAGAATTCTAGTTCCAACCTTGTGCTGGATGTTGATGAGCAGATTTCCCAGGGCTTGAGAGAAGCAGTTTTGGGAGAAGAACAGTTGCAGCCCCAAACCCTTTTCAAGAGACGAAATATCCAAGTCTGGATTTTTTTGTCATAGTTTTTGGTATTGTGGAAATGTGACTCTGGATACAGGAGTTCATAAAAAGCTGTGTTGGTATAACATTAAGATCTATAAATATTTTTGGAAGTAATCTGTACATTATCAAAGTGAAGGTACTACTAAAAAATGTTAAAGGACATGGAGTGACACCATACAGCATCATAGGACAATAAATAAACAGCACTACTGTGAAGGAAACAAAGTTTCAGGAAAACAGAATACCGCAATTTTCCAAATTTGAATCTTACCAGGGCACTAGACTTGACGTCTGTGCAATGGGATATTTTTATGACCACTAAGGAAAATTGTTTCAGTGCAATACTGTGTCCATTAGGCAACACTGGGCCCTAGCTTGTACAGCACATTTGGTTTATCTTGAATGAGAGGAAAGAATGTTGCTGGTGATTTCAGTTATGTTTCCTTTGATGATCCTGTTCCAGTTTTGAGATCTGACAAGAAAGAAATCTGAACTAATTCATACAACCACAGATCTTTATAACTTCTTTTGATATTATTTTCTCAGTTTTTTGAAACTGAGATCATTGCACCTGCATGGCAATTAAGATGCCTTTATTTGGCTGTTTTGTAGATAAAACCTGAGATTTATAGCTAGATCCTTATTTAGATATCCACTTTGTATCTCAGAAATCAGCACTGGGAAACGTGAATATTCAGTGCTATTAATGCTGAACCTTTTCTACATTTATATCTGAGTCTGAGTGGGAACTCACCAACCTCAGCCAAGTCTGACACCACACAGCTGAAGCTGGAAAGATGTATTAAATATCTGAGCATTCCCTTGATTCTCAGAGGAGTGTGCCTTTTGAGAGCAAATGAGATCAAGGGCTCCCCAGCAGAGGATCTGAAGTAAACCTTTGATTTTCAGCTATGTGGCATCAAATTCACTTTGCAGTTCTGGGTTTTTGGCACATGACTCAGTAAGAAACAAAGCTCTCCACCTGGATGGGCAGCAAACCTGGACTAACTCCTGAGATACTATCCTGAGAAATAAGGAGCATTAATAAGCAAATAGATTTACTCTGGGAATAAATGGTTCTCTTTTCTTCCTTTATACTTGCTCCATAGAAGTTTCTTTCTAAGAAATTGCTTCACCAATTCTTAGTAGGTGAGGGTGACCATTAGGAAATCTATCATCTGATTGTGATAGCCACATACTTGAGTTTATATGTTTTCTCAGCAGAATCAGGGCTGGAAGGGATAACAGAGGGATAAGTCAGAATATTTGCAAGAGTTTCTATATCAGCCTCATCGCATTATACTTTTTCTACTTCACTGAGGAGCTCTCTTCTCACATGGAAGCTGGGGTTTAAAAAAAGTTAACAAACAAATTAAGTGAGGCCTGTATTTAGTTTATCAAGCAAGACAAATTAAGAGGCTGAGAATTAACTAAGTTAACATCTTTATTTAAAAAATAACTAGTTGAAGATTTTAACTTTGCATAGCATTTCTCCCCCTTTTTGTATGTAGATAGAATTTCATAGAGCATCCTTTTGAATTTTTGTCATGCTTTATGTGTATGTGGTGTTTGTGTGTGTTTATTAATTTTAAAATGTAAATAGCTGTGAATTCTGAAAGTGGTAAAGAACTGTTTATAATTTATATTTATTTAAAGTCACTTATTTTCTTGTTAGTTGAGTACATTGTAAAAGATTTTATTTCAAAATTTGTTGTTTCAATACACTTAAATCTGAGGTAGCTGAAAATGATACAGTAGATTATATAGTTCCTAGTATATAGTCATCTGGTGCTCTTTAGACAACTCATATTTCAGAAGAATAAATGAAAGAAACTGTTTGAACTGGTACCCAGGTTACAAAAAATAATTTGGATTGTAAACTGTGCTGTAAAAATTTTAAATTAAATTAATTCCTTAATATCTCTGCTTCTTTTGCACCTTTTTGCATTCATCACTGCATTTACTGGACAGTAATTGTAAAATGCATGGATTTTTTTCTAACTTTATTCATTAATGTTTAGCATACTATATAGTAAAGGCTTTTTGCAGTTATTTTGTATAATGAAGGCTGTGGCTATAAAGTTCATATACTGAACTCACTGTCTAAAATACAGTAGCTAACAAGCTAAGAGCTAAACTCTCTTTACCTCAAGATCAAATTCTCTTTAGGTTTATTTCTAAATAATATAAAACAAAGAGATAAACTTATGTAAACTGAAATGAACTTCTGAATAACTTTTTTTTGGTATCAGTTGAAACTAAATGCAAAACTAAATAAAAGACTATAACTTTCCATCTAGACAACTCTTGGCTGACTATTTGGTTGGTTGAATATGCTAGTAGATATTTACTACTTTTGTCATTGCTGTCCTTAATTTGTAGCCTATTGTGTAAATGCAATTTATATTTACATATCATATAAATAACTTTTGTGGTCTAGCGTGGCATATACAAAGCAATATGCATGCTAAAATAGATTACTCACGTGCAGCTAATTGCAAGAGGGTGCAACAGATACATCATTGTTTGTCATTGTAATAAAAGATAGGAATGCAATGCAAAAGTAAAAAAGAGCAGAGACATATATTCAACCTTGATTTTGTATTATGTATTCCCTGTTATGTCCTCTTAATATTCTCTAGTAAGTGGAATCTCTTAAAGATAACTCAGTTAGGAAAGTTGTTAATCCCATAAAACGCTGTGGGTACAATTTTTACAAGTCTTCTTTGCAAGCAAAGGCTTATTTTGAGAAAGATGATGTGGGACTGAGACTGAAAGCATTCTTAAATTATTGCAATTATATATCTCCATGCCATGCCAGAACTCCTTAGTTTCAGGTTGGAAATGATAATTCAGTGTTTCTGTGATTGTATTAATAAATAAATGTTACTTGTTCAGTTTTTTTAATGTAGAATTCATTTTCTCTAGATAGGACTTTACCCCTTTTTTGCAGTGTTTTAACTTTTTTCCCAAGCCAAGGATAGAAATCTTGAAAAAATGCCAATGAAAAAATTGTTCTTTCCCTTAGAGATTATCAAGTGCAGCACTAATTTTTCCTAAGGACTAGATGAATCTGCTTAATACATACAGAATTGCAGACAGAATTATGAAACCAATTGATATCAATTATCACACTAACCTTACAGCAGAAAGATTAAAGAACAAGTGAACAGGATGTCCTGGCTGCCCTTTTTATGTTTCTCTTAACAGTTTCATATTTTCTAGTAACCTGGAGTAAGAGGAAAAAAAAAGGAAGGAAAAAATCCTCCATCTTATTGTGAAATAGCTGTGATGATAATTTCACTTGCTGTGATGCTTTTTAGCTGTTTGTAGTTCATGACCTTTAGTAAATCTGAACTATAACATAGTGCAAAGATTAAAAGTTGATTTAGTTTTCATTAGATTAAAAATATGGTGAGACAGATATTAGTTCTGTAATGTTGGTCACTTTTATTAAACATCCCACTCCCTTCTAAAAAAAAATTAAAGGAGAAAAACAGTACAACTTTTTTTTTTTTCCTCAGCTGAAAAATGTTTGGACAGCAAACTGTCTCTATGGTGGAGAGTTTTCTGTGGGAGTTTTGGCAGTCTGTGGTTTGTGTCACTCCTCTCAGCACAGCCAAGTTTAGATGCTCTCTTAGCTGGAAAGTCCATTCTGAAGTTATAGGGCATGCTTCTGTTATGGGAAGCTCCCCAGAACAGGAAAAGGGATGACATTCATACACCCAGACCCAGTTGCTGTCCTAAACCTCCTTGCATATAGTTGCTTCCTTCCTGTGGCTTCACTCATCCCTTTGCATGCATGGGGAAACCTAAAGAGAAAGCAGAAGAACCTGGTCTCTTCTAGGGGTGCAGCTGGTGAAGGAAACCTTTATTACACTGAACCTAAATAACTCATTATGAAGACGCCCTAATGGATGTACAGCCTGCAGAGCAATAAAAAAAATTTTCCTCTTTGTGATTATTGTTTTACCTTTGACTAATAGGATGGTTTTAAAATATCTATTTAGGTGTGCAGAGCTATTAGATGTCTATTAATGTCCTTTTCATTGTAATGCTGTGCTGTGTAGTTCAGCAGAGGAAAAATTGGCAGTTAATTTTACTATTGATGCAACCACTAGAGTCGTCAAGTGCCCATCAGATAAAACTTTGTTGCAAGGAAAATGTTGCTAGACTAGATGTCAGTGACAGATAGATGCTGTGTGTAGAACATGCCATTGAAATATCTCAGCTACCAGGAGCTGCTGGTGTAGATGAATGGCCAGGAGCTGCATCTCGAGCCAGAGGCTTATGGTGGGATTCCTGGGGGTAAATTACTTCAAACTCAGCAAAGACACGTGATCTGATAATGCCCTCTCAGAGCTGGGACTGTTAGCAGTCAGAACCAGAAGGAGAACTCAGGAAATTTTGCAAAGACAAGAAGCACAAGCCTTATGAGCAGTAGGCCAAGATGACACACTTTTGGTGACCCAAGCAAAACAAAAACAAAGTCTCAGACCAAAGGCCATCAACAAAGGAAACAAAGAGCAATACCCTACCCAGATATTCATTGTTAGGTCATAAAACTGCTGTGTAATAATGTTCTTAATTATTTTGAACAAGTATTCCCTCTTTAGCAGAAATTTGTTTTAGGGAAGAAAATTATTTTCCCAGTTGGTTCATTGAGCAAGGAGAGGGAAATTATGGCTGCATAGGCCCACTGAATAAATCTGCAGAAGGACATTACCTGATTTAAATGCAAAATTGGGGAAAAAGTCTTGTATAGAGAAGGCACAAGAAAGAAATAAAACTGATGGGATTAGTCAAAAGCCTGGTTAAAAAGAAGTGGAGCCCAAAAACTGACTGGGACAGGCTAGGAATTGAGGAGAAAGGGCAAGTAAGATCACACTTGAGGCATATTTTGGAAAAAAGATTATGGATTTGGGAGTTTGAGGAAGGATATCTGTAACTGGGATTCTGAAGTCTGTCAGATGACGTTCAGACCAGAAAACACTTAACAAAGGAAAGGGGAAAGGCACATTTCTTGGAACAAGGTTTAGAGCCAGAGAGGATGAGGCTCCCTGGTTGAAGAGACAGGGGTAAGGAGACCTGAGAATACTGGAGCAATAATGAAAAGGATGCTCCAGATTATGCCTTATGGAGCCGGTTAGTGGTGGATGTCTGTGTGGAAGAGCAAGAGGTTCCAACCCTGAAAAAGGCACATGTGGGTCTGATTATGGAGCTGCACGCTGGAATTTGAGCTGTTTTTTTTTGTTTTTGTTTTTGTTTCTGGTGTGTTGTTTTTCTTTTCTTTTAATCTGGTACATTACATAAAAATAAACTGTCAAAAAGCATTATGGAAGTTGCAGTTTCCGCTAGCTCAGGGGTCTCTGGAACGTGAGTCTCTGTAACATGAGTCTCAGTGGCACAGTCCCTGTACCAAGGGACTGCTTAGGCTTTCCCAAGACAGCAGTTTGTGTCATTACTTGCTGCTGAATGGGACCCTGGAAGCAAAGAAAACCATGGCTATCACTTTTGCAGGAATGTGTACATGTATGTACAGACATAGGTACACGTGCATATGTTTATATGTGTGTATATGCCTCTATGCAGAAAGGGGATATGTGTGATGATACAATCAACACAGTTTTTCAATTTTCCTCATATATAATGGCATAAAGATGTTTTCACTTGTCCAGATTAAGGATCTGTCTTTTGTATCAAGGAGCATCTGCTCTTTGACAGTGGCTGTAGCAGATGGTTATGGAAGAATAATCATCAATACAGCCATTTTATTTTGTTATGTCTCCTTCCTTCACAGTTTTCAGGTTCTAGTGATCTATGGCTCAGAGATTTCCTATGCCAGAGGTGATATCTTAGTGTTTAATAGCCCTTGATAGATTTTTCTTCCCACCCACAATATCCCCCGGCAATGAATTTCAGTTTTATATTGTGTGTGAGAAAAGATCTGCCTTTACTTGTTTGTACCAGCTGCTTGATGTTTATTAGTTCCTGTCATATGCAGCACACTGAAAAATTGTTCCCTGTTCACTGTCTTGCTGCCATGCTTCAGGATTATTTAGATGCTTCTCATTTTTTCTATCTCCATCACCTCATTTACAGGATGAAAAGACCAAGTCAGTGACCTGCTTGGTACACTTTGATTGTGGTAGCCACACTTTTCTGGGAGATACTATCATCTGACTCAGAAAGAAAAAAAAATAATTACACTTGAATTAGATTAGGTAGCCTAAACCCACCAATAAATACTTTAAGTTCTGCATCAAAGTCCTTTTTATAGATGTATACCATGACAATAGCAAAACATGATTGGAGGAGTATTCAAAACTATTTGCAAACCTTTTATAAAGCTGATTCACATATATCCTAGCTAGGGTGATTCTAGATATAAAAATTTGAAGATGATCATATGTCCTCCTCCTTCTTCCCTTCATATAACTCCGAATAATTCAGTAATATTTGAAAATGTGACAGTTTACAGGTTAGATGTAAGAAACTTTGTTGGTCCAATGCAAAAACTCCTGAATGTTTCTTTACAAGTGGGATAAGTCTTACAAAGCAAAAAGCTAACCTTTTACGTTATGGCCATTTTGAGTACGGAAAAAAATACTGTTAATCATTGTTATAGGAAAAAATCATTGTGATAGGAAAAATGTAGTATTTTTAGACTTCATTTACTAGAATTTGGAGGCACAGATTTTGTAATGGAAAGAAAGGAGAACGTATTCCTAGTACCAATTTGATTACATTCATTTATTTATTGATGCATTCATTTTGATGTTCACACTGTCTTCTTTGAACTGTGTATTTGATTTTTCCAGCCACAATTTTACTTAATTGTACAGGGTTGGCTGGCAGTAGTCTCATAAACACTTGGAAAACTGGAAGAATTTATAGGTATGGGTAATTTCTGAGATAAGAAGAAGGGAAAACTACTATGATTATATCCCAGGACAATAGTACTATATAGATCCTGCAAATTCTGTGTATCTGGCTTTCCCATAAGATTTAGCACAGGTAATGCTTCCAGGATTTAAAAAAAAAAAGAAAGTGGTTTCACTAACTTATAATCACAGCACCTACCTTCTTTCAGCATTCTGGTTAAATACTTTCCTCCTTTGCTTTGAAGCAATCCACTATTCTCTAAAGAATGGCAAATCAGAGCTATTACATATGAGTCTTGCCCCTAGGACCTTGCTTTTATTGAAATATCAGTGCAGTAATTTTTAAAAGTAACAGTAATGGTAAAAGGTCAGTGCGTTAACTCTTGTAAAAAGTTGTCATTTGTCCTGTGTGTGTCAATTATAGTCAGTGGTAATTTTATTTTCAAAGAGAAAGAAGGCAAGGTGTCCTAAGAAGGTGTTAGGTCACTGGTACCCCTCTTCATTTTCCTCTCAATAAACAAGGGGAAAAAGAAAAACAACTTAATTGGAGCAGTTTGTCACCAGCAAAGCATCTTCCACAACTTGGGTCTGAGGACATGCTTAGAGGAAGGGCCCAGCAGGCAGCAATCTGAGACATGCTGGGGTTAGAGAGAAGGTACTGACACTGGGCAGCCAAACCTGGAAACAATACATGAAGGTTCTTGTACTGTTTCTTGAGCAGGTGTGTTGATAAACCCTACATATACCTCTAAACTGCCTGCAATCTAGTTCACTTTTAAAAGCATTAGAAGTTATTACTGCTGGAAATGCTTAAATGCTTATTGCTTTAGACCAATCATAGTAGAAACACTAAAAATGTTTGAGAATTAACTCTGGTAGGGAAATAAATCAAATTGGGTTTTCCCTTATGTGGTCTGCCTACTATTGTGAGCAGTTGTGTAACACTGAAAGAAGCTCTATATTTCTAACTTACTTGATAACTAGATGATTTTTTTCCCCCTGAGAAATTACTGCTTCATGTCTCTTTCTATATTAAGTGCAGTTTCCAGCTAAGCGCTTGTCAGGTATTCTTGATGATAGCACTTGTGGGATTATTCTGCTTTGTGGAAATTTCCTCTAGTTTATTTCCAGTTTGCCTAGTCTCAGACACATGAAACTAAAATAAGATACCTATATGCACAGACCACTTGTGTATTTTGGTTTCTATATAAATTAAAATCACATAGGATTTTTATATGTAACAGGTAATAATTGACAGCAAAATATGGTTTACTGTAAAGTACAGGGTGCTTTATGTTCTTTCTGCACTGATGGTACAGGCAGACAGAATTGAGTTATCATCCCACAGCAAAAAGGGGCACACTTCCCCTGGGGTAAGCTTTACTACATCATAAGAAAACCACCCTTCTTTCTAGGCCATTAATTTTTGTTGAAGCCTGGCATGCCATTACAAGATTAATTTATCATCTTTCTGGGACACGCACAAGGCAGGATGCCAATATATAATTAGATGGATTTCATTCTCTGTCATCATGAGCTTTACTTGGTAAAAATGCCTGCTTCCAAGACAGATAAGGAGCTCCTGACTAAGCAGAGTAGAGCACCACCTAATCCCGCTTTCCATCCTTGGTGTACACTCGTCCATTTCCAGTGAGACGTGGACAAAGAGGACGCAGCTCTGAAGATGACCTGTTACAAAGGCAGCCTTACTGGTTTTGCTTAACTCGACTGTATCACCTCCTTATGAACTTCATTTGAAAAGACTTTTCAGTTTGGTTCATCTTCAACAACACAGAATTAGCACATGATAAAGGTTTCACCTGCCCAGAATGCGCTGATAGAAAGTACTCGTATTTTTTCTGTCTGAATGAAATCAAACTTCTGTGTTTGTGTAACTCCAGGTTTGGAGCTAAATGGGGTTCAAGGGCACAGAGGGTCAAGCATAGCAAAGGGGGAAATCTTAAAGGATAGGTCTAGCAACCATAAAGCTTTGGAAAAAAGTTTGTTTTAGTGCTTAACACAGAAGGTGAACCACAGGAAGAAGAGTGTTTGGGGGATGTCCAACATATGTAATTTTAAATTTTTTTTATTTTTAGCAGGAAGAGAGTGCCACTAATTCTATTGTACTGTTTGCCTCGTCTTAAGTAGAATAAGCTGTCCACAACACTGATTTGTTTGTATATGTTCATCTTGTGTGTGAGTTCCTAGGCAGAGTTAATTGGGAATAATTAGGCCACCTATCGTTCTGACTTCCCATACAATTTAATTAGGTTTTCTTTTTTTCTTGTGTGTCAGAAGCCTTTTATAGTCTAAGTTCTTTGATGCAAGAAAAAAAAAAAACAAACCTGTGCTTGCTAAGGCATACTTTGGAATTTTCTAGAGTGTTCATTCCAGCAGTGCAATTTTATCCCATTTACTAGCAAAGGGTCTTTAGCCTGGGTTTGAGCAGCGACACAGCACAGAGCTATATTTGTATGCAGCCATTACTGTTTTCAAGTCTTTTAGTGTTAGGGGTCGATAAATGGCTTTCAGTCCTGGCACCATTCATACCTCTGAGCCCAACAGACCAGAAATTTGGAGAAAAGTCTTTGCTTTTACTAAGATTTCAGAGTCACCTGGTGTGTGTCCAGATTTTATCTTGGTTACTTTAATGATATCTCAGAAGTGCAGAGGTTGAGGTCTGTGTTGCCATCTGTGAGATTGGTTGTTGGCTACTCAGAGGAGCTTGAGGTACAGAGCATTATCAGGTAATGGACACCCACAGCTTCTCTGTGAGGGCAGACTGGATGGAAAATGGGACAAAATGGGTTTTCTAGTGCAGCAGACACTAGAAACAGCTTTAGTCAGCTCTACTAGAAAATGTTTGCCATTGTTCTTTGTTCAAGGGAAGAGCATTTACTACTCCTTGTGGGAACAGATCATCAGGGAGGAAGTTCTTCATCATAAGGGGTACTCTGAAAAGATTCTTGAATATGCTGTAGTTGATTTTCAGAGTGGTTCTTAGAGGCCCAAGTTAGCCTAATGCTATTCCTCTGAAGTTTATAGAAAGCATATTCAGTGACTGGGCCAACAAGATATATTGATTTTCTTCATGTGTTTCTCTTTATGGTGACTGACGCTGGGATTGTGGTGGTGTGGTGCCAAAGATCATTAATCTTCTAGTATCCTTTTTGTTCTTGTTCCCTCTTGTTAGATCCTAGCTGTAGATACAGCTGGAAAAATGGCTGTCAGAATGGAGTATGATAGGGAGTTGCTGGAAAGGAGCCATTAATGTGCCTTGTTACAGATTCAGAGCAAAGGCTTTCAAAGAGCATTCATCCAGCATTCCTACAACTGCAGTGTGTGGCACTCCTAATATGTTTGGAAGAAGGCATCAGGCCCACCAACTTCACTTTTTAAACTGACTGTAAGGAAATGAAACAAATGGAGCTTACTTTTAAGTTTTCCTGCATAGAATCAAAATTAAAAAGTACCTTTTGCTTATTTAGTTAGAGCAATTAAAACTCAGTAAGTCAAATAAAGCACAATAAGGAGTAAAAAGCTCTGTGAATTTGTCAGTGATTTGATTAATTTGTTGTAAGTAACTGAAATAAAACTGAGAATCCACTTAGAAAGTAAAGGCATTTAATTGTAAAAAAAATCAACCGTTAAAGCAATCATGAAATGTACACATCCTGTGAAGGACTCTAATTGCTGTTCGTGTAGCTTCAGCTCTGAGAGTGTGAGATAAATTCAAGTGAAAACAGTGACTCTGACTGGAGTGTTTTGATCCAGGTGTAAAAATGCATCCAGAGTTACCATCTGTGTTTCCTTGCTGATGCCTCTCACAGGGATGAGTCTGCTGTATGACTGCAGCCTCAGCTAAATAACAAATTAATTACTCAATTTTTGGTTTGTTGATCCATGTCATTGATCTAGAACGTGCTTTCAGTAACTATGTATATTTACTGGGTTGGTAGACATATGCTCATGGCTGAACTCTGTTCTGTTCAGCTAAGATAACAGCATAATATCAATCTGTAATTAATACACTGACTTAGATAAAAAATAAATCCTGTTCTTGACAGTGTTGGTATTCATTCTTTGCTCTGAAATTTCATGAGTAATTTTGTATATCTTATCTTAAAGTGTGCTCTCAGTAATCAATCAGCAAGGAAAAATTTAAACTCTTTCCTAAATTATGGTCTTTAGATAATACTCTAGCTAAAATTTTTATGGAATGACTGGATAGTGTTGAAGCACTTACATTCATTAATGTTTCATATAGCAGTTTGGTTATTTCTGTTTGGTTGTTTCATTACACATGTGGCAGAATGCGGCTCCAATCTCTTTCCAAAGCAATATGTATGGGACTTTGGAAAGCTCCTGGGAGTGTAATTTCAGTACGCTTGAGAATGGATACAGCTGGCTATGTGACTGAAGGTCTGTTTTCTTCACACTTCATTTAATGATACTTCTATAACCTACCCAAATTCTGAGTGTCACCTATCTCATGGTAGCCATGGAGGCACTGTTACCGACAGGGGACTGGAATACGCTTGCATTGTAACTATTGCACGTAAAAACTGATTTCTGCTTTTTACTGACAAGATCTTCATAAGCCATGGCCCAGAGAATAGTACTGTAATTGACAGCTTCTCTCTTAACATTTGGAATATTTTTACAAGCAAAGTAGAAAATGACATCTCCAAGCTGAGTGAAGATACTTCTGCAGTGTCTGGTATGGCACATGCTTTTCCTAATACTTGCATTGTGACAGAGCAGCCAGCTTGGAGTGAGTGGTTCTGAATCAATAAATCAATAAATTAAGAATCAATAAATATTCCTACATTCAAATTAATGGACTGGATCTTTTTTCCTTTCTCTAAAACTGCTTTGATCCCCACCAGTATTTGCCAATAAGTAAATTTGCTGTATGTATACTATGGCAATATGGTAGCAAAATGTGTCAGAATATATGACAACAAACTCAGAATGGGCTTTTATTATGATTTGCTGTAGGAAACTTCCCATAAAAAGACAGGTGATGTTTTGTTTTGTTTTGCTTTTACGGTAAGAATGGATAAGGGAGAGAGGGCACAGCTTGGCTTCCAGGGAAGGGAGCTTTTTTTCTACCTCCTGTGTTAGTGAGAGGCAAGGCCAGTTCTGGATGGAGGCAAAGCAGTGAATCACCTATGACAGCAAGCCCTTGACAAAATGGCTCCGAATCCCTAATTTAGTTTATCTGTGTTAGAGACAGGGAAGACCAAGTTTGCTGGTGTCAGACATTGTGACAAAATGTGTGAGAAGGCAGCTACTCATGGAAACATTTATTATTCTCCAGCCAGGAAAAGCAGGATCACAAGTTCATTTTCCTGGAGTTCCCTGACAAACCTGTCTCACCTCTCACCAGCAGCTCTGGAGGTACTATTCCAAGCAACTCAGTTCCAGCTGATAAGGTTCAGTTTTTGATAAGAAACTGTGAAAAGATAACTCTAGCCCGGCATGATGTTTGACTTCTCAGGTTGGATGTGACACAAGCGTGAGCATATATCACATAGGAGTAGAAAAAAATGAAAGGTTCTGTTCATAAATAATTCTTATATATCTGCTGTATAAATGCAGGCAAAATACCACTGGGTATGGGCAATACATGAACCACTAACCTTCTGATAAAACACTTTTCAAAATGCATTTTTTATAACCAACATGTCTGTATTCCACCCGCAGTCATCATGTGTTAATTTCAAAAAGCTATGTATATAAAGACATTAAAATTGCTGTTGTAAAATGACTAGAATGCATGTTTTTATCTGTTAGCTTGTGTGCATTACAATATTTTTTACCAGAATAATTCTACAGAAAAATTAATTTTTTAAATGGGAGTTGAGACTATATTTCAATTTTTTTTTCGCTCAGAAGATAAAAAGAAATCTTTGTCTTTCAAGTAGTTTAGAGTAAAACTTCTAAAAGAATTTTCTAAGCACTGAAAAAGTTGACTCTAAAGCTAGGTCTTTTCCTTATTTTAAAACAGAGGTTGTCCACTTGCATGATTTTGAAGTGCAGCATGTTTCATGCATAGTTCAAGTACACATCCAGGACATCTCTCTTTTTACAAATATAAGAAATTAGTCAAGTTCTGTTGTGGATGCAGGAGAGCCCAGTGGGAAGAAGTGACAATGTCTGACTCAGTTCAGAAGGCTGAATTATTTCTTTATTATAATTATGATAAAATACATTAATATACAATATAAAAGGAAGATATTAAAAACTACATACTACTTTCTCCTACTCTAACTCTAATGTAACTAACTCGTGACCCTGCTTGTGAGAGTCCACACACAGGTGGATTGGATTGGCCATCAGGCTCAAACAATCCTCACCAGAATCCAATCAAGCACTCACTTTAGGTAAACAATTTTTTAAACACATTCTACATAGGAAAAATAAGGAGCAGAAATAGAAATTGTTTTTTCTTCCATTTCTCTCTGTGCACCTCTAGGAAAAATCCTGAGTGAGGGAAATGTGCTTGCTACAAAGTTCTATTCAGCAAAGACTGTGTGGGCACTATGGGGATGTAGTGGCATTCCCAGCCTCCCAACCTAACCTGGCAGCAGTACCCTTTGGAACCATTACCCCTTCCCATTTGTGAGCTATTCCAGAAGTTCCTTATCTTCTCTACTTCAAGGGGTGTGGGATGTGTCTTGTCTTCACCTACCTCAGGTGGGTGAAGATTTTGTTACATGGCTCACAGAACAAAGGTATGTGTCAGCTTTCTTTAAAATATTTTAGAGGTAACGATAACTGAGCTGCATCAGTTACTGGCCTTGGAGTAAAGGGATTTTTTTGCACGTCGGTTGTTATGAACCTCACTTTGCATACAAAATAAACTTGATTGAATCCTAATGCACACATTTGGTTGACACAGCTCAAGATATCAGTTGACAGTTCAGAAATGCTGAACTGTGCAACTTAAGACTCACATTTTTTGCTTTGTTTTCCTTCAGGCAGAAGCCATCCTCTTCAGCTGACAGCCAAACGCATATTTCTTGATTGTGTGGAAAGGATATTGGTATAGTCTACAAATAATGTCATCTTCACTTGAGAGGGGATTCATACTCACACAGATTTCTTCTTGTTATGTAATTATGGAATGAGCCAAAAAGGATGCTTAATAAATGACTAAATATCAGGGCTGAAATTGTGGTAATAAGAACACAATATTCTTACAAGTGCATGCAGTCAGAGCAAAGCAATTATATTCATCAATTATAGACATGTGCTCTAGAGCACCACATCACTGCACATTTTTGCATTTGGAGAAAGCAATCCTTCCATGTCCAAAATCAAAGATATAACAGAAGGAACTGTTCCTAAACTGCACACCTGATGTTACATGGCTTCATTTTTTGCAAATCACTGCAACGACATGTTAATTATTTCCTGTGGCAAGAAGGATCTCAATGAATTTATTTACAGCAGAGATAGAAGTTTTAGTTTTCACATAAAATCCTTTATATATTACCCACCCTTACAGCCTTGTCTGCAAGTTTCCAGTCCGTATTTATGAACTTATTTCAGTCTACATTTGCTTATACATTTGGAAATAGGTTGATCTTGAAGGATTTTATGTTAGGAAATTACTTAAGAAAATAAGTCCTAATAAGGATATACCAGATCCTAAAGATGTCTAGGTGTTATCAGATATTTAAGCTTTATGCCCATATTGATGAAATTCTGTAAAAACCTAGAATTAATGAAGCAGCTTCTAAGATGATCCAGTAAATATTTAGAGGTCATTCCCATGTTTTATACTGAACTTTCTCTGCTGCAAATTCACTGCCAGCAGTGTTGCAGCAAGCAAGTTCAAAATTAGCCTCTGTCCATAAATATGGGTAGGATGTATTCTTAAGTGGAAATCTCCATACAGACTGATCATAAACTATGTTAAGTATACTTAGAAGTAAGATTCCCACCACTGTCCCAGCAAATGAGTAGAAGGTTTAGATGATGGAATTTGCTTCCTATGTTCTGTTACACAAGAATAATGTGATTACATCTTAGTAGAAATTGTGAGTGCCCTGGGAACAATTTTAAATCAGATTTTACATGTTGAGGTTACTGAATGGAAAGCTATTTTATGCTATCTAAAGCAGAACAGTGATCCTTAATTTTGTCTTCAGTCATTTTGCTAGGTATAACTGTGTGCTGGTGAGCTACCAGAGTTTTAAATGAAATGCCTTGATACTCTTATAGAATTGCCCAGATTATCAAAAGTTAATGGTAAGTGAACAATTTAGGCATTTGCAATTATTCACTGTTAAACTGACTTCTGGCCCAAATACAGAAACTAAAATTACATGGATTTACTCAGGTTTAACACCCTATATTTTGCCTGCAGGAAATGATAAGCTACAGTGGAATTATTCAAGATATGGGGTAATCTTTAAGCAAAATACAGGGAGTTTTTTTTTTTTTTTTT
>QUSF01000002.1:45829862-45898686 GCA_003676055.1 Chloebia gouldiae | reverse complement strand
TTTTTTTTTTTTTTTTTAATCCTAGTTCAAAGAGTATGCAAGCATATAATCTGGGGATGCAATGCAATTACCAGAAATAATTTAAAATTGGTTACTTCACTTGACTATGACTCTTTGAAGAATAAATAGTAATTGTTTTAAGTGCATAATTACTTTAATATTGGCTTCTTTCAGCAAGTTTCAGACTTCTAGGTTAAGCTCTAAGTCCTGTGCATCTGTCCACTCAAATTCTGTTTATTCTTCAGGCTGTCACAGTTCCATTATTAAACCCGTTGAAGCCCTTTGAAGTTCTTGCACATAAAAAGACTGGTGCAGACTCCCATGCAGCCTGATCTTTGCTATGCTAACTTTTTTCAGCATAACTGAAGTTTGAGAACAAGTTAAGTCATCATTAAGAAACTCTGCTAACAAAAATTACTGACTTTTATAAATGTATTTATGTCCACATAAAAATGGGTTTTTTTTGGAAGGCCTTGCTTGTGAAGCTGCAAATACATTTCTGATTTCCAGAAGGAAACCCAGTATTGGAACCTGGCTGTGTTTCTCTGGAAGGGAGAGGCCGTTCTGAGCCACAGAACCAGTGTGCTTTGATCTTACAGCTAAGCACCATGCTGTGACCCTGCTGGGAAACAGTGCTTGGGATTGAGGTAGCAGGTCCTTTTTGGACAGTGCTGGGAGTACCATCTTGTGGACTCTGAGCACCTGAACACCTGTGGCATCAGCTGAGCTCATCTACACCAATAATTACTTAATTTTTGCTTGATTTCCACAGGTTGACATCCATGCTTTCTGCTGCCCTCAACCACAAGAGAGACTTGTCTGGGCTACAACCAGAGTTGTAGAAACAGAAATCCCACCTCTGTGCAAATACTTAGCAAAGTAGATATAGTCAGAGGCTTCCGTAATTTTGCTGTATGCCCTCTCTACTTTTCAGAATCTTGTCTCAGACATAGCTCTGTAAGCCCCTTTTCAGCTGGAGGTCCTCACTCCAATGGAGTCACATTGCCACAAAGCTGGCAGAGAAGGGCAGTCAAATCTCAAAGCTGAGATAAAAGTCATTCTCATGAGTACTTCCAAGTTTCTTCCAAATCCCTAAAAACCATACAAATACCAGAGGATTTCAGGGAGTTCCTCTGAGGTAAGGGGAAAAAGAAAAAAAAGCTTTTCCCATAATTTATTTGGGAGAAAATTCCCTTTATGTTTTTCTTCTCCTTAATCACGCTAATGTAATTTATATCCATTAAGAAATCCATGATGTTTTTGTAATGAGCAATATAACAGGTTAAGCTCCATGCGTTGGCCCAAATCTGACCTGAGCAACTAATTTCTAGTTTCCTGCAATTCTCCTGCTCATTTCTATTGTCTTTTACTGCAACAGAAAAGTGGCAATACACAGAACCTACATGTGTTTTTTCTAAGTTTATTTGTAAGAAAAGAGCATTTTAAGGGATAGTAAATACTAGTAGTTATTAAGCTTTCGAAGAAGCATGGTAACCATTTATTCTTCTCTTTTCCTTACAACTCAAAGGTGAATGTTGAATGCAAATAAGTATTATTAGCACGACATCAACACCTCTATTGTTTCTTGACCTTTCCTTGCCCGTCCGTTTCTCGGAGCATTTTCCCCTTTATGGGCATTCCGCTAACCCTCTGTTTGGTCCGAAGGTGGCAGCATCTCACTTCTGTAGAAAGTTTCAGTCTCGTTTGACTGTGCGGTGGCTTGACCCTGTGTAGTTTCTGTACGTCAGACACAATTTTAGCAAAGCAAATGAAGACATATTCAGTGTTTGCTTTCTGAAGAAAAAAGTTTTCAGTGTGGGATACTGTGTCCCCAGAAAGACTGCTAGTTGTCCACAGGTAACTTGAAATATATGGTAGTAAAAGCAGAGTCACTGAATACTTTGCTATCTGCATTTTAATGCTGTGGCAATGCTGTTACAGAAGCCCTCTAACAGCAGCTATCACTCGTCCCTGGCAGTGTTGTGGCATGCCTGCTGTGGCAAACCCTGGGAGTGGGATGGTGTTTTGGGGTCTACTTTCAGCTGCAGCATACCCTCCAAAGCTCTTTTGAATTTTTGCTGCTCAGCGTTGCCCTGGACAAGGTAATCTAGGCCAGTTACCTAGGCCAGTCATACTTGGGTAAAGACCTATCAGTTTTGGGATCTTCTGTTTTTTTGGGGACTGAGACAACACTGGTTCCCAGCCCTGTCATAAACATTCCTTGTGAATTCAGGCTGCTTCCTTCAGGACTGGGTGCCCCACTTACCCATTTTAGAGGAGAGATGACAGCACACACCTGTTTTTTTCATTCACACACCTTTTTTCTGCCCTGCCATCTTAGGCTGGGGACTCTGGGGACAGGAAGCATCTTCCTGTCATTTGGCCAGAGGCTAGCCCTGGGACAGGAGCAAGGTTCCCCATCCGGACAGAGAAGAGCTGTCATTATCACTGGAGCATAAATAATGATTCAACATCCACATAGCACCAGCTATGACTGCAGCTTTCCACTAAGTGGGAGGCAGGGAGGAGGGAGGGGAAGTTTGCACAGCTGTGTAGTGCAGGCTGTGCACAGGGGAGAAGCTAGGTAGCTAATGGTTTCTCAGCCACTCCAGTAATTCTGTGTCTGTAACAGCCCAACAGCAAATGAAACATTTTCTATAGCTGCAAATACACATTCCTGCTTTTGATTTTCTGATCTTTAAAAAATCTCTTCTTCTCACCCCCTCCCCCATAAAAATGGCTCAATTGAAGACCTCTGTAATAGTCGAATATATCTAAACAATGTCTGCACTGATCATGTCAGCTCAACAAGGCTGAAGCACACACAGCTTATGCTTTAAGCTCTGAGTGCAGAAGGAGAGAAAGTGGAGAATGTCTTGTAGGAGAGAAAGTGGAGAATGTTTTGTGCCTCTGACCTCTCAAGTGTCATCTTCTTAGCAGCTCAGATCACTCTTCAAAATTATTCTATTACTCATCTGGCTCCCTGACATCTGCTTTATCATTTCCTTTCCAGGCAGTAATCCAAGTAACCAAAATAAATATTTTTTTTTTGAAGCAGAACACCTTGTCTGTAAGCTTGCAGAGATGACAAACCACAGTATATTCCTGATTGTGTGAAACTCCATCTTTGCAACTTGAAAATCCAGCTGAGAGAAGGGAGTGTTTATAAGAAATAGTTCTTTGTTGAGCTAAGAGTTTGTGTATTCCTACCAGTGACATCAGTGGCAATGTCACCAATAGGAATATGCCACTGGTTCCCACTCACCATTCTAAATTAGGATTGCACCTTTAGAAAAAATAAAGACAAGTATGAGAGGATCAATGGTTTGTCGTGGTCCTCTAAATTACTTGGGTGGTAGAGAATTGTCAGCACACTGTCATTGTAACTCAAGCTACAGACAGTCAGAACATAAACTACACTGATAATTTTTACAAATCTGTGACAATAACACCAGCTGGAGTCTGCTCTGTTGAGAGAAGGCCTATTGCTGATCTCATTTGCTGGGACAAGTATAAATTCATTACTTCACTGGAGTTACTTGGAATATCAGTGTGCTCAGAATTTGGCTGACTACCCATTGCTGATTTCTGAAGCATAGTTTTACAGCAGTATCTTCTTATTCTAAAAATCTAGGACTGTGGCTATGCTATCCACCCCCACTTCACATTACCTTTTAGTAACAGGATCCACAGATTACCTGTTGAAACTATTAGAAAAGATTGTATTTCTTCAAAAGTATGAGGAAGTCCCAGGAATGCTTTGAGTCACAGAAGTTATCCTTTGAAATCACAGGTGACCATGCAATGGGCCTTTTTCTTGTGCAGAGTAGTCCTGGAGATATACAGCCTTTCCTCCTGTAGACCTTCAAACACTTTATGAAGGCAGTTAAGCATTATAACCACAAGTCCAGGACTATTTAAATAGCAATAGGCTGCAGTAAATTGAGGATATGAAGTATACTAACAAATACTACTGGTGGCTGAATGCAAGACTGCTCATGATACACCTGATGGATATGCCAGTAAGTCTCACTACAATTTGACAGCTTATAGCTGTAAAAGCACACAGCAAATTAGATTCAGCCACAGTCATGGGTGTGGAAATTGCAGTCAATATTATCTGTTACAATTGTGGCATGTCTTCTAATGGGGACCCAGCAGGAATCGGGTGTTTAAATTAAATGCAATGTATTAGTCTTGATGATAATTAGCCTTTTAAATTTTTTAAAATTTAAGTTCAGATATAGGTTAACACAGGAAACAAAGCTCTTTAATAAACTGGAAGAAATTTCTGGAGATTTCCCTGGCAACATACAGAGAGCAACTGACAGTCCCTTGTGCCAGCTGTTTCACATGAGCAGTTCAAGAGGGGAAGGTCATTTAGGTTTTTCATTGGAAGGATGAAAACTGATTCTGTTTGTTCCCTGTGCTTTTATAGTATGTGGTGTCAGATTGCCCCCAAATAAAGGGGTTAGCTTTTCAGATGGGCAACTTTTTTACAGAGTAATCATGGCACATGTGAAAATGATGACAGACAAACCACAGGCAATCAGGGGACTGATCTAGCTCACTTAATAATGAAAAAAGTTTTGATGATTCTGTAAACCTCTAAGATATAGGGCACATTTTGAGGTTTTTATTCTTGACCCTTACCACCAACTCTCTATCTGCTAGCTACAGCAATCCACTGTTCTCAGTGTGTGAATGCAGCTTCTCTTGCTCACAGTCTCATGGGATAGCTCTGTGGTCCAGTGCTCCCAGCCAGCAGCAGTCAGCAGAAATGGTTAATGTGGTTGCATTGCTCAGCACTACATTTCAGCAGAGCTTGTTTGTTGTGTTAAGTGTGGCTGCAGTGGTGCTCATGTTACATGGCATCACTGGTAGGCTCGGTTTGTGTGACTAACTTGTTCTTGTTTTTTACGTTCAGCTCAGGACAATAAAGATCATCCGTGGGAGGGTGCCCAGTGAGACATGCTTAGTGGAGATACAGGGTAATTTAACTAATGTTAAATTTAAAACTAGATCTATTTCTATCTAAATATGTATCTAGGTTTATGTGTATATATATTAAAGTCAGTTTTACAAGGGGAACAAAAGTTCAGTCTTTTTCTTTGATACATCTGATTTTGGTAGATTCTACTTTGCTTGATCATATTGATTGCATGTCTAAAGGATCCATAGTTATAGCTGTCCATCTGACATTACAAGAAGCAAGAATATTTGTACAGGCAATTTTACCCAATCTTCCTAAAAAAATGGTGAGATGGAAAAATATGACTTAAAATACCCCAACAGATTGTACTGCTTTGCTCTATTACATTTTTTCACCTTCTTCCAGCATGTCCACGAGAAGCAAATAAACTTTTATATGAAGCATAGTAGTGAGATGAGGGTGCTGGAATGGAAACTTCATGCTTTAATTTCCACATGTCACCATTTCTGCGCCTGACCTTTGGTCAGTCCCACAACGGCAGTGCAACTCAATCTGCTGTCCAGTGGCCTTGCCATTCACCTCCATTAGCTCCTGAAAGACCATTAACAATTTAGAATCTTTGTCTGGAAGATTTTAAGAAATGTGTACCACTGTTGTATGGAAAAATGATGATATCTAGTTCATGCTTTTATATTTGTTTTTGATTTCTTGGTTTCTTTCTGAACCTAAACCAAACCACTTTCAAATTTTTCCCTTTTTTCTTTTGCTTTCTTCTCAAGCTCTGTATCACCCCCTGTCATCCAAAATGCCACTATCTCTATTGCTCATAGAAGTACAGCATACATTCTACTTTTATTCTACAATTTCTCACACACTCCTATATGGAATTCACCTGGTACCTAGATGCATTTGATAATCAGTGTGCAGGTTTATGGTTTGCCACAACAAAGTTACTATCCATCTGGGGGTAATCAATATGTTTCTGTACATTTGTTTGCTGATATTGTTTATATAGATTTCTTTGTTTATATCCAAGGACTCTTTTATGTATATCATAGCTTTGCAATTATCTGAAGCAGAATATGGCAGTGGAAGTACCCTTAGAATTCTATTAGAGCAAAAGAATTTATTCCCTTGTTGAGTCCTGCGCACGAATAAAAATACCCTCTTTTAGTGCTCTACTCATATAAAACTGGAATTGGAAAGAACTGCTCTGTGTTCCCTATTGCAAAGCTGATGTTTCCTGATATTCCCCTTTCTGTGGCTGTAGTTCTGGCATCCAGGGTAGCAGAAACCCAGGGAAGAGTCCAATAAAATCTTGGTTTCTGTCCTCAATATGTTTTCAAATAAGTTTTTCTCTTGGTAATTCAATTCCTAATTATTTAACAGTTTTTTAACAACCTTAAAACAGTTTACTTGTGAGTGGAAAAATCTATAAATTCCAGGGAACTGTTATAAAGTGGGTCTGCTCATAACTGAACAAAGGACTGGACTGCATTAAGTTATTTAGGTGAAATTAATGTTATTTGTTCCCTTTTAAAGAAGAAAAAGCTATTTTTAAAAAAAAAGAAACGTTGTATATTTATTTGCAAACAATGCTAGAGACTGTATGTCTCCTCTATGTAATACAAAAGTCTGTCACTACAGGTACTATCATATAGATATGTACAGATAGTATCCATCCTTATGAAAACCACCAAGTATCTTGGAAGTTTTTACAGTGATCTAAGACATATAGTGGGTTTTCCAAAAATATCAATAAAGTGCTCTCTAAAATAAAATTGAACCATAATTACATTTTTCCAGATACTTGTTTATAAAATCTTTGCCTGCACACACAAACTAGAGTATAACCACCCAAACATGATGGTCACCTCTCTGACAACGTAAAATGCACACTGTGCTTCTGGAGAATTTTGTACAAATATATTTGGTTTTGTGTGAAGTGTTATTAGAAGTGTGAAAAGTGATGCAAGTAGCTCACAGATTCCATTTGCTTTTTTAAGATAGTAGGGAGCAGACCATTATGTAAAAGTAACCATATATTCTCACCAAAAATCTGGATGAACCTATTATTTTTATATATATGGCTATCAGAATATGACAGAAGTCTTGTCCTTTTGTTACCATTGAACTGATTCATCCACAATGCTGTTTTCTTTAGTGAAACATGTTTTAGATGAAAAAGAGACTTGGCTCTTCACTCTTTCTTTCATACCATGCATATGTCATAGAAAATGTTGCATTAATTTTTACTGTTACATCACTATTACCTTTGTAAATGCCAAGTATGAGCTGTTGGCTTGCTTAGTTGTACACTGAATTGTGGATGAATTCTGTATATAGTCAGGAAACAATAAATGAATAGGCCACAAGCACAAGCAGAAACACATTTCTCATTTTCTGATTTTTTTAAACAAAAAGTAGCAGAAGAATATTTCTCAATAGTATAGGAAAACTGTGAACAAAAAGAAAGGAAAAAAAGCAAATTAAGTGTAAAATATTACTCCAATGAAAAATTGCTTTCTTTAGATGTACATTTGCTTTGAAATCTATGCTGAGTCTCCTAGTACCTCCTGAGCTTAGCTTTAAGCCCTGAAGCTGTGATTTAAAATAATATATATTTGCTCTTTCATCTCTGTGCTCCATTATATCAATTTCCATGAAAACACCTGGAAGGATTCTTAGACTCGTCATGAACTCTGACTCTAGAGATTTTCATCTTTAGGTCCTGCTGTGAACTGATACTGCACATGCCACAATCTGTATGTGCTTTCATTCTAATCTTTGGGAAAAAAGGAAACATATATCACAGGAACCAGTACAAACACATTCACCTGGCTAGCAGCCTTCTAGAAATTTGTTTCTTTTTGAGATTGCAATCTGAACTCATTTTTACTTAGAAAACTGATATAAGATCCTGATCTCCAAAGACATGGAATTTCTAAATCCAGAAACTTTGGGTATGTTGATCCATCAAAGTTGATAATTTCCAAAAGTATCAAAGCTTTAGAGTATATTTCACTTTTTCTTCCTGCTTTTCCTTATTTTTTGAATGGTCATCACTGGGGCCTTTTCTGCTGATGCTTCTAATAGACACATGAGGCTTCTCTATCAGATTTTTTTCCATTTCAAGGCCTTCATTGGCTGAAAACCCACAAAACCCTCTGAGACTCTTCTGTAAGTGAACGAGTATTGATTTAACTCAAATTAGATTAGTCACTAATATTCTACTGTTATTTAAGGGACAAAGATAAAAACATCCTTAAGGTAGTTCTGTGGATTACATTATGATTTTGTACAGGGTCCTTAGTAAAAATAAGTCATCCTGAGATAGTATACAATGATATTAACAGGTAAATGTTTGCAATATAATCCTGAATTTTAGAAGGGTGCTTAAATGTAGTTTCTTTTCCAGAAGTATTGAGGAATAGAAAAGTAACACAACATTTCCAATTCATCAACTGGGTCACTGTCCAAGAAAGAACAAAGACTCTTTAAGGCTTCAGTGAGGAGGATTGTTTCCATAATTATTACCAATTTTTCTCATGTAACTTCCAATCTTTTTCTATTCTTCAGATTTTTTTTTAAAGGAATTAAACAAAAATGTTCTGAATTCAATCTGAGCTGTAGGTTGGCATTATTGGGGCAGTGATACTATCACTGAGCCATATGACTCATTCAGCTACCAGTAAAGTAAATTCAAGTTGCTAATTTTGCAGAGTGAGAATTGTCTTTTGAACACAAAAGATGCCCTGGCTTTGTGAAGTTTAGGCTACTGACTGCGATCTTTTGTTAGATATTTTGATGAAACGTACTGAAATTTGCAGGAAGAATCTGGAGGAGTTTTGAACAATAATGCACACATCAATTTTTCTCTGTATGTGAAGATAAGGCCCCTTGGCAATTCCTCCCTTATCCTTCATTAGGAGGAGTGCCACCAGCAGGTCAAGGGAGGTGATCTTTCCCCTCTGCTCAGTGCTGCTGAGGTACATCTGAAGTGCCAGGTCCAATTCTGGGCTCCCCCACTGAGAACAAAAAGAGGTGTACTGTGCAGACTCCAGAAAAGACCCAAAGAGATGATGAGGGGACTGATGCACTTGTCATATGAGGAGAGGCTGAAACCTCAGACTCAGCATGGAGAAGAGAAGGCTCAGTGGGATTGCAGCAATGCATATTAATAAATACCTGAAGGGAGGATACAAAAAGGATGGAGACAGGCTCTTTTCAGGGATGCCTGGTGACAAGACCAGAGGCAATGGGTACATATGAAAACTCAGGATTCCCTCTGAATATCAAGAAACTCTTTTTCACCGAGAGGTTGACCAAGTACTCACACCAGTTTCCCAGAGAGGTTGTGGAATCTTCATCCTTGGAAGCAATCTGGATGCAGTCTTGGGCAAACAGTTGCATGTGGTATTCTTTTGGAAGATTCTCAAAGGTCCTTTCCAACCTCAGCCATTCTGTGATTCTATGATCCAGATCCAAAATTTGGACTAGAAAAGGCATTGGGAGCTGAGAATGAAGAACTGTGTCAGAAAGTCAGTAAGGCATTTGGTCTCTGCTCCAAGAGAGGATCAGGGAGGGTCTGAGCTGGCCTTGCTTCCTTCCCAGCTGCCACCTCTTGCTGCTGCAAATCCAGTAAGCTTCTACTGTTGCCCATTTTCTGCCCCAACACACCTCACCCAAGCAATACTAGTCCCCAAAGCTTCTCAGCTTTCAAAAATATGAAAGGATCCTTAGCATAGTTTAATAATTTCATCAGTTCCTTCATAATTGGCTTCCAAAAACACTATGATTAGACATCTTCCAGGAAACAGAGTCTCTCCTTCCCAACTACAGTTATTTCTATGGCCGAATGTCAGGACGAAAGCAGGAAAAGATACTAAAGGCCTTATCTGTTTCCAGATCTACCAAATATAAAGGTGTCCTGTACGGGCAGCCACTGCTGGGTTCATCCTTGACTCACAGGAGGAGCCAGCAGTGGCTGTCTGTGTGGAATTTTTCTCAGAAGGTAACAAGCCATTAATTTGATTCTATAGGAGATCTGTCTTTT
Organism: Chloebia gouldiae; assembly: GCA_003676055.1. Lineage (NCBI taxonomy): Eukaryota > Metazoa > Chordata > Aves > Passeriformes > Passeridae > Chloebia > Chloebia gouldiae. The sequence continues at coordinate 45,888,697 of QUSF01000002.1, read as the reverse complement.
CACACTTCTTGGTCAGAAGTACCAGACGTGGGCACATACACTTGCATTGTAATGACTTGTGAAATACCAGTATTATCTGAGCTGGTTTTTGGTGGCAATTCTTTCTCTAGACCTTCCTAAACCCAGAATCACACAGAATCACAGAATCATTAGGATGGAAGAGACCTTCAAGATCATCGAGTCCAACCCATGCCCTAACACCTCAACTAGATCATGGCACTGAGTGCTACATCCAATCTTTTTTTTTAAACACATCCAGAGATGGTGATTCCACCACCTCTCTGGGCAAACCATTCCAATACTTTATCATCCTTTCTGTAAAAACCTTTTCCTTAATGTCCAACCTATATTTCCCTTGGTGCAGTTTAAGGCTGTGTCCTCTGGTTGTGTCAGTGCTGCCTGGAGAAAGAAACCAACCCTCACCTTACTACAACCACCTTTCAGGGAGGTGTAGAGTGATAAGGTCACCCCTGAGTCTCCTTTTCTCCAGGCTAAACACCCCCAGCTCCCTCAGTTTTTCCTCACAGGGTTTGTGTTCCAAGCCCCTCACCAGCCTTGTTGCCTCCTCTGGGCATCCTCAAGTGTCTCAACGTCCTTCCCAAACTGAGGGGCCAGAACTGGACACAGCACTCAAGGTGTGGCCTCACCAGTGCCGAGTGCAGCGGGAGAGTGACCTCCCTGCTCCTGCTGACCACACCATTCCTGATGCCTGATACCAGGATGCCCTTGGCCTTCTTGGCCACCAGGGCACACTGCTGGCTCATGTTCAGTCGGCTCTTGACCAGTAACCCCAGGTCCCTTTCCACCTATGCACTGTCCAACCCACATTACTCAACAAGGTAGATATGGCAAATTTGAGGCTGAATTTGTTTTAGGGGAATTAAAATGAATGTGAAGAAGGCCATGTGAGTTGGTTACTTAAAACCTTTATCTGAATGTTTGCTTTAGTTGTGGCAAAACCTTAGACTATCTTTTATATAGCCTCACAGACAATGTTTAGTCAAAACAGCATAGTGGGACTATTACCAGAAGTTGAGGAGTGGGGTTTGCTAAGTAGTTTAGAGATGTGAGTCCCATTCAGCCGCTTGTCGCCATCCCATAGCCACAAATCCTCAGATTTGCTTGTAGAGCTATGGAGTCTCCAGTGAGTTTTGGGGTAATGCAAAGGATACTGTGATATTGCTTTACAAATAAGTACAAACTGAAGAAGAGAAAGCTGTCTTTGTTCAGTGAGTGTTCAGATCAGTTGTGGAGAGTGGCCATTTCCTATATTTCTATCACATAGTCTTTATTAACAGTCCAAATTTGGCTTAATGGAGTTTATGAAATGTAAACAGTTTTGTCAAACAGATAAACACTTTATAGTGTCTGTCTGGAGACAAAGAGATACCCAAGCCTCTTCAAATGACTTGCAGGGCACTGCAAATGCACTGCTAGTTGAATAATTTCAGAATCTTCAGGTACACTTTCTGATATCTGGAGACAGAGTGCCTGGAAAAAGCTCAAAAGTCTATTGTCATTGGGACTAATTTAGTGTCTTTTGATAGATAGTGAGCTAAATAGAAGAATAAATTCTCATTTTTAGGAGCAATTGAGTCAAGCAACATAATTATACAACCTCTACGTACAAATTTAAAAGCTGGGGATCTCTCATGCTAGTCCTGCAAATGGCTGTTAGCAGCTGTAGTAAATGACTTAATTCTGGGAACTGCAAGTTACTGTTTAGTGTCATGAAGCCCAAGCAGCTGCAGAGAGTTACTTTGCCTGGAAGTGACATGCTTCTTCAGAGAATGTAGTAGAATAGGGATGTTTTGCTGTTGCAGTTCAGGAAGCCTCCTGGTCCTGTCCTAAGAAGACTTCTTGAGTCCCACCTCCATTAGAACATTGCTTGCTAAGAATAAAAGCCATTTGTTAAGTTTTCTAGATGTTACTGGCTTTAATTTCTATTAATGGCAGAGCAACAGTCATCTGTGATATGACATATTTTCCAGATATATCTTTGCTCTGCCTACTGATGTTCTTGGAAAGCCTTTATTTTTATTTTTTTTTTAGAAAATAATTACTTAAAACATGACGTTAACCATTGGGGAAATAGTGGATTTATTTCAAAGCTTTCAGATCTGTTTATGATTTGGGAAAATATCCTCAAACTGAAACACAGCAAATGCTTTAATCACACACAAGTTACTGGCCTCAAAGAATGGTAGAAATTTGCTGGTGAAAGGGGAGGCAGGATGAGTCCATCCTGAACTTCTTCCTGAACTTCCACTGGTTCATCATGACTTCTCATTCTGCTAATAAATTCTGATAATTAATTTGTTTATAACTTCTGTGGCATTCCAAGGGTCTTCAGAGATTTACAATGCCCAGACTGTTTCTTGTGTTAGGTCAGTGATGTCCCAGGCTGGAAAAAGAAGAAGTCCAGTTCACTTGATGTCCTGCAAGTACGGTAATTGCCTAATGTCTTTTGGATTAGTTCAGCCCATGTAGTGATTAAAAGGACTTATGTGAAGCTCAAAGTTGTTTTTCCTTCAGTCTAGCAACCAGAAATCACACTAGTGGGCCTAATTCTCTGCTCTGTTATGTTGCAACCCTGCTGGTTTCAATAGACTCATGCTGGTGTTGAAATGATTTAAAGGACCAGGGAGTGAAACATAGCAGCGGAAACATCTCAACTATTTAAAAACCTTACGAAATCTGGGAAGCTGATTGGCAGCTTTGTGGTGTTTTATTTTATTTTATTTTTTAATTCCAAGTCATGAATGCTCATATTTTGGGAGTTGCCGTAAAAGTTAACAAAAACTCAGGTCTGGACTTTTTTTCTCTTGGGCATCTGTTTATCTTCCTTTCAGTTCATGACTGTTCCTTCCTCTGAGAGCATGCTTTGGTGCTTTGTTCAGCACAAGGAGGCTTCTGCTATTTCCTCTGAGCAATGTGAACTTGTCTGGATGCTACAAATGACCAAAGAAAGTAATTTTCCTTTTTTTTTTAATTTTACTTTCTATTGATTTTTCTGATTTGAATGTTTTTCCATAAATTGGTTTTTGTCTTCTCACACCCTAGCAAGATATTATCATATATGATAATGCAAACTGTTATGAAATACTTAGGACTTGCTAGCAATTTTTATTTGACACTTTAATAATGTCTTTAGGAGAGAAGTGGGAATTGCAAAGAACAAAGAATCTCCAGATGTCCTAAAAATTTATGATGTAGGATTTGCAGACTATTTCTCTACTTGAGAGATCACTAATTTTCATTTGAAACAGCACAATCCTTCATTACCTTTCCCTGAATTAATATGAATACAATTTCATTTACAGATTGTCTCAGATTAACCCTGTATCCTAGATGTGTCTGGTTTATCACTGAAAGTGCACTCCTTGCTACTTCTATTCTCTGTGGGTTTGCAAATCTACTTTAATAAAAATGCAACATATAAACACAATTCTTCTTGTAGTTCACCTTGTCTTCAGACAAGGAAAATAATGTCAAGACAGATTTTGGCATATGTCTTCTGAGTGGCAAGCTAGCTCTCAGCTTCAGTTTTGTGCTGTTTGAATTGTGCTGTGCAGGGTCACATGCTTTAAACTAACTACTCCCATGCAAGACTTGTAGCAAATAGAAATGTGAAGTTCCTGTGGCAAATTTTTTTGATTTTTTTTTCTGGGTGTTGAGCTGAGCCTAAAATAGAAAAATTCCTTCTCTACTCTGGTTTTCATCCTTAATTTCTTGTAATTTTTATCTACTTGTTTCTAAATCACCGGTAATATATATATGAATCTAGTGGGTTCCTCACCATTATGTCTTCTCAGGGGTCATACAAACCCAATCAGTAGAAGGACCATGCTTCACCAGATACTGTACAGCATAGAGGAACAGCAATAAACAGAGTATTTCAAGGAAGCAATTTATAATTCCAACACTGAGTTAAAAAGCATTAATGTAAGCATTCCTTCTCACATGTCATCAGGCCTTTGGAGGGGTGATGGCTGGTTTTCTGGATATTCTTCTTGGTGGAGTTTCACTGCTGGATTTATAGGGCAATCAGAAAAAATGAAGAGACATAACAGATTTTTTTTTCTCTTCTCCCTTCTTAAGAGATTTTCAAGAGAGGCTTATCTTACTTTCCTTTGCTGAACCCCTGCAACTTATTTTCCTCACTTACATTTTGATTTTTGGTAAAGCTGTTACTCACAATCAGTTCACATCTTTATCTCTTTTAATGTCAATTACATTCTTTCAATTATGTGCAAACAATCCTGTAACTCAAACTCTTTAACAGTGGGAAGGATTTCTAAGGTGTATTCTACTTAATTTTTAAAATATGTACATGTACCTTAACCTTCTAATGACATTTGTGATAGCTTATTATATTTCTGAACTATGTTCTGTAGGGACATTCTTTATAAATAGTTTCTGTCATAATGTTTATCTTATTTATGTAGCTGTTAGGCTGTGATTTGACAGTGAGGCACAAGGCTTTCTCTACTGCAATCACAGATTATGGCAGTCACAACAGTTTAAATTTCTGTTTTTCTAATTAATGATATTGTAATTTTCTAGTTAACCCATAAGCTCATGGTCATTCATCTTCACTGTTGCTTTTAAGTGTTTTAAATAACAAGGCTGCAGTCAGGAACCCAACACTCAGTGTTATAAACCAGTATGCTGTTAGGAGGAGTAATTTTTTTTTAATCTCCTTTCTGGAAGCTGCCCACCCCCAGTACATCTATGTACTGTCAAGACCTTAGTCCTATCAACCTAGAACCAAACTACCTGCCTTCCTGGAAAAAAAAAAAAAAAAAAAAAAGAAGGATAAATTTCAGAACAGACCAGTTTATTCAGATGAAATTAATATGAGCCAGGATGACTTCTTCCTTGGAAAACTGCTGTTGTTCTTAAAAAATTCAGGAAGTGGTCTGCCTTTTGCTGAAAATGCCAATTTAATCTATATTTAGGAGATAAAGTAGTTAATTTTTAACTTATAGGATTTTGCTGAGTTTAATAGAAATTGTTTTGCATCTAAATCTCTCTGCTCACAGCTGGCTATATACACAGGGTTTTCTTTGTTTGTGTTGTGTGTTTTACATCTACAGAAATGTCTTTCAACCTGAAGGACCCCACTGTGCTTATGAATGGGATTCACTGCTGTCATGAATTGTCTCTTCAGAATACAGCGAAAGGTAAATCTAACCAAAGTCAAAGTGGTAAGTCTAGAATTATCACAGACAAGAAAACAATGTTTTTGTTTCCTTTCCTCATAGAAATGTAATTTCACTATTATGTTTGTTAAAAAACACTTCGATGCACTGTTCTTCATATGGCTTGGTATGAATCAATTTTACTTGTGGCTCTGTGCTGATTAGAATGAAATTTTCTGTGGGAGAAGGAAAGTGCAGTTACAAAAGGCAGCCACAAAAAAAAAGAAAAAAAAGCCTTCTAGAAGCTACACTCCTGCTTAACTAGTAATTAGTGGTAATTTTGTGATTTAGTGAGTGAGGCTGGTAAGGTGTGGGTTATGCGGGTGCTATAATGATATTTTCTGTGTTTATAAGGCATAACTTCTGTCTGCTGTTTTACTTTTCATGAGGACTACATCTCTACTGAAGATAATTCTGTAGGATTGTTTTAATATCCAGATGGAGCACGTGACCAAGAAATGCTTTGTAAGTTTAAAGTAGGAACAGCTGTAAAGAAACATCAGGAAAGAGAGTACAAGCTTGTTAAAATGTTGGGTGCATGGGAAACCTGCACCCTGGAGATATGGAAATCTGAAGGTGGACATGGTGAAGGGTATTGTGAGGAGGCTGAAGAAACACCAGAAAAGGTGGAGAAGTATGGGGCTGTTTAAGCTGCGGCATATTTTAGAGGTGAAAGAGATGCAGAAAAATGCTGTTGAGCAGCTAATAAGACTTCTGATGGAAGCTTTATGTTTCAAGGAGACCAGGATTCCTCTTGAATTCCACTAACTCATAAAAGAAGTGGTATGGACACTCTCCCTGCTTTAGGAAGGAAGAAGAATAAAGAAAGTAAAAGGGGAGACTAGAACAAACATTGTTTCCTGGGAAAAACCTTACTGCCTCAGGTGTGAGGTCTCCTATGCTTTCCATGTCTTGGTCAGGCTATTCCCACCACACTGGGGAGATATTGCTTTACAGTAGCATAACTTCTGTGCTATAGGGCTTCCATATCCTAAACATGTAGTTTAAAGAACTAAGTCAGTAATGCCCTTAGCTGAGATGACCATGATCATCACAAAATTGTGTTCTGTCCTTCTGTCCATTCATATTAGAAGTGCTGTCGGTGTTGGAAAATTCCCAAGTACATAATACAGATCATTCCAGGTAAAAAAAGCTATTAATCCAGCAGTAATGGAAACTTCTGAAAACACTGCTTTGAAAAACACTGTTCTAGGTCTTCAAATGAATTCAACAATTAAATCACTAAATTAAACAATGCAAATAATTACTAGCTTCTAAAAGATGTTTCCTATGGTTTTCAGTATTCTAATAGGAGCCAGTGCTCTCTGGCAGGAGGCAAGCAGGCCAGAAATATCCTCTATAGTTCTTGGTTAGTGTCTTTGATGATGCACTGGAGGATCTTTTGAGATGAGAAAGGAAACCATTTCAGAGTGGTACAGCTTTAGCAGCAGCATCTCAACTATCCTGCCCATGCTTCTGCAAAGGCCTTTTCCTGATGGATACTGGCCCCCAGGACCCCTAGTAACTAGCAGCAATGGGCCTGAAGAAAAATTCCAAGCACAGTTTCTCAATTTCAAGGAAATTCCACTGTACCAAGTTTTTAATATCTAGGCCTTCATATAATTGTTAAATTTCCTCATTATAAGCATACAGTGGTCCAGGTAGAAGTAATTGAAGGCCTAATTTAGCAATTTACTAAAATATATCTATGTCTATGCTATTGATAATTGATATGCTTTTTCTTGGGGTAATGAGTGTTTAGGTAGAGAGTCTGAAAGGGTCCCTACATAATATCACCATTCATAGAGAGCATTTCAAATCAAGAGAAGGAAATTATGTGCATAGGTGGATCTGACACAACAAAAACTTTTTTTAAGTCTTAAGAAATCATAAAAAACCTTTTCTGCAGTAGAATTGCACAAGTATTCTGGGGTCTTCTGAGGAAATCTGGGGCATCAGCATGCAGGATCAAAGTCTGCAAACCAGTCTGTGTGTTAGGCCAGTGTAACCCAAAAATTGCTTTTGCCAAACTTTTGGCCTTTTTTTTAAAGGTTGTTTTACTTTAAAGTTATTAATGTTATATGAGGAGATTTCTGTATCTCACAACAATCAGTGGAGCTCTATAAGCTCACTTGAAGAATGATGACAGTGATATTCCATTTGTACAAAAACTGGGGACAGGAAAAGTGCATGTTCTTTTGCAGAATTCTAATGCACTCTGTATAACATAACCTATTTCATATAAATAAATACAAGAGGAAAATGAGCTTGAGGGGCACTTTAGTTTTTTGAGGTAGGACAATGAGTAAATTTTTTGCAATATGTTCAGTGACAAAAAGAAAATGATAGGGAAAACCAAAGAGAGAATTCAAGAATTTTTTTCTCCATGGAAATCTTGAAGATTAAAAGCAAAAATACAAAGCTTTTCATGAAAAAGTTCAGGGTTTCGATGTGAGGCATTTGTCACAGGAGAAGAAATCATATTTTTGCATGAAATATTGCATCTGGATTAAAATTGTAATGAATGATGGGGACAAACAACTTGATCCATTAGGTACATTATTCACTTAGAAAACGATCCTGTTCCTGTGTTGCTGACATCCATGAAAACACTGTCTTTCATGTCAGCAAACCTGGACTGAACTGTAAACCACAGAAATAATCTATGTATTTAGGAAATGTTAAATCTTCAAAACACTGAAGAGTTTTGTGATATACTGAGTACCTTGTTTCTCAGTGGCTTACAGAATTAGGAAATACTGACTTTTATTTCAATTCAGGAATTGTTGCTACTATTCTTTGTCCTCCATTTAGGAATTGTTGATACTATGCTTTGTATTGCATAGTTCAGAAATATAATAATATTGTATTGCTTATCAGTGGAATTTTTTTTCCTCAAATGCTTCTGTGCTTTGTCTCACCACCCCTCAAGCACTGGAGGATTTCTGCACAAAGTAGTGACAAGACTAGAAGAGATGTGTGGAGACATTGTATTTGGAGCTCCTGAAAGCAAAATTTATATATGGAACAAAAAAAGCTTTTGGAAGACATCCTATTGTCCCATTTTCTAAATCAGGGCTTCAATTCCATCTACTGCTGCAGCGCTATGTTTTACAATGACCCTCATAAACTTACCCAGCTTCATCCTAGCAGTACTCTGGGTTTGGTCCTGCCAATGTGGTTGCAGAATCTGCCCGCTGTGCTGGCTGGAGAATTTCTGCTGGCCTGCAGCTTGTCCTGTTTTTACATTCACCCATAATCTACTGCTGTCTGGTTGAATAGTTATCTTCTCCTTTATGTCTGTCCTCATAGGAATGTGCATTTCAGGCAGCACACATAGTGCCTCTAAACTTTGTCTCTTCTCACCTAAACAAGCTAACATAATTTAGTTCTTTTCTTGTAAACAGAACTGTATCAGTACTCTAGATAAAGCCTCACTACTGTTATGCACAACAGCCTTAACGCTTCCATATCTTATCTAAAAGTATCTGTTTAGAATAATTTTAAGGACCACGTTAGCATTTTTATGAGCACATTGCTTCAGTGATGCTATTCTCCTTAAAAGGGAACTGCAGCCTTCATTGTGGCCAGGGATGATACGCTTCTAACAGAATCAAGGTTTCAGCCACTGCCTTTACATTAATTTTCATGGTACTGTCATCTTATAGTTTCTGTTACATGTTTTGGCATTACTTAATAAACTCTGACACAATCACTTATGTCCTCTTTAATTCAGGAACCACTTTTTTGCTGAGGCCTTTCAGTACTACGGTAGCACTATACAAACCCCCAAACAGTTCGGGAAGTTAATGTGGAGAGTAACACAGCTCTTTGCTGCTGTTGTTTTTTCAACAGTGTCGGGAACAGAGGACTGGTCTTTGCTAGAATTCAGAAAGCAAAAGAAAGAACTCCACAATTTATACATTCTGGAACTTAACCACCACCTGAACTTGCTTTAAAACACACAAAAAATTGCTGCTTAGCGAGGGTGAGAAGTCAGTGTTCAGAAAAAGGAAAAAATGTCAGAGACCACAGCTAAGTAAATCCATGGAAAGAAAGACTAGACACTAAAGAAATGGACATAAAAATGTGGAGGATACCTCAAAGAAAACAATGATCAATGAACACAAAGAGAGACATTGCTGGAAAAACTTTGCAGTTCCACGAAATCTTAATAAGCCAAGCCACAAGTCTACAGTTGTAGGAGCTGCTAATTTCACATCCACGAAAGACATGGCTCTTGAATATATGCCAACAAAGTACAAAATTCAAGTGTGTATCTACTCTAATAATTTTTTTTTTTAAGAGTAATACTTTACTCACTGTGAAATGGTACAAGGGAGAAATGACATCTATTTAGGCTCTGGGCATTCGAGCACACTGGCAGAATGTGCTTTGTAAATCCTGCTGCATAGTGTTATTTTTCTAATGAAGTGAATCACAATGAAACTTTTAAATTGATTGCTTCAGCTAATTTAGGATGCATAATGGTTCAAAAAACTTTAATTCAAATAGACTAAAGGCCAGCGAAGAACCACACCTACCTGCTGTGTGCTTATTCAGGGCGCTGTTTCAGAAGGTACTACTATGACACAGGAGAAGGTTTCTCACATTTTCTTAGTAGTTGGGGATACATGGAATTTTAATTAGTTTTTCACTTTTTTGGTTAGGGAACTACTCCAATAGACAGAAGACATTTTGTATATGTCTGTAGTAGCAACTGAGGTGGTAGCATTAAGGTCAGCTTCTAACTCACCCTTTCCTCTCTTGCACTGAAACATTTAAACCCTTAAAGTTGCACTAATAACAATTCCATCATGACTCTTGCCTGACTTCTGTTTCTTCTGCACTCTGTATTTTCTCCATAAAAGAGTAAGAATATTGAAGATTAGTTCTTAAAAGAGCTTATCAAGCTGACACAAATAGCCTCTAAAAGATTGATGGAACCTTCCTGCTAAGATGCTCACAGTGAAAGTGTCTCTCACCAGTTGATGGTGACTGGTCAGGGTGGAACCTCAGTGCCTGTGGAAACTTGAATTGCTTAGTCAAAAGTCTGCATCTTGTAGTAGTGCTTTGTAGCCATTGTGGCATGTTTTGGACACAGTAATTCTACATAGTATAGATTCAGCCTGTGTTCATTCATTTCTATGCTGAGATGAAAGAAAAATCATCAGTTTTCAGAAGGTGATCACTTTAACCTTAAAGTGAAAGTCTGAAAATTGTGAAAATAAATGCTGCAGTACAAATGGCATCAAGTATATCAAAGCCAGTTCTGCTGTTCAACAAAAGCAACATGCACAGGCTCTTTGATCATTTGACTGCTTAAAAAGGCCGTGCTCTGTGGCTGAAAACTAGTAACATCTTGAAGCTCTTGAAGATTATGATAGGAGGCAAACTAATTAAATCTGGAAACAATACCCAAACACTTCCAGCTAATATTATCTCCTACTACACTTCAAAGACTGAATCCCAAGCTGACTCAGCATATATAGCAAGGCCATCTTTGTAGAAATTCTCATTTCTGTTGGAGGAAACACAACAGACTTAAGATACATGCACAACCTGTCTGAACTGCTTGCCATCAGAGTTTGCTATTTGAGAATTTTGCAGGGATGCTGATGGTCTGACTGATGTGTTCATAGTGTTTATGGCACATTGCTTTGAGGATTCCCTCCTCTCGTGCTGCACTGCTCTTTGAGGAAGCAATGTGACACCAGGGCAGGCCCTTTTGGGGTCTCCCTGGAGTAGCTGGTGACAGCAGCATCACCTCTGTGGAGGTGCCTGGGTTTTCACTAAGCTTGCAGAAGGGCCTCTGACCTTTGCTGCACCAGTGGCAACTGCAGTGGCAGCAGCATCTTCAAATGTTCTGGTGATCTACAAAACAAATATGAGCTTTTGCATCTGGGGACAGATATTGTATAAGTTTGGAGGACGTATATGTAGATGTGGTCCAGAGGGGGAGAGTGGAATCACAGCAGGTATAGAAATATGATCAGACCTGTTTCAGATCTCTAACCACTCTTTGTATTTCTGAGCTCCTGAAGCTTTGAGTCAATCATTCTGGTTTTGATCAGGGTCAGCTTAACTAGTTTCTTTATAGAGCACATATGGACATGTCACTGGACTATTTAACTGACACATTTACAGTAATCACTTATCTGGCATGCAGCCATTAGCATATAAAACACTAGGTCTGCAAAGTTAACTTTAATAACAATATATTAAAAATGTTCAGCAGACTTCCCCACCTTTTTCCAGAAAAGCAGTCTGTGGGGTAACACATTTGCTCATAAATGGGCACAACAAATGAGCAGCAGCCATCTAAAGATGTTCTGTAACCTCTTGGAGAGGAATGTTTCTTTATTGATGGGGCACCTATTTAGCTCTTGTTGTTTCATGGAGTGGTGAATTGTACTGGCCAAACTTCACACCCACATTAGTTTAATTTCTGTGTATGCCACATGTGACTGATCATAACTGAAGCACAACCACATTCCTTGTTCCAAGGCTCATGCTGGCACAAAGCTTTTGCAGTTCTGTATTGGCTTAACTGAAAGATATGCAGTTTCCCTTCCAGCTGCATTACCTGAATACTTCTGCAGTGTTTGGCAACCTCCAGAGGTGCAATGCTGCATTTTTCCTGTGGTGTTCAATCGCTGCTGGAGAGGTCTCCTCCTGTTGTTGTTAACATTGTCATGCAGGTTCCCCATGTTTCGGCAGAACTGTCATTTTTTGGCACAGCAGAGAGATGCTTGATTTCCATTTCTTATACACTCAAGTAATCACAAACTCGGTGGAGTAAGAAGAATACAAAGTACCATACATATAGATGAATTGCATATTGAATGCAGCTCAGTTGTACATCATCAAATCTTTTGATTTTAAAAGTTTGCCATAGTACCAAACTGTGCTTAAGGTTCAATAATATAGGTAATTTAAAAAAAGTTTTTACAAGCACTTATTTTGGCAAGACTTTATGTGCAGAAACTAATAATAAAATTTCAGTGGCCTTAATCAACCTGATATATGATGTAATGGTGAAAAATAGCATGGAAAAAATGTTCATACAGAAATTAATGATTAGGCAAATTTTTTTAAAATAAAATAAAACTGATATCAGAGAAATGTCAAATTTTTCTTTAAAAGTGTGCTGAAACAAACTCGCTTCAAAATGCACTCTTGTGCTCATTTCTCAAACGTTTGCTTAACTGGAGAAAGATTAAGCATAAAAGAAAAACTTACTAGTCGATTATTTTAGTCTTGAATCCTTGTTCAGAAAAAAAATGTATCTGTTTTGCAGTACTACTCGGCAGGCACTTAATTAGTCTGTGAAGACTGAAGAACTGCTACAAGGGGTAATCATTCAAATGCAGTAAGCACCTATTTTTGTATGAGATGTTTCTGCATTTCTTCTATGCTTTGATGAGCAATGGAACTGTTGACATTTAAAGGGTCCTTGTTGCCATCAGGTCTAGTATAAGCAGAAATAAAACTCTTTCACACTTGGGCTTGTCATTTCTTGCTCCCTACAAATTTAGACAGGCTGTAGGCTACATTTTCAAGGCTTTTTTTGTAAACATAACATCTATACATTGACTTGTTGAAAACAAGAACCCTTCTCCCCATAAAGTAAAACAAAATGCAGTTAGCTGAAACTCTGGAGAACATTTAAGATGCCTGAGAGTTAATTTTGCATGTAAGTAAAAAGCTTTCTGACAAAAGATTGTTTATTTGTAAAAGTGATTGCTTCTAATGCCTGGATGGTTTTACATTTTAAAGATAAGCATGAAATCATACTGTAGAACAATTCGGAGTGATCTGGGTTCCCATCATGTAACAGTGAAAGAAGTTATGTGATACATGAAAAAAGCCTAACTAAATTAAGTTTGACAGGCCTATTTTGTAATTAAGCTCTGTGGGGACAAAATAGGACAAGATGGGAATATTCTGCCCAAATGAGGGACTACTGGGTTTCCATAAAAAACCCCTGGCAAAATTAGAATTTGGCAAAAAACATATCCAACTAAAAGATATGTCTGTGAAGAATATTAATCCTCTGGCATTATGAAATTTAAAATTTCATGTGAATGTGATAAAGTTTGGTAGATGTGTGTGTGTGTGTGTGTGTGTGTGTGTATATGTGCTCTTTTGGCCATTTAATAAAAGATCAGTGAAGCTAAGATCAGCTCTAGATTATGCCTATGTCACTCTGATCTCAAAGTCCTGTTCACACTCAGGGTGTAGCCAAGGAAAGTGCCACAGCTACTGCTCAGACAAAACTTAATAGGTAAAAACACTGAGGCTGTGAGCACAGATGGCTTGGACTCTGTTTTGCTACCTGTGTTCCCAATTTGAGGGAAAAATTGTTGAAGGCATGCTTTGTGTTTGGCAAGGCGAACAGGAAAAGGTATTTAGAAGAAAAAATGAGGGGGAAACAAAAATCTGAGAAGGTCCAGAGATATTTCCTTTTGACCTCAGTGAACAGTGACTTTGAGAAGTGTAAAGCCTGGTCAGAGATATTGAAAATAAAGGCCAAGTTGATCCAAACCCATCATATTAACCTATAAAAAACCCGCTTCTCATGGAGCAAGTGTTCATAGCTTTGTTTTGTTAGCTGGAAAAATGTGTGTTGCAGTTCTGAACTATTTTGCTCCATTGGTCTCAACTAACCTTGCCATGCTGGATTGTACATATCAAATTATTTTTGTGAATGTTAGAATGCCTGAGGTGGCAGTCACTGGAAATAGGGTATAGATTCATGGGCAAGTCTGAAGTCAAGGGTGAATAAAACAACTAATTCTAGGGGAAAAAAACAGGTAAAACTAAAACACCAATTTACTATCCATTAAATCATTATCTGACCATTACCCCGTCTTATAAAATTTCACAACAGCAACCCTGAGATTTGATCTATCAACTGTTATTGACTGTCAGTTTGAATAAAAGCAATCAAACACTAAAGCTGTGAAACTGAAAAACTTAACAGAGAACAGGGCTGGCAGCACTGCCCTAACATGGTTGTATTATTTCTAAAAGAGATGGGTTAGCTGGTATGCATATCTCTGCATGACATGGGTTTTGGCCAGAAAAATAACCTTTGCTTAGAAATTACAGTAACTCTGGTTTGAGCAAGAGGGGCAAAAAAGAAAAATAGTTAATTAAATAGATGCTTATTTTTTTTTGAAGAGTACAAGTTTTTACTTCAGCTTTTCCTTCTGCATGCCAAGAGGCTTATTTCAGAGTGGGAGAAGAAAAGTACAGAAAATATACAAAGTGTGTCAACACAGCAGGTCCCTCCAGCATTTTGTGCAGTGCTCAAAATACAAAGAAAACACAAAGCAATGAAGAAATAGGGTTTGACTGTCCAGCTTGTCATTCCTGAATTTAAAACAATAACCTGGGGCAAAAGATGAGCAAAGAAGGTCAGCTGGAGGGTTGGAGACATCTCCCTTTCCCAAAAGCAGCTGAATAAATGCCAGTGTACTTCTGACCAAGCAGCAGAGATTTGAGCAGAGTCTTTGAGTGCTGCTGAAGCAGTGCTGGCTTTCCAAGCCAACAAAATGCTCATTAGCTTGTTCACATTTGTGAAAGGGGAGCTGAGCTGGCATGGTCACTGCTGGAGAGGATGGGAGAGCGGAAGGGAGGAAGGGAGGAGGGGAAGGACACTGGGGTCTTCTGCAAGGGGGTGTCCAGGGGAAGGGATGAAGGCACTGAGTCAGCACTATTGGCTCCGTCTCTCACTCCATAAAGGTGACACATATTCTAGGCAAACTGGAATTTGGCTGACACGTCCTTCCTTACAGATATTATTCTAGGAATAACTGAATTTGAAATTTTCTATTACATATATATATATATATATATATTTGTTGGGTTTTTTTTTTTTGCAACTGCAGCAAGTGCTGACAGATCAGAGGAGCAATTTTTCTAACACTGAAATCCGTTTGGCAGAGCACAGTGTGGACAGTATGCCTATTCTTAGAAATTATTATCCTATCAATCACTGCTAAGTACTTTAGAACAATGTATTATGTGCTAAATACAGGCAGGGAGCTCAGTGGTGCCCAGAAAGGGAGGAACATACTGATTGTATCCTGGAGTTTACAGTCTAAAACATTATTGTTGCTAGATGCAAAGCAATTGGAAAGATGAAAGGATTGCAGGCTTCATGCCACAATATCAAGTTACTGCAGCTCAAAGCAGCACTGCAGCCCACTGAAACCAGTAAGAGTCTTTCTGTTGAGTCCATTTTCCTGAGATGGGACCCAGGGAATGGCTGAAGAGATGGAAGCTTCTGAGGCCACTGCTCGCCTGGGTGGCCACCTGCCTCCTCACTTGGCTCCTTGCTTCTCACAGCTCCAGCTCTGTGACAGTGGTGCAGAGAACCAGGCCAGCTCTGCCCGGTGCTGGTGAGGGCTTGGGAATTTTGCTGTCTAGGGAAAGAATGTTGTTATGTCTAATGTTTAATGCAGCGCTGGCACCGGGAGGCTGCAGGCAGATTTGTTTACTTGACAGGCTCTGCTAGCTTGACTTTCTAAGGGTAAAAACCTACATTCCTATGTGGAAAGGCTTCCATAGGAGCAGATCAACTGGTTGCATCCGTCCATGGTTGCTCAGAGCCAGGCCACTCAGGTGTGCCTGATTGGGTTCTCTGCTTCCGCTAACAACAGCACAGCACAGGTCTGACACAACATCTGGTTTTGATCTCTTCCTGCAAGAGACTCCCAAGGGCACATTTTTCTGCATTAGGGCTGTTTTCTGTCTTTCAGAATTCTATTGCTGAGGTTTAAACCTTCATTGAATGAAAAATGCAGTAGCCTTCATGATTAGCTTTAATATTATTTTTATATTACATGAAAGCAAGTTCTTGTTTCTTCTTGTGGCATGATAATGGTTAAATTACATCCTAAAGTGAAGAAATGTTTGCAGAGATTGTTGATGACTCAGATGGTTTCTAGGACAAACCATTGTTTTAAGAGCAGCATGTGCTTGTTCAGTAGACACCCTCAATGCCATCAAACATAACTAACAACAGTGACCAAAAAAGGTATTTGCCTTGAATTTGAGAAAGCATAAATATTTAAATCAAAGCAAAAACATAGCTTCTGCTTCAAAAGGCCAGTGGAAAAATAGCAAGAACTATCATATTTGGAACTGGGACTTTATAAAACATCTTTAATGCAATAAATATCCATCCTATTTATTGAAATGAACTACATATGCTATATCTGTACTAAAGCCAGTAAGGAGAGCTGCTATTAATGGTTATTTCCATGTAATAAAATTGTGTGCAGCTCTGCGTATTTTTAGATATATGAAAATATTTTGCAAATATAAGCACATACACCAATATTAACACATACAGAAAAAATCCTGTGAAAAAAATATTGTGTTTAAAAAAAAATATTGTGTATGTGTTTGTTCTACATGAAATATTTTCAGTTGTATGTGTGACCCCTATGCTTGAATGAAAAAAAATATATTGAAAATTTTAACAATTGGTCTCAGATTCCTCTCCTCAAGTTTCCTGACATATAAAATTGCAATTGTAATCTCATGATTCCTATGCTAAACTTATTTTGAACCACAAGCTAATGGAAATAAAGTTAATTTAAGTCAAAGGTTGTAAGGATTTTGTCATATCTAAACAATATAAAGGAGATGAAGTCTCAAGAATTTAGTCTGAGACGCATGTAACTATTGGTTCCTATTATGTTATTGGCACCCCTCTCATTAAAAGCAAATAATTTTATTAGTTTGTTTAAGAATTTCAAGCTGCTACATCTTTCAAAATGAAACCTGCTACTAACAACTTGTCCCAGAAAGTCAATAAAGTAAAATGAACTTTGTAGTTTTTCATATCTGATACTAATGAAGATCAGATATATAATGTGATTCATGCACAAAGTACAGTAGATGCTGAAGTCCCAGATTCCTTAAAAAACTTTTAAAACTTCAGTATGCCTTTCAGAAGATTTAAAAGTCCCATCTATCATTTGACTTTTATTCCTTCCCTTCAAGAATAAAAGTAGCAGCTTTGCTTCTTTAGACCTGACTCTAAAGTGCTGCTGTTTTCTGCTTTTTCACAGGACACAATCTCTAAGCTTTTCCTGTCTATTTTTTTTTTTCTTAGCTATCAGATTTATTACAAAGTTTTATCTGTCCCATGTTTTCTGTTAGGTGAGTTTTGCTGGGGGGGAACAAGCTGTGCAGAAGAACACGGCTCAAGAGACAGATGAAGCAGTGATTGGGTTCATTAGATCCTCTGGGGCATGGGAACTCTCAAAAAGTAAGTGCTGCAATTTTTTTTTTTTTTTAATAAGGTAATATTGGCTTAAGGGCTTTAGTATTTTGCTTAGATTTAAATCAGATATTTCCCTTTCTGTAAGTGGTTCAAGGTGCATATTCAATTCAAAAGCAAGATCTTTTGATGCCAAGGAGTCCTGAGTTAACTTTAATAATTCATATAGTGAGAATTTGCTAAATTTTCTTCCCCCAAAGACATGAAAAGCTATACCAAGATAAAAAAGATACTATTTTATTAAGTTGTGATGCCAAAAGCATCTGTTTTTGAATAGTTTTGGTCAAGTCCTATTGAACTTGATCCTCATTGCAATCCAGAGTAAAATTAAACCCATTTTTGGATGGAGGTACAGAAGAATACCATGCAGGCTGGAATTTGGACATTTGTTTAGACTAGCATTTGTGCTTATCACATGTACCATTCAGTTTCTAGTTCCTTTGCTTCATGATTAACTTCCTGGGTTGAGCTTTTGACCTAGAGATCATAATTCCACTGCTTTTAATGGTCTGCATCTCAACACTTGAGGTTTGAGGTACATAACTTACAATACTGATAAATGGTAAAAATATTGTTTGAATCCTCTTGGTTGTCTCAGCAAATTTCCATTGAGAGTTGCACAATGCTGTTGTCCATTCTCATTTCATTTTTGAACCAGATCAAGCTCACACAAAACTAAATGCAGGGTAACACATGGTTTTAACAATAATAAGGCAGCAGTTGTGAAAAAGGCATAAAAATTAAAAAGCTAAAGTCCCAGCCGAAGGTAATTTCTTTCTTTAAAAAGCATGTATTCCTGTTCTGTTTTATGGCTGACATTGAGTTTTTTTCAGGCTCCGATGTCCAAATCAGTAGCTGGAATGGAGACTGAGTCCACACCAGGAAGTGATGCTAGAAAGGTGGGTGTGCCTGCTTACAAAGCCACAGATGCCTTGGGGTAATAAGGAAGGACTGGAAATTGTACAGACACACAACAATTCATTTCTGTTCCTTAGTGTTTATTATAGAAATGTTCAAGCTGGAGACTTGGCGTGCTCCATGTTAACAATATAACAACTTCCACTATTGTTTTACAACAATAAATACTTCTGATAGTAAAAACACATATTTTACCAAGAGATTCCATGCAGTATGACCCCATGCACTGCAATATTTCTTCAGAGAAGCGTCACACACAACATCCTGGCAGTTGCTGCAACAATCGCTCATCTCCGTGAAAAACATCCAGGTCAGGTGAGTGAGTGAGAAACCTCCTGGATTTTCAGAAGATCTCTGCCATATGGTTCATTTTGATTTAAGGAACAAAACTAGAAACCATGGTTCCTCTCATTTTATTAACAATCTGTTTTCTGACACTAATTATAGTGTCAGAAAATTAATTATGGCGTTCTAGGTCTGCAAAATTGATTTCCTTCTTCTAGACGTATTCTGACGTTGGACTTGCCATCTCAGTTGTAGAACAGAAGATATTATTTAACATCTTCTCTCTGAGAATGCAGTAAATGCGGGCAGAAAAGAGGGAAGAAGTGGAAAAGAGAAAGGGAGGGTAAACAAACACTATTTTACTAAATACTTTTTGAAAGGTTCTGTGATGCAGATGTGAAGTAAAATGAAACTGTTCTTCATTTTAACATGTGGTTGAGGTTGAAAGTGGATTTTCATACATGGTGCTGTGTTTCTGTCTGTCATCATATTAGTCTTTATTTATTTTAATCTACTTCTCCTTTCCAGAGCTAGTGGAGCTTTCCAGATTTTCCCTTGCCTGATTGCCTATTTATGCATGACCTGCTTCTCCCTTCTGTTTTACAATGTGCTCTTAGAAGAGAATGAATAAATGCAGCTCTGCACATCTTTTCTTATCTTCCTTCTAGAAACAAATAAGTTCAAATGTTTGGCAACAGTAGTCCAAGGATAAATCACCTTGTTTGACAGGACTTTGCAGCAGTAGCTGCCTTCTAATGGCCAGCTTGATAGAACCATTAATAGGCAAATCCCAGGTACTACCAAGAATTCAGGACAACTTTTTCATCAGAAATGGTGCAGACTGCATTTTACTGCAAAGTATCTTTGTCTTTAATGAAACAGGGACAATATTGCAAACAACTGATGTTCTAATTTCTAGTAAATGTGGTCTTGGGTATCAAAATCAGAGATAAATATATAGGAATTCATATTAACCAGCTTCTTGCAGCATAACAGAGTTGCCACAAACAACATCAAACTCGGTATATCCAGGGAACCTGTGTCAAGAAAATAATAACTCCATTCTAAAATAGCAGATATCACATCATCACTGAAATGTCAAAATATTTGAACTAAGAAAATGTAAATATTAACAGATTAAACTAACCTGCCAAGTTGCAGCTGGAGAGTGTTAAAAGTAGGAAGATGGTGAATTTCACCAAAGAAAAAGGCTTGAATTAAGGATATTTTTGTTCAAAATTGAACAAAAATTGAACACTGTTTGTTCAAAATTGAAGTTTTGTGCAGTGTATGATCAATTTCTGGTTGTATTTCATTGCATTAAAGTGCTAGGAAAATTTCTGTCAGCATTAAGGTTATCCTGCAGAATTTATACAGATGAAAATTTATCCTTAAATAACTACTTTTGATTAATTTTCAATTAATCAATTTTCAATTAGCTTCCTGTGTAGGTGATGTTATAGGAAATATGTGTCTAATTTTGAATGTGGTAGCTATTACACACACTTTACATGTCTTACCCCAGTACAAATTAATTTTCTGTCTTGAAAAAAGCATACTTTATATTTTATAACACTTAAAAGTAAAGTTAATGTCCAAATCACAGTTTTTGAAGGGGGTGGTAATACCCACCACAAGAGATGGAGTTGGAAGAAACATAAAATATCTGATGTACATGTGCTCTTCTTCAGATCTCAGGTGCCTAAAAGCTTTCTTGTATTTGCTTTCCCTTCAAACTTCATAATGCTTTTTGCCTTAAAATAACAGGTATAAGACCACTGCTATATATAAACTCATTTCTTTTCTCCTCTTCATAGTGAATAAAACCCCTTATGTTAGAAGACAATGGTGCTTATTAAATGATGTTTGTCTTATTTTGCTTGTAAGTTATATTTAATGTCTATGCAACAACCTTATATCTTTTTATAGTCTAAGAAAACTGATTGTGCTTAAAAATACTCTTTTTTTATGGTTTGAAGCCTCTGATGCTTAGCTTTTGAAAGTTTCTGAATGTGTTACTTATCATTGTCAGTTATTTTTTCCTTTTACTGTATCTTGCAAGAGCCATGACAAAGTCATGATTCAGAACAGGGGATATAAACCAGATTTAAATACTCATTTTACCCCAGCCATCTGGCTCATCCAGTCATATTTAAATATAATCAAGAAATTCCTGAAATACTTTAAAGTTTATATTTCAGGGGTAAGGCAAAATAAAAATTGCTTTGAAAATAAAACCAAACCAACATTTCCCATATCTGGACACTGTTTCCTCCCTGCTTCTTTTTGCTTTTCCTGCTGCAGAAGGAAATCTGTTTGGGGTCATCTTAGAAAAGGTCCTGTCCTTTCCTGTCCTAGTCCACAGATCAGAATACTATTGACAACTTTATGGGTATTTCTGTGGCATTAAATAGCACTGATATGTTAGAAAGATCAGCAGCAAATTTTGCATATCACAACATTCAGAATTCAATAATTCAATTTTACTGAATAGAGACAAGTAGCACTTCCAGGACATAACTCCTTTCTGTGCTTATTTACCCAATTTAGTATCATTATGTTCTGATGGTTTGTTTTGGTGTTTTTTTTTTTTTTTAATTACCAAGCAGATGTTAGTATTCATGATATATAATTGTAAAAATTCAAAATAATAGGTGTTGAGGATTAATAGTGCTTCAGGTGTCCTGTTGAGAGTCACCAGTGTAATAATCTGTGTTCTGGCAGCACAGCTGTTGGACTATGCAGCATCCATGTATCCTTGGGCAGAGTTCCTGCAGAAAGTGGGGGCCTTTGAGGGGGGTGGAGTGAGATATTATATCTGACCGACTGCAGGTGCCAATGCTCAAACACTGTTCCTAAGTGAGTAGCACTTATGAAGTGATCTGAATAAATAGTTATGTTCCACCCAAGTGGGTGGTCAGTTGATGGACATCAAGCTGCTTCTGAGAAACCACTGTGTGACCCCAGTCGACACAGAAAGTGATGATTTTCTTGTCTCATTTGGTGGACAGCTGGCCACACACCACTCTGCTGGGAAGCAGCAATGAGTATTAAATGATTTAGGGTTTAAACAAGTGCAAAGGAAAATACTCTGCAGGTCACAGAGGCTTATACTCCATTACTGAATCTTGGATTTGGATCAGTTGCCTACAGCCAGTTTCTGATTGGAAGAAAAACATTAGAACTGGAAGGTATCTGCTGCAGAGATCAAGGTTTGCTTGCAAAACAAATATTTATTTCACTGTTAGATTTGTGATTTTAAATGCCCTGGAAATAACATTCTAAAACTTTGTCCTGTCCTGGAAAGAAGAAACACAGAACAGGAGCCTCTAGGGAATACTGATCTGCCAAGGGTATAAATGGATTTATGCAGCATTATTTAACAGCTACTGCCCGGAATATTGTTAGGAGCCATAGATCATGGTTGCAACACTAAAAACTCTGGAATGGAAACAAAATTTCAGTTTTGTTTTCCTCCTGTCTCCAATTGCTTTATTCTGTCTGTGCTGGTTTTTTTTTGACAACTCTATGTAAGCAATAGAAATATTTTGCCTGTGGAGCTCAGAAGCATCATATTATGTTCAAGCTTTATCTGGGACACAGCATTTAGAGATAAGGAACGTCCAGCCTTCCTCCTCCCTCCCTGTCCCCATTACTGGAAGCTATGTCCCACCCCCAATAGCTTTGTACCTTAACACTAGAACTGGAAAGCACT
The DNA here is from genome assembly GCA_003676055.1 of Chloebia gouldiae. Lineage (NCBI taxonomy): Eukaryota > Metazoa > Chordata > Aves > Passeriformes > Passeridae > Chloebia > Chloebia gouldiae. The sequence continues at coordinate 45,866,274 of QUSF01000002.1, read as the reverse complement.
TACTCCACCCACCCAAACACGACAAAGACAGGATATATCTTTAGTACATCTAGATAATTCAGTTCTGTTTTAAATAGTCAAATGAAAAGTATTCTTGTATATGCCCAGAGAGACTATTTCCCAGTTTAACAAGACTGTTTTATTCTGATTGCAATTCTATGTTTTCCACATTTGGAAATGAGCACAAATGACCATTGTGATAGTCTAATCATATTCTTGCCCTAATACTGCACTCAGAACTTTCTGAATTAATTTCTGTTTTAGTCAAACTGCTGTCAAGAGATGGACACCCAACTGCTAATTTGGCGAAACACTGCAGTTTATTGTTTTTTCTTTTGAATATGTATTTGGCTTCACTTTCCAGCTACATTGCACCACTAGCAACAGATGTCTATTTTTTTTTCTGTTTTGTTACACATTCTTTGTGTCCTTACAAACTGAAATTGAAAATTAGCCACTATACTTGTTATACTTGAATTACAGATTTTTTGTGTGTGTAAATCTTTGCAACCTATACTCACTATGCCTGCTCTTTTGAAGTTTTTAAAGTAGTTTATTTCTGCCTTTCTACTCCTATCACTGGACTAATTCCTCTGAGGTGTAATGGTGAAAGGGAGATGTAAATCTCTGAAGAAACTTAAACTCATGGAGTTGCCATGTTAAAGCAGGTCATTGTTGGAGCAGGTTCCAGGCTCACCTAGTACAGATGAATGATTTTTACTTCCTGTGTCATGAAATTTTGGCGGTCTAATATGAATTAATTTTTAAACTCTTTTAAATTTTTTTTTTTAAAAAACCTCATGGTATGGAGGAAAATGAGGATTAAGTGGCATGTTCAGAATAATGTTTAGACTGACTGGCAAGCAGAATTAAAGAATTAAATCCCCATCCAGTTGAAAATAGGCAAAGTTTCACCATTCATTCATTCATTCATTCATTCATTCATTCATTCATTCATTCCCAGTATCTTTCTGAGCAAGAGCTATCCATAGGTTCTTCTGTTAGAAATTTCCTTCATACTTTCAGAAATCTCCATTGAAATTAAAACTAAGTTCCTGGAGGTATAAAGAGATTGCTGGAACATGGTGACAGGTTCCTCACAGAAACTGTGGAGTCTCCTCCACCTTTACAGATGTTGAAAACTTGACCAGAGACATCATCGAGCAACCTTCTGTAGCTTTGAGTCTGGCCCTACTTTGTGTGTGATATTAACCAGATGATCTCCAGACCTCACTTCTGATGCCCTATGATTCTGTAATTCTGCTTTTCAATTTTTTATCAGTGATTTCTAGAACCAAATCTTCTAAGGTTCTAGTTTCATTGTCTTTAGATACCGCAGTCACAAGGTACTGGCAACCTGGAAAACTGAATCAGTGTCTCATCATATTTCTTCATCAGATGTGGGAGATTGAACACAATGTTTTCCTAGAAACTCTTGGTCCTGGGTAAAATCTTCAGTAAGCACAACCTTTAGGTTTTTTTATTGGCATATGATGATAGAATGACTTAAATTCAGTAATGAGTGAAAGGCTATAATATGCTGCTATATGTTATCCCCAGATTGAAAAGAGAAAATCTGGTGCATGTCTTTGGTGATCTGTTGCCATGGTTAACAGGGATGTCAAAGCTAGTGAGAGGTCTCACTGACATTTTAAAAGCAGAAATGCTTTTCTGATCATCAGTTATGAGAAAATACAAATAAATAATATTTGTGGTAACATTAAAGAGCTTTTGTTTCAATTTCCCAAATTTAGAAGATAAAATAGAGAAGAGCTGTGGTTAATGAAATAAACTGACAGGTTTTATGGGTCAGCCATTAGCATGGGTAGATCTGTTTCACTCAGGACCAATGCAAAGTGCTCTAGAAGTTTACTTCAGTCATGTTCTCATAGCTCTAGGAGGAAAGAGAGCTCAAGACCTCTCCAAAATGCCCAATTAGGCACTAAAAAACTTTGGAAAGTGACAGTTAGAAGACAAAATCACTGTGTTGTGTTTCCACACCTTCAACAGCCACCATTCCAAGTTTTCTATGCTTTATATTTGAATTTTGCAAAGTTGCAAACCCCCTTTTTCTTTTTACCCATTGGATCTTTCTATTTCTTCAGTCAGTCTGTTGACTTGCTTTGGCAACCTTTATGAAACTCCAATGCTTCTTCTAAAGCAAATTGAATGGTCAATAACCAAAAACTGATATAAAAACCTGCTTGGTATTTATGGCTAAAAGAAGATATATGTAATGAAGTGTATGAAAGAAAATAATCTATGCCAACAAAACTGTCTGATGGTGGACTCTGTGTTTCTTTTCAGGCTTCCAAAAGTGTATTCAGGATCCTGGGTGCTGGAAATCAAATTTCAGAACATTAACTAGTTTGGTAGTTGTTTTGTGACACTGGACCAATATTTATTTATTGACTGGAACTGGAATTGGAGGTAAGATTTCCATTTCTTAACCTATCATGGAACATCTTGAAAAGACAGAAGAAAAATATCTCTACTGTCATCACAGGAAAATAAAGTTGAAATTGTACTCCTTACTGTTGGTCTTCTCAAAAGAGGAATTGCTTTTAAACTCCACTTTAGACCTTCTCTAATCCTAGGAGAGAGAGAGAAATTACTTCCCAGTAGAAGTAATTGCATAGGAAATGGATCTTTGAGAAAAGGTTGTTTGCTCAGCTTTAAAATAAATTTTTTTTGTTTTGTTTCACTGAGGAATGGCTGAACTGTTCTTTCCTCCTCCCAAAGGGACATAACTGTTGCTGGATTGCAGCAAATATTTTTCATTTGTAAAGATAGTGAAGGTCTCTGCGGGATGAAAGGCAGAGCTACTGATCAGATTTCTGTGGGATGACTACTGTACTTTCTGAGGATCCTTGATGAAATCAATAGAGATTTTCACATATCTCTGCAGAAATATCAACTACTGCATAGGGAGTATGTTCCATAGGGGTATCTACAACTACATGCATATAAACTTGAATTAAAATGTTATGCATTGAAGTTTATGCACATAATGTAGTAATGGAAAGTAACCTCCTCTGTGATGAAACTGATGCCCAATGGGATCAAGACAGAAAGGTAAAAATCAATATACTCCTTGTCTAAGAATAATGCAAACATTGATTTTTTCAGTCTATTACTAAATTATCAGTATAATTTAACTAAATGACTCTTTTGTGGCTGCCTGTACTTGACAAATGCTTACTTTTGAGATTAGTAGATCATCCTACATGAGATATGTGGGACACAGTTTGCTATGGGAAAAGCTTCCATTGGCTTTTCTCATCTGACAACAGATTCTTAAGGGTAATGTCAATTACTCTGTATCTGCTGCTCCCCAAAAATCGACCTATTTTGTCTTAGAGTGTGGGTTCAGGTCTGTGATTGAGCCCCATTTGTTTCAGAGACCAATGTTGGACAAACCTGTACGCTGGAAGCTGATTTTTTATAAAGGCTGCTGCACACTCAAACTTTCACCTCCCCAGTTCTTCTGACAAACATCCCCAGATGTTGTTATTCAATATCTGGCAGTTACCTTGGCCAGGCTCCTTCCTAGCCTGGGAAGGGTCTGTGGATCCTTCCTATGGTCTGAGATGTCGTCAAGGGTGGCCAGATTAGGACAAACATTCTCCTGCTGGCAAACTGGATGCAGAAATGTTCTTAAGACAGAGCCAACACAAGTCTTTGAGTATTTTCTGGCTTCTCATTCATTTGCTACCCCACTGTGAGTTCAGGCACATTTCATATATATATATATATATATATATATATATATATATATGTATGTATGTATATGTATGCATCACATGTGTATCCTGGTGTTCTTTAAATATGCAAAGAATATTTGCTATATATATATATATATATACTTGCTAACCTTCAGTATCACTACACTTATGAACTAGACTGCTTATTTTTGATTTCTTCTGCTTAATATGGGAGTGTGTCCTTCTATAATATGGCTTCACCCTTGATGACTGCAGTCATCCCGAGCTCATGCCAGAAAAAACATTGTACTATAGTGCTCTATCATGTGTTACATTCATTATCTGACCAAAAGGCTGCACTCCTCCACACAATTACACTGAGGCTGGGCACTAAAAATGTGTAAATGTGTGTACTTGTAATAGGAATATGCTTTGACAATTAGATCTCTTTAAACAAAGACAGGCATTATCTCATTTATTTTGCCTAATCTTGATCTCTTCTTAAAACAGGTCAACATCTAGCAGAGAATATCCATAGCAGCTATCATAATAAATTCTCTCCTAAAACAGCGAGGCAGACTTCAAGGTCTGCTCTGAATCTAGATAAAAGTGGGAGACAACAACAGCCAACAATGGTAAAGTATAAGACAAACAAATTAAAACTATGCAGTAAAGGAAGTCATAATATCACAAATGAACTACAAGTGTTCAGTGCATTTTTTTAAATATAGAAAATAAATTAGAAAGCACATTTTGGTTTGTTTTTCTATCCTGAACATTTGTAACTGATTACTATGTGTTGAGGGTTTTTTTTTTTTATTTAGTTGAATAGGATCTAAGTTCTCCTAGAGATGTCCAAAATCTTGGCAAGGTCACAAAGGTCTGTAGGGCAAGAAGGCTGAGAAACTGGGACTGTAGGCTGATATATGCACACTTATGCTGAAAAATGCAGTGACTGGATACATCTGTGAAATGGCCTGCCTTGGTGCTGTACAGATGCAGCAAAGACATTTCTCTAAGCTCAGCACCATCTAAATGTGCTTTGAGCTCCAAGTGCAAGGAAGTCATCAACAGTGGAGTCAGAGAGCAGTTAGTGAATACAAAAGCATATTTCTCTCTGTCTGAACTTGGTAGCTCTGTGCAAAGCTGAATGAAAGTGTTTTTCATGTTTGCAATTGCCCTGAGTAGTCAATTTCCAGTCTGCAGGTCTGCAAAGCAGTTGCAGTCAAATTCTTCAACCTCTCATAGGAAGCCAACTACGTTCATAGCTGAAAATGAATAAGCTCTAAGTTCTGTCCTGACTGAAACTTTGGTGATGGATGTCACCAAAGTTTCTTACAATGCACATTCAATGGAGGGGTTCAATCCACCTCCCCTAAAATACCTTTGTGCTAGTAAGTTGCACAGCACTAAGGAGTATTTCTGTTCATTGAAACTAGCTCTGCTTTTGGCATAGGAGGGCTTGTTCATATGGGTGAGGGGTCTGCTGTACTGGTTGGCTGAGATGCCAAAAAAAGGTCCAAGGAATATTTGATTCACTAGTGTCAACATAGCAATATAGTCCAATTAAAAAAAAAAAAATTAGCTTTCCATTGAGGACAAACCAGTTCTCATTCTGAGCAGAATGATGTCAGCATGCTGGTGGTAGAATTCCTCCTGATATATAAACCAGGATCAGTTTGCATTGGTTTCATGATCTTTCACAGTTTAGTAAGTATGCCCACAGTACATTTACTCCTTTGGAGGATGAACAATTGTCTGACACCTCACAAAACCCAGCAGCAGACATTTGGAGTTTCTGGGTATTCCCAGCAGTACAGATCCATGGAGGAATAGATTCCTCCTCTAGTTTCACTCTTTGCACACCCCAGCAACAAAAGGTTGTAATTTTAGGGTTGAGTGGGAGTTGTGTGACTTAGATGAGAGCTGCCCTGTGTGTTGTGAATTTGTGGAAGTGTGCTTCAAGACTTGGCATGTTGAGCTCTTAAATGAAAAGTGTATTTTACTGCGTGCTCTGGGGGAGTCCTAGAGAAGAGCAGTCAATCTCGATTAATGTGAAAAGAATCTGGCCACACGTATATTGAAAACGGTTTGCTTTCTGCCATCAAAGTGCTTCCCAGCTGGATGTTGTTAATAATTAATTGTCTGGTTTCACTTACTGCCTTAAAGTTAAAAATCTTCACGTTTTATGGGTAGTCAAACAAAGTAAAGAGCAGAAAGACTGGAGGATCTGAGTTACCATTCCTGGATATTGCAGGACAATATATAACCTGATGATATGGGAGATAACTGCTACAGTCATACACAAAAAGTTTAAGTTTTGCAACTGCTGCCTGTACTACAGGAGTCTTTCTTTACATTTTTTTTCTAAGGGCAATATTGGAAGCTGACACTTGCATATTTATTAAATATTTCTTGGTGTCTCTTTTTCTAAAATTATCTCATAATTATCATTCATGCAAACAATTATATTTCACTTTGGTGCATTTTATTTAGTTGAAGGCTAATGGTACATGGTACACCTAATCTGTGTTTCTTTTAACCAGAATAAAATCCAGTCAGGAAAAGGAAAGTAATGCAATTAGCATTGGTCCGCTTCATTACATTTTACACATACAAATACACATTGCATTTATTTTCTGGAACCTGTTTGTTCTGAAAAATGTTTTCATCACAGTTAGGATATCCAAAGATGCCTAAAGGACTTGGATGCTCAAATCCTGTTTGCTTTTCTCCATTTGCTTCTGCTTACTGGAGAAGTTTTCCAGCGGAGAAATGTCTGGGAAGCATTTAACAGAGGTCTTACCTTAGAAATGTTATGCTAATTTTAGTCTGCTCTGAGACTCCAGGAGTTCATGATATGGAATCATTTTGCACATGTTTAATGTTTCCACGGTTTTATTCTGGAAGTCTCGACCAATTCCTCCTTAATATGCTGGGACTTTCCTTTCAGGAAGCTGGCTTTCTAAAGTGATATTTAAGAGCAGTTGTAAGAGTCATCCTGAATCCACATTTCCACCTCAGTATCTAACATGGCAATTAAAAGTCAAAGCCCAGTTTTATCAGCTGAAATCAAAACTCTGAATGGTTTTCATTTCAGGTCAGAATTCATTTAAATTAGGTCCAGCCTTGGGCATTTGGTTTATAAACACTTCTTCATTTGTAACATGACTGATCTTTTGAGCAGATGAAAAAGTTTTACGAATGACAGGCCTCAGCTTAGTTAAATGATCAAGCAAAATGCCTGCCTTTAAGGTGGCTTTATCTGCACTGTCATAGCTAAAGCTTTTGTGCCAACATGACACGACAAAAGATCCACCTTCTGTCTTCTGTACAGCTATAGAGTGGTTAGCATGCTTGCCTCAATAAGATGTTTTAGGAAGCTTCCAATAAAAGCTGAGAGGATGGTAGGAATAACATTAAACAGCAGCAATTCCCCCCAACCCTATCCATCACTTTTCTCCCCCGCAAATCTGATATTTTAAAAACATGTGATGCAATTTCTGATGGAATATTGTGGTTTTTTTCCTATAGCCTGTAGGTGTAGATCTTTCCACTGAGTTGTCTAGCCTAATTCAGACAATACATTTGAAGGCAGTGAGATGTAAGTACCTGAATGATGAAGGAGAGGGCCCTGCAAATAGTGTTCTGAGGTCATAGCAAAAAATGAATCAAAGAATAGCGAGTTATGATATGAGGCCTAATTTATTAAAAATAAAGTGTAGGTCTTATGATCTCACTTATCACTGCACATGGGCACAGCAGGTTGTTCCTCACCAGCAGGGACACATTGGAGATTAAAGATCTTCTTGAGGTAGGACTGCAGCTCAGACAGAGCTGCACTGCACACCCTGAATATTCCTTAACAATGAGATTCATTACAGGCAGCAAACAGCTGAAGCTAATTAATAGGGATGTGTTTCTGGGTGTGCCTAAGTGATGACTTGTAATCCTGAGTTAGGCACCTGAGTAGAATTAAGAGGGTTCATAGAATCATGGAACAGCCCAGCTTGTGAGGGACCTCAAAAAATCATCTGGTCCCACTTTTTGTAGGAAAGAAAGCCTAGATAAGATTATGTAGCACCTTGTCCAGCTTAATCTCAAAAACCTTCAGTGATGATGATGGTACCTCCAACAAGTCACTGAGCAGTTGTTCCTGTTGACTTATCACTTTGGAGAAGGAAACTGCATTTAGATAAAGAGGGGAGACCATGTCTCCACTTTTGTGATAATACTCCAATGGTCAAGGCATTAGCTAAGACATCAGAAATTCAGGCTAAATGCTTTTCCCATGAAAGCACAGCAGCCTTGGAATAGGAGATGTGTCTAATGACAGCATTGTACAAGATCACAGAATGAGCTGATTTGGAAGAACCCACAAGGATCATTGAGTCCAGTTCCTGGCCCTGCACAGCACCATCCCCAAGAGCTCCTCATGCCTCTGCAGACCTCCTTGGGTAAGAAAGGGTTGTTTTGTACCTACATAGACTGAGGCACTACTTTCTTTCCTAATTTAAATTTTAGATTCCAGTGTCCCATTTTGTATCGTGCACACGGAATATAGTAATCCACTAAAAGAGATAGCATGCCTAGTTTAAAATACACAGATAGTAAATTAATACCTTCTTTGAAAAAAAATGAAACATTTCCTTCCTATATATATGCTCATACAACATATATTTAAGTTGTACATGTAAAATATGCATTCACTGAGCTTGGTCTGCAGTCATTTATACCCTTCTGTTAACAAAGTGTTATTGCTTGGTGAGATTACTTTGTCTGATAGCCAAATATGTGTTTTTGAAGAATTAATTTGAGGAATTTATTTCTTATTTTGGATGAAAAGTTCTGGCAGTTCAAGGCAGAAAAATTCCTGTCATGCAGAAAATAACACAGTTTGGCCACTGTCAAGAAACAAGACAAAAATTCATAGCTGATTTCAGCAATAAGCTCCCAATTTTTTTCAAAAAGACTTTATTTTACTAAATATTTGTCTCAGAAATATGCAGCTAAAGACCAATTGCTTCTCTACACCAAACAGGAAATTTTATCTGCTTCCTGGTTTTGTTTGTCTTCTCCCTAAATTTTCCTACCACAAACATTTGGTGTATGAAATGAAATCTGATTTATTTGTGTTCATTCTGACTAATTTCAGTAGCTTTATCATTGCCCTTTATAAAAAAAATAGGAATTTATAGACCTGTAAGCAAAATGAAGGGTCATTTCTTTGTGGTTTGGTATATGAAATAGCTTTAACTCAGTTCCCTTTTAAGAAAAACTGTCATCTTTGAAAGCAAGTAAAAAACCTGGCACCTTTTACAAAAAACATATTTAATTCTGGAATCAGGGAATGAAAGAAAAATCATGTTTGAATATGGTCATTTAATTATTCTACATCAGTTTGTAACAACCACATTCAGTAGAACATTTGACAATTTTGAAAATATTCATAACAGATTGATGGACATTTTAATAGTTGGTTTCAGTTTATCCACAGCCCTTTTGCTGACAAAAAATGGGAAACAGAAGTACATGATTTATGATCATGAATTTAACAGTGCACATTTTGAATAGAGGTCAGTCACCTCAGTATTTAAAAATCAGACCCATATAGAAGGATAAGACACTTATAAAACTACAAAGCAGATGATTGATTCATCAGAGTTATAGGTAACTGATTAATATCAATATGCTTATTTTAACTGTTAATAAAAAATTATAAACATGACATAGACAGTAATGGAACTTAATCTATTTGGAAGAAATTTCTAAGTAACAGTTCATGGTAAGGCAATGATTTTTTACAGGATAGGGAAAAAGCTGCAGTCTGATTTACAGACTCTATGTGGTTGAACAATGAAAGATGTTTTCTCCTCAGGATAGTGTACTGAATTTATGTCAATAATAATTCCAAATGTAGCTAGTCTGGCTCTAGGTAATTTAGTTCGGTCAAATATCCTGCTCAATCTGATCTTGCCCGTTTTCGTTTTCCTCAGACAAGTATCTAACAACATACACCCGTGAAAATGTTTGTAACATCTACCCTTATTAAATCAATATAAACACTATCACCTCATATTAGTACATGGCTCCAGCCAGGTTTAGTTTATAGAAATGGATGGAATTGTACTGTTACTAAATGTGTGCTACCCCAAACCAGTACCTGTTCCTATGGCTCAATGAGTAACTTCCCCCCACACATATTTTGAACAAGACAACTTTCCTTTGAGAAGGGCACACTGAAAATAGTGGTAAATCCTTCAACACACTCTATGATTTTATGCATTCATTCCTTGATCCTGTCCTTGAAAGGGATTTAAGTCAGTTACAGGCCAAGTGGGCTACTAAAGAGCTGAGTTTGAAGGGTTACAGATATTAAACCTAGACAGAGTAAATCCAATCTCTTTTTGTTTATAATAACTAATTATTTAATGCACATGTTCATTTTTTTTGATCAAAGTGAGGCTCTTGGTGTGTTACTTTGTTTTTTTTAAAGAAATCTGCTCTATCAGTTTTGTATTTTTTTTTCTTCTCAAAGCATCCATCCCCTTTTTCTTGCGTTCTGAGGCATTTCTTGGGCTACTTCTGCGTTTCCAAGTGAGAAACCTGAAGAAAATGATGGATAGAATTAGACTCACCACTGATGAGGATCCCAGCAATCATGTGTCCCTTCTCTTGTCTCTAGTTCTCTGCTGGTAGAAATGGATGCTGTTCAGGACATGGTGCTTTTTTTCCCCCTTGTGTGCCCCTTGATCCCTGCCTGGGCATTTAACTTTCACACTGCTCACCAGGTGTTCTCCTTGTGCTTCTTTCCTCACAAACCACTGCCCAGCTGGGGAGGGGTAACAGCTGTGGTTAGGGCAGAACTGCAAGGGGCAGCTGTTCCCAGCTCTGAATGTGTTGAGCTGTGGCTCCATCCTGGTGCCAGTCCTTGGAGTGGTGGAGAACACTAGTAGGACTCCAGTGGATACCAGCTGTGGAGATTTCTATTTCTCTTACACAACAGACAAACACAGAACAAACCTCTCAAACCAGTAGTTGATACCTCTATCCTTCCCACTATGTATGGCAGAAATGGCATCAGTGTCTGTCTTTCAGACTCTATTTCCAGCTACACAGCCTACATTTGCTCCATCTCTTTTTTCAAAGTGCAAGAGTAGGCAGACTTTGGTCCTCACCTGTGGAAGGCAAAAATACAATTATTACAATAAGAAATAACACAATTACAATAAGAAATATTGAATCTGAAGTTGTGACTAGCTGCAAAGCAGCCCTCACTAGCTGACAGGAGAGTCCTGGATCAACCCTCTTAAAGAACATGCTTTTTTTCACCCAGTACCAGCTAAAAGAAAATGTTATACTTGATTAATCATGGTTTAATGTTCTACCAAAGCATACAACATATTTCTCAAAGCTATTTTTCTCAGTTTATTTGCGGTAACCATATGCAGAAGTGGTGGCATACAGTATAATTTTCCTATGACCCTCTTACGCCTTATCAAACAGCACTAAATTGGGCCATAGCATGGCTCCAAATGCTAAATGAATAAGTGGGTGCCCACTTGCAAGCAGAATGCTACATGGGTATTGTAGAATCTGGTAAGTAAGAAACGTTTGGAATCAGCTGAAAGACATTGCAGTGGCAGGCCTTGATGGAGCCGAACAAGGGATCCCACCTTGGACTGTATTTGAATTGCAGGTGTACAGGTCTGCAGTACGATTTTTAGACATTTTGAATTTTGAAACATGGTTTAAACAGGAGAAAAACCTGTAGATCTGTGAAAGAATTATCTATTAGGGGTTGTTAAAGTATGTTTGTGCAAGGTCACCCACCCAAAGTATGGAGATTAACCACTGCATTTGAAACAGTCTCACCTGTGCACAGCACCACTAAATCCTTTGTCCCTTTGTTACTCAGTGGAATATATTCCTAAGCCCCTTCTATGTGTTTTGCCAGGGGTTCCAGCTACCACCCCTACTGTCCCATATTCTGCAAACATCACTGGGGCACCTCAGGGCTGCCCAGGGCAAAATCTCATTCCTTTGTCCCCAAGGCTAGATGACCTTCTTTCCCTGAGACTTCCCTGAACATTACTGATTCCTTATGATCTCAGGAAAACCTCTGGTCTCTTAATCAAATTTTATCATCTCAAAGATAAAGATGAAATAGGGTAAGTTTTGTCAACACTGAAGACAGACTGTGAGTCGTAAAGTACATTTGGCCTTATGTGGGAGCTGACTGCTCAATTCACCGGGAAGAACAAGTTCCAGGAGGAAAACATAAAAGTGTAAAAAAGGGGCTGTGAAACAAAATCATGTCTCTTTAGAGACAGAACAAAATGTTTGGCTTAATCTCTGAAACCAGGCATGGTTTCATATTTCCTCTGAACCAGTAAAGTTTATGTGTGCCTGTGGTGAAGATAGTAATTCAGAAGTTTTGTCTTGGCCAAATGCAGGGAGTAGAACAACTTCTTGAGAAACTGGTTGTGCTTGTGGCACTCAAGTGTTCCTCTCCTTCCCCCAAAACAACTTTTATGTGAAGACTGGGATTTTGAAAACCATGCAGAGCTGGCCTGAATTTCCTTCTAAATGTCACAGGAAATGCTGGAATCCACGTCTTCTGTGGTTAGCCGGCGACACATACAGGCTTTGGAAACTGTGTAACAGCACAGATTTCCACATGCAACAAAACCAGATGCAGTTGTCCTGAGAAGAGTCTCAAAGGTTGGAATGTTCTTGAATGTGAGAGCTGAGCATCACTTAGGGTAGGTATAAATTGGTGCATCCCCTTTCTTCTTCCCAGGAGCGCAGAAGAGCTGGCAGTCTCTTTCATGCATTGTGGATCAAACCATGACCGCACTGACGCGAATGGGCGTCATGCTACTGGCTGAGATCTAGCCAGGGTCTTACCCTCTGTGTCTGTATGCCATCCAAAATTTGAGATACTCTGAAGACTCTACCGTTTACGGCCCAGACTTCCCTGCGAAGACTTTGTCCTGCTCCATTCTCAGCACATATTTCCCATCTGCTTTTTACTATGGCTTTTAATATTTCCTAAAATTGAATCACTTTGTGTCTGTATCTGTATCATCTGTATATGTATTTGTGTTTTCATAGTCTATTCAGTCAGTTTCTGGAAAGGATTTTGTAAATTAATATGATAATTACAAACAGGATAAAAAATATTTTAGGAAATTGAGGAGAAATATGTTGTTGAAGGATATTTTAATTTTTTGGTTGTGGTTCATCTGAAAATCACTCATTCTGAGAAGACCACCCAACATGAATGGAAACAAAAGTCTAGAAGAGACTCCTTATTCATCAGGTAGAGAGTCTTGGGCCCAAGAGATGTTCAATGCCTTTCTCTTGCACAAATTTCAGGCATAATGGCAAACAAGTCAAGGAAAAGTATAGTCTATTGCAGGCTTCCATCCTGAGCCAGGAGCTATGTGAAATTATTTAGGTCACCTCTACATCAAAAGACTATAGAAAAATTTTGACAAGTAATAGAGTGCCCAATAATTTCAATCTTCTCAGCCATCAAGGTTGTCTTACTTACGTTTTTAATAATATGAGACCAAAGACTTCCAGGTGAAAATATGGTGAGATTAAACAAAATGTAATTCACCAAGGATCTGAGTAAGTTAATTAAATGCAGAAATGGTTTGAAATGTTTGTCAATACTGTGCAGCCATTATGTGCCACAAAGAAAAGTTTAGTAATGATCACACTAAGACTTTTTTGTTTATTATGTCTCCTAAAGATTTGTTAGATATGTGGGAAGGCATTGAGGACTATTCTAATTCAATGGTAAAAAACGAACCATTTTTTAACCCAGGAATTTGATATAAGTTGTTCTTGCAATACACATGCACAAAGACTAAATTTTTTGCATTGGTAGGCAGCCTGTGAGTTCCTCTTTAATTTCCTGTGGATTGCTTTAGAGTGACATATTGAGGATTCCCTCATAACATAACCTAGTAAAGAAACTATGCGTTGGATGACACCATTAAGGATCCTTAAAAAAATTAGTTATGTTTAAAGAATGTCAAAAAGTCCACTTGCATATTAAGAGACCATGATGAGATCTCTTTTTCCATAGAAAGCAGTGAAATCTCAGGATCCCACATCCTTTACTGTGTCAAGTCACAGCTGGTCTCTGGACTACTTGCATAGCTCGGAAGAAGTGACTCAAACCACTTTAGCAAATCCTTGCCTTCTGTGTCACAGATGACAGTGACACTATTTTAAAACTTGTGCAATTAGATAGAAAAGGAACTGAAAACCAACTTGTGACCAGACTGGTTATATTGCTCCTTGCCAAGACTTTCAAGATGTGCGGAGAATCATTTTAGAAATGCTATATATGTGAGTTGCACTTAAAATCCTTTGCAAGCCTAAAAGGATGTTTGGAGTTAAAATTTAAAAACAGTGGGATTTAGTGCGGCAGGTTTTGGCAAATGGATCACGGCAGTTCCTACAACTGACAAATTAATGCGGACCCGACAGACTAACGTGTACCATGTGTTTATCTTGGCAGCAAATATGGAAAAATCATTTGGAGAAAATTTGTATTATTCAACAGATTTCTATTTTTGTTTTGTTTTGTGTTTTTTTCCTTCCTTTAATTTAAATCACAAAGGTAAGGTTCAGAAAAACTTTCTGATTGGTACCATATTTATCATGGTATGTGAAACTAATGGTACCATTACATGATTTTATATGTATTAGCCTATCTGATCACAGTGATTATCTCAACTACTAAAATGAAACAAGTCTCCCCACAGCCCAGCTTGTAGGTAAATAGAGCAGGTAAATGTCAGACCAGAAGATGCACTGCAATGTTTAATGTTTTAACATGCATTTACAATGTTATGTTTCTGAGCATCTGATTTATGAAAATCCAGACATATCTTTTTTTCAAGATAGTTTATGAAAGAATAGTTGTATTTTTCACTGAAGTATTATCAAACTCTTTAACTTAGTGTTATGGAGAGTAAAATATGATAATCATAAATTGCTTATTGTAGGTCATAGGTTTACAAATTTCATTATACTCAGCTGCACTAATTATGGCCCTGCATGATTTAAAGGATGAAAAGGACAAAAAACAATACCATGCTTGTATGGAATTTGCATGTTCAATGTGTCTTTTTTGAATCTTGTAAACTCTTGTCACGCACTGATTTTTGTACTCAGAAAATGCTGGAAAAACCCTCTGTCTATTTCCTTTGGACATTAGACTGTTTTTCCCCTTTTTGACTCATTTTCCTTCCTTTTTCTTTATTTTCCTTTCTTTTCCTCCCTCCTTCTCTTCTTCCATTCACCGAGTATAACAAATGAAATGAGCTGTAACTGTAATATCCCTAGCAACACCAGTTCTCTCTTTTATACATTTTTGGGTAGAGGAGTACTTTGTACCTCTTCAAAATGCCTCAATTCCTTTGTGACCATGTCTACATACCACAGAAGCTACAAGACTATTCTTGTGCACATGAGCGTTTAAATTAAACTGGATGTGTTTCAGGAAAAAAAAAAGTTCCAACCCAATTGTGAGAATGAGCTAATTTTATGGGTGGCACTCTATGAATTTGTACCAGTTCTGTTAGGCAGGAAGTAGATTTCATATCATTAATGTTTTTCAGTCCTAAGACTTCTGACAGATGGTATCTTGTTGGTTTCCCAACCCTGCTGGGCTCATTTTTCTTTTTTTTTTTTCTTTTTTTGAAGGTTCTGATTACACACAGTGAAATAATAACTAGTCTTTTCCATCTGCATGGAATTTAAAATTAGATTTCATTAGTGGTTGTGAAAGTATGCTGTGGCAACTTGGGGAGAAGTGAGTGGAGGAGAGTGACCTTCAGTGACCATCAGCCCTGAATTCTCTTTGTTGTGTCTTCTTTTCTCTAAGCCCTTCAGCTGGCAACATTTACAGAGGCACTGTCATGCCATCATTCATTTGTATTCCTACATCTGTGTCCTTCTTTTCCCACCCTCAAAGATGGAGAGGATTTCTAGTGTCCCTCCTTTTCCTGGGAATACCTGATGGAATGAAGGGCCAGTAGTGGATGCCTAGGGAAAGATTCAGAAAAATTAGCTAAGTGTAAAGCAGGCTTTCACCTCACCAACCACTATTAGATCAGGATGTTCATCACAATCTCTACTTGCTTTTGTAATATCCTTGTTGTTTTATTCCTTTCTTGGCTTAAGTCTCATGATGGTAGAAGTAAGTTGTTGTCAGGTACAATGAAACACTAACCTGATTGTGGCACCATGGTTAGAATGACCAAATCCACGAAGAGCAAGAAGAGTCAAGTCATGGTGATGTCCAGTATTTTATTTACATTGCATTTGAAGCAGAGAGCCATGACAGAAATGTAGATCAGTAACCAAGAGTGCCTCTGATTTCCAGAGAAAGAACAGCCTCTCCTGAACATCATGGTGGCTACTTGAGAGCTATCCCTGTGCCAGGAGATGTCTGAAGACATTAATTTCGGAAGGCTGGTTTCAGTCAAACCTTTCACAGCCTTGTAACAATCTTGCTTAACTTAATTTCCTTTTGTGTAATATAATTTCCCCTCCCTTAATTTAATTTCCAATGTTGTGTTATAATAGAAGATGAAATGTAAAAATTGAAACAAAATATCAAGAACATGGATGAAAGGAAGACATATCCATGCCCTTAAGATTTAGGTAAGCTATAATTGACATACTTAATAAGACCATGGATAGAAAAATGCCATTTTTACCTCTCTATTTCTGTGTCTCTGACTATGGATTTAGATAGCTCAATACCAATCTCTGTGCTTTATGGGCATATGAAAGAAATGCAATTGTCTTGTCCTGTAAATGACTATAGCTTTATCTCTGACTAATAAATCAGTGTCATGAACACATCCCAGACGGAAAAAATGATCTTGCTAAGTTTGTGCCTAACTCATTGTCTCGGCTGCTCTGGTGAGTGTTGGGACAGTGCTGGTTGCAAAGAAGTGAGAGGTTTTTATGTGTCCCTTTCAGCAATACTCTGAGAGGGAAAACCATACCAAAACCTGCCAAAGAATATTCTAATTTGCTAACACAGTAAGACAATAATATAAAGACAAATCCAAACCAAACAAAAAAAGAAACCCTCTCACTTCATTATTTCCTATAGGTATTCAAAAATGTTTAGACTTCAATAGAAAGATAAACACAGTAAGATATTTTAGATATTTAAAATATCTGATTTTAGAAAGAATCTTGCATTCCTCAAGATTCAACAGATTGGCAATACTAAAAAGTGAAAAATTAGTTCTGGCCACTAATTGGTTTTCAGCTGGTAATTTTCCCATCCCCTTTGGCTTGTTTAGCCCATGCATTGGTACATAATTAAAATACACTTAAATGTCAATTAACATCTGTCTGTAGTGAATGCTTGAAACATTACAAGTATCAGGGGTTGTTTCTGAGACCTTATTGCCTGTGACCATAAGGCTTATGGGAGTGCTTAGAGAAATTTCTGCATTTAATTTTTATTTTGTAACCTGGCCACAACACTGGCCAATTAATTGAGGCTCATAAAAATTAAGACCTCTTTAAGGTCTTGGTTAGAATTATTTGGGGAAATCTCATTAAACCCACTCTTCTTCTGCTGAAATTAAACCTGCTGCACCAACTTAGATCAGTTTTTTCCTTAGGAAGTAGTTAATCTAAAAAATATATTCTTACTCCTTGGCTTAAGTATTTTTCAGTTTGGAGAGATGAAATATAGTGTTGTGAAAAAAAAATTGACAACAATAAATGTATGTGCTCTTATATTCAGGAAATTATTATTTCCTCTGAAAAGGAGGATGGCAACTTGGAATGCAGTTGGAAGGGTATAGATGATTCAGTAATTAAAAGGACTATGATACCAAAAGCTACTCATGCTGCCATTTGTGACAAAAGTAGTTGGCTGAGGAAAAGTATGTCTTGGCATTAAAGAGCTCTTTGTAATACATATGAAATTTTTTTCTAGGAATTCAGCATAACTGACTGCATAAATAAAGGTTCAAAAGTTTGAGATGAGTGGAAAATATAAGGAACTATTGAGATAACTTCTGAGCATATGTCTGTGCATGTTTCTCCTGATAATATTTTCATGCTGTTACAGATTGAGAGGAGCATCTGCTAAGCACACAAGAAGCAAAAAAAGTCTGGTGTTGACAAGTTCACCCAAGACAATTAAGGATAAATTATTGCTTTAACAACATAACCCCAAATGAGGGGCAGGGCAGAATTACATCACCTAAAGAGGATCATCTGCAAAATTTCTCAAAGCACAGATCCTGAGGGCATTTCCCTGGTTAGGAAGACTGGTACAAGAGTTTCTCTTGTGACTTGGTGGTCCAGCTTCCCTGGCACATGTAAATCTGGGTGAGTCATGTCCCAAGAAAGTGAAGAAGATGTTTTTCTGAATGGCTCTTGTGAAAATGTGTGAGGTGAATGGCAGCAGCTGGTTTTCCCAGGCTCAGCAGGTCCATAACTAGCAGAAGATTATATGACAATTTGACAGCCTACTCATAACCTTTTATGTGTACAAACATTGCAGAGGGCCAGATTCTCAGCTGATATCAGTCTACACATTTATATACCTCTATTCATCATCTTAGTCTTGCATTCAGAGTAGATTGTCTTGATATTTTTTGTTTTCATTTCCAGAGTTTAGTGCATTGTTTGTAGCCAGATCTGATGTGTCCTTCCAGTTTTTCCTCTTTTATTACCTTACCGTTCAGTTGGTTTTTCAGCTGAAGAATATGCTGGAACAAGCAAACCTGAGTTGCAAGTGGGTTTGAGCATCCTGGAAGCATCAATAGCATCTGGCCTGCAATAAAGGAGTGTTTGAGCTTGTCCATGGACATTAAGCCTTACTTTTCTAACTCAGGCTGGTTGCCACATGACCCACACATGATTAGCTTGAAAAAGGAAATAAGAAAAGAGCTAAACGAAATATTTTCTCAAAAATCTTTTGGAACTGTAGAAAAGTATATGACTGCCAAGAAAGCTTTATCAAATAGCCATTAAAATTTAAAAATAAAGTTCTTTTAAGAGTCTTGGCCCCAGTCAACTTTGTGGACTTGGCATACATTCTGGGTTTCTTTTAGTTCTTTAATTTTGCTCTGTAACCACTGTTTGACTTCAGAGCCAAAGGCCTATCTGCTTGTTCAAGAATAATTAGCTCCAACTTCTATCTGAAGAGTCACCAAAATATTTGTCTATGTTTTTGCAATTTTATACCCTTTGGTAAATGCCATAAAATGCAATTCTTCTCTACCATGTCTTCAGCATAAAAATGGATGAAATCTGGCGTCTTATTTGGTGATATTGACTGCTGCCACAGTAGTGTTACCAGTAGGACTCCATGTGATATTGAGGCGATCCCTCACTGTAAATGATTATTTCTTGCTGTAAATAATACAACTACTTTAATAGTCAAATGTTTCCTGGTACAGCATTCATAGCCTATAGAAGGGCTGAATGTTTTCTGTGCAATCTCTGCTTTACTCAGGTTTCTTTTTTTTTTTTTTTAGCTAAGGATGAACTCAAAGATCCAATTCTAACACAAAGCCTAATGGTAGGCACCTCAAATGAAGCCTATTTCCACTGTTGTGCTTAAAAAACTTAGAAAAAATATGTTTGGAAAGCCCTTCACTTGTGAAGCTAACAGATCAGCTTGGGTAACTTTACTCTGGAAGCTTTTTATAGTGTTTCTGCCTCCAGTTCTCCACCTCATGCTTATGCCAAAAACTATTAAATGATGCTTCTTTTTTTGGTTGAACAGATTGATGCAACTTCATGTTTTTCCTACTCCTTATTTGACAGTAGGATGATAAATTCTGGTAGGGTGGCAAAGGAAACAGCTAGGGGCTTTATCATCTTAAATTGCTACAGTGTATAAAGTTCTCTAGACATGCAAATACAATATTTCTCTCATGAATCCTCCCTCATCTGCTGCAGAAAGAGGGTGCTATCTGCCTAGTCAGTTAAATGGCATTTACTTTTCAGAAATTCCTTGAATAATGAATTTTTTAGCTTGAAGCAAATGTCTGGGTTTTTTGTTTGTTTTGATTCATAAAAAGGAGAAATCAGCAAAGTACTAGACCTGCCTGAATTCCAACAGTACTTGCTAGTGTGACACAAATATTCACATCAGGGTCCGGCACATGCTGAACAGTAGAATCAGGAAATCCTTCCTAAAACACATCTGATGGATTTCTGGTGGCTGAATGAAACCCTCTCTCAGTGTAATCTAACCTTTCCAAACTCTGGGAATTGCTATGCAACTGTATTCCAAAAAATGCATCACAATTACACATGGGTATGACTCCACAGGAAGCCTTTTTTTTTCCTTCTCCGTTAAGAATTCTGATCCAGAAGCAGAAACTGGCTTAATTTGGCACCAAGTTTTTCCTGCCAGTATTCTCTCTATTCTGTCATCCCATGATCTCAGCTTCCTAGGAAGACAGGACATGGTGCAATTTGTCAGAACAAAAAAACATGGAGTTCACTTTTCCAGGCTAAAATTCACTGCAGTTCAGTAGTTCTTGCGTGAGAGGTGACTGAAGAAGTGGCGGGCATGGCATTACATACCACAACATTAGAAAACAGCAAAAATCCTAAAATAAGCTGCTCCCCGAGTTCAATGGGAGCACAAGTAAACACAGGGCTAAGTACTGAAATGTTGCACCTTAATTCTCTTTTGATACTCCACAGGTTTTGATTGGCCCAGTGCAGAAAAGCTAACTTGCATTGGTTTTGTATATCTAGACTTACCTTACTCTTTGTTTACACTGCAAAACAAAGACGTGATTGCAGCACCAACTAGACCATAAGCCCTCAGGGTACACATCATCTGCAGCCAGTGTTCACATCTAGCCTAGGATGTCTTCATTGCTATCATTATCTCTGGGAGTTTAACTTTGATTAATTTTGCTCCATAATAGAGTTGCCAAGAATGGCAAAACAAAGGTATTTTGTTGCTCAGACCTGTCCTAAGGGAATTTAATCTACTCCTGACAGCATCATTGTGTGGGATTCATCTCACTTAATTTTAGCTATTTAATATTTAGGCAGCAAGTTGAACTAGTAAACAGTCACTGGAGGGGTATAGCCATGTCTAGAGAATGGCTTGTCCTGGCCTGTGTCTGCAGTGAGTCATTTTCTGTAGGCAGCCATCTCTTCTTGTTGACTGTGGAGGAGTCTAGATGTCCAGCTTAGATGATGACTATAACTTTCTGGTAGCAGAAGCTTGGTAAGAGAAATCCAAATAATTTTTATCTAAGCAAGGCAACATTCCCATCTCAAGATACATTGTCCATAGCCAACGCTTGACCTGCAATGCCTACAGAAATAGCTGCAGTAGCTATGAACACAATGAGTGTGAAACTCTCTTCAAGCCTGGCCAGAGAACAGGGCGTGTCTTACGTTTTTATTCTCCTTTTTTGGTATAATTAACCTTGAGCTGCCTTTTCCCAGTGGGTCAATAATAAAACACACAAAAGGGAATTATATCACTGGTCTTCATTTATGCTTATGCAGAGCTTTGCAAGCCACAGATTGCTAAATACACATTTAGACCATTAAGAATTTCAGTTCTGGGCCGTTTGAATCTTGTCATTCTAGCTGTAAATAAGAAAAAGGCAGTTCTTGTTCCAGGGAATTAAAGCAATTTGACAATAGATGTCTAAAATATTCTGGAGATGACAAAGCTATGAAATGGACCAGTAGTACTGAGTAGATTCATATCAGGCCTAAATTTAATGTTAGGTGTCTGATGCCAGGCTGGCTCAATTATGGTGATGCACAATGTTTTCTTGTAACACATAATGAAAGAACCAGCCTAATGTTTGGAGAAGCCTGATTTCTCCAGACTTGTTAGACATGTAGTTTATTTCTGTTCTGAGGAGATGAGGGAAAGAACCCCCCGCTAACAACCCCCAACCCTTGCCTGTAATGCTTTTGTTCAGAAACCACCCATAACTTCTCCATTGCTTCATTGATGCTTTCATGCTTTCTTTTTCCCATCCATCTAATTCAGATGCTGTACAGGGAAAAGTTGAATTCTTTGTTGGCTCTGAGTATTTTTTCATCAAAACTTTCTAATACATAAAAGGAATTAGTTTGAAAACACCATTTTTTTTTCGGCAGCTAACAAAGGTGTCTTTTTTTCTACTTTTTTTTGGAATTACTTCTTAGGAAAAAAGTCACAGAGAAGGGTTAATTTTTTAAATAAAACTGCTACTTTTAAGATACCCTTACATGCTTAAAAATGGAACGAAATATTGAAACTTTTGATACACTGACAATTCCTCCACATGAACACCATTGTATATCACTGGAATGCCCTGTAGTCTTTGTGCTGTGATAGTCTACTGCATAAAACTAAGCATTCATAAAAGTAACCATTTAGGCAAAAGTTTGCTATTTCATCTGGCAGTACAGTTGTTATAATGACAGCATATCTGAGACATGAGAGACTTTAAGAAAAGTGTAGACAAAAAGAACTTTAAAGCAGCCAGTGTCTGTTTCCACTAAGCTGCTAAATCACCTCTTATTTCAGACCAAGGTATATGTTTCAGTTTCTATCCAAATTCTAATCCAGTGGTTTTAAGCTAAGCTAGTATCTGCCGCTGAACTGGATCTGCATTTGGATTAAGGTTCCAGCATTGCTTTTTTGTTAATTGTGCCAAGCCACTTGGCAAACTCCATACAGAGGCAGGACACAGAACTTTCTCTTCTGCTTCAGGTTAATATATCTTTTTATCTTTCTCCTTGTGCTTGTGACACAACATCTATAGATGAAATAATCTGTTTTAGAGAAGGCATTATCATTGTAACACTATAGTGTGTTAGCAGAATAATGGCACATGTTAAAATTATTCATACATAAGTACACAGTTGAACACTATGCCAGACTACGCACCCAAAGGGTTGATATTCCCTATTCCTAAAAGGCACTTTTTCTTCAGCCTTCAGTTCAATTCTTGCTCCCTCTACATAGTGAAGCACGAGAGACATTTCCAAAGGTTAATTTTAGGTGAAGCAATTTGATTTCTAGAGGTGTGTCCATCAATGATAAGAACAGTCTCTATTGTTGCAAGCCTTAACCAGGATGAATCTAATTTAAAAGGCATTTTCAATTCACACTTTGCAAAACATGAACCCTCTCTGAAAGGAAACAGGAAACCTGATTACCCAGGATTTGAAGAATTCTGAGGTGCTTAATCATATTTTTGCTTCAGTTTTCCCTAGCATGTACTCCAGTCCACTGCCCAAGTCACAGCAACAAAGTCAGGGATGGGGAGAATGAAGAACTAGGAGAAGATCAGGTTCAAGAACATATAAGGGACCTGAACTTGTCCCATGCATAAGTCCATGGGACATGATACATGCATCTGTGGGTTCTGAAGGATCTCGAAAATGAAGTGGTTAAGCCACTATCTATCATGTTTGAAAACTCATGGCAGTACAGTGAAGTTCCACTGAAAAGGGAAAACAACCTCCAATTTTAAAAAGGAAAATAAGGGAAACCCAAAAAAACTACAGGTTGGTCAGTCTCAACTCGGTGCCTGGCAAAACCATGGAGTATCTCCTCCTCAAAATGTGGCCAGCAGATTGAGGGAGGTGATTCTCCCCCTCTACTCCGCTCTTGTGAGTCTCCCACCAGTGCTGCATTCAGCTCTGGGGCGCCCAGCTTAAAAAGGATGTGGACCAGTTGGAGTGTTGGGGTTGTACAGTCTGGAGAAGAGAAGACTCCAAGTAGCTCTTGTACCAGCCTGCCAGTGTGTAAAGGGAGCCTGCAAGAGAATTGGAGAGGAATATTCATAAGGGTAGGTAGTGATGGGGCAAGAGGTCTATTTAATGGCTTCAAACTGGGAGCAGGTTTAGATTAGATACAATGAAGACGTTCTTTCCTGTGAGGGTGGTGAGGCGCTGGAACAGGCTGCCCAGAGAAGTTGTGGATACCCCATCCCTGGCAAGGTTCAAAGCCAGGTTGGATGGGGTTTTGTGAAACCTGTTCTAGTAGAATGTGTCCCTGTTCATAGTATGGGGCTTGGAACTAAATAATCTTTAAAATTCCTTCCAACACAAATGTCTATGTTTCTGTGATTGCATTATTATCTGATTATCTGTATGAGAACAAAATCTCAGAGTGCAGTGCAATGATTATCTCTAGAAATAAATGAGATGACTGAGGCAGTAGATCTGAGGACTTAGATGCAAACATTATTTCTGCTCTGTGGAAGATTCAGGGGTTTTGGTTTGGTCCTCTACCTTATAAGAATCTTGCTGATATTCCATACATAATATTTGATGAAATTGTTCTCCAGAGACTGAAGAAAAATTATATCAATGTGTACCTTTACCATCCAGTCTTAAAAGAGGAAGTTTCTAAGTTAGGAAGGTTCTGCCAAACTGATTCAGTCAAGAACTTTTATTCTTAGATAGGAGCATTAGCTTCACCACCTGGTGGGAAGAAAAGAAAGCTTGCATAGCTTGTAGCATCTTTGAAGTATAAACCTAGACAAATATGTTCTCTCAGGCTATGTATGTACAAGCAGAAACAGTGGCAGATGGATGATAACATTGCCATGGATGGAGGATTACAATTCTATTGTATTTGTATATTGTAGTTATAAATAGGATCAAACTTATAAAGTTTTATTAAATGTAGAATCTCCCTATCAAGAAATACATTTCCCTGATCCGTCTAACTCTATTTTGAAGCAAATAAACTGTATAAAAATTTCAGGGCAAAATCTTTTGATCTATATTTCTCTTTGCCTTCATGGTGGCACAGAGAAGATCTATATGATCAGGATAATGTATCTCTTGGGGGGTTGATAAAACCACTATAGAACTGCTGCCAATAAATCAAGTCATTTATGTAACTCAAAACATTCTGCCATGCTTAAAAAGAAAAGTTGACTGCAGAGCACAAGGATTTCTAAAACATTTTGATACATTGGATCATGGATTTCTTTGTGTCACTTATTTTACCATTTCAATGCAATACTATATGTCCCTGAACAATTTTGTAATGTGGCCCATATGTTTGCTTTTCTTGATGAAAACCAAGAAGGTAGCAAATTATCTGCAGCACTGACACACAAGTTGTATTTTTTTATTTCTGAGTTTAGATTAATTCTTTAATTTTTTATATTTTGCTGGTTAATTGCTCTCTATTGAATGTCTATATTGTGTGAAAAGTTTTGAACAACTCTTTGCTGATGGAACATTCTGGAATGTTCCTAAATAAGAAGTGTCACAACATAATCTATTTAATTTTTAAGATAGAGATGGCATTTATGAAAAATGTAATCTAAATATATTATTCTGAAAAACATTAAGAGAAAACAAATTTAAGATCTAATTCTTCCTGGCAAGCAGAATTGTGCTGGAAGTTAA
Organism: Chloebia gouldiae; assembly: GCA_003676055.1. Lineage (NCBI taxonomy): Eukaryota > Metazoa > Chordata > Aves > Passeriformes > Passeridae > Chloebia > Chloebia gouldiae. The sequence goes on along the minus strand of QUSF01000002.1, from coordinate 45,841,144 downwards.
TTTGGCCAAAATATAAATCTGGGCTCAGCTATGAACATGGAAATGGATTTAAATGTTTACTGATGAAACACTTGCCAGGCTTGAGATGAACAGGAGAAACTGAATGCAATGAGGAATGGCAAAAAGTGACCCAAACCATGACCCTCTCCACCTCTTTGTGCGTAAGCCTGTGCTTTTGTGGTTTTATGCAACAATAACTATGTAGCTTTGGTCTTTGGACTTATTGGTAGCATAATGTTTTAATCTTGATATGGCCCAACTAAGTATGTAACTACATATAGAGCAGAACATAGCTGTGACTTTTTTTTAAAGCAGAAAAGGTTGATTAAAGATGCAGATGATCTGCTTAAGTCCTCTGCTGTGTTGCAATCTGCTTTATTGACCATTCCAAATTTCACAGGGTTTTCTCATTGCATACTTCTTATTGTTTAAACTTCTACAAAAATTCTTGATCTTTACAAATTACGGTACTTATCCTCTATTAAGGGACATTTGGAAAAACTAACATAAACAAGTTAAATATGTGAATTCAAACCATATTACATGATTGTGTGGACACTTGATCTGGTAATTAAGATATCCTTCATTCAATTTAACTTGAGTCACTTCCAAACCAAATTCAAAGAATCATATTAAAGTCACAAGTTCAGAAGGAGGATATCCACAAGGAGATTAAGGCAGAGCAGCAAGTCCACGCAGAAAGCCTATTCAGCATAATTTGTATGATGCCTGTAATTTACAGTTAAAACAACTACAAATATAATCCCAGCTGATCTAAATATTTCTGTTTCCTTACTGTGAAAATCAGGTAAAAGAAAAGTTAGTATAAAAATTTTAATTCAGATACTGTTTTTGAATATGTTTTTAGGATTCAACTTCCAAACACTGTAGCCTGTTACCTCCTCCAAGCACTGCAGACAAAGAGAAGATGGAATTAAAATTGAATTTTCAGAACACTTGCAGAGTTAATGCAGACTGTAAATGCTGTTTAGCAAAGTTAGTTTGGGTTTTTTGCAGTTTTTTTTTCTTTTTTTTTTTAATGTTTGAGTAGATAATGAACCCTTCCAGGCTGGTTAAGCTCATTGTATAATTTAGCAGGATGTATGGATGCTGCAGTGTGGACTTCTCCTGAGGCCCATTACTTCCTGATGTCTGCTATCAGATCAGATTTATGATATGCATAAAAAGGAATTTGGATCCATTTAAAGTTTACTGCTTATTGACCTCTAAAACTGCTAAAGTGATTTCTAGCAGCAGAGAACATTATACTGGAGAGCAGGATTTTGCAGGGCCTTTTTATCTCAGGAAGTGTTGATCTTTCATAGGGCCTACAGCTTTCTGGTTCTCTCTGGGACAGAGCAAAGACTATCCCTGTCTCCAGTAGGACTTTCTAGTTGAAACTCATACCTGGAGCCATTACAAATGAATAAAACATTTTACTAAAACGTGTTAATCCTGAAGTAAAAGAAATCAAAAGATTCATCTGAATTCTTTCTGCTTTAAATTCAGCAGTCCTTAGAGGCTGCCTGTCAGGCTCAGTGAAGACAAGGTTGATGGACATACTGGAGTTATATCACAACTTTGTGTGTTTGTTTCATACTTTCTTCAAAAGGGCACAATGTCTACTTTTTCTTAGTCCAGAAGTGGGAAATTGCACTTTCTGCTCTCGTAAAGGAGAACTTTTACCTGCTCTCATTTGTTTGTTTTTAGCTTCAACTTCTTTCTCTACTTTAGCTTCACTAATCTTTCACAGATTCATGTTTTTTGTTATCTTTGTGCCATTTTGGTATTATATCCATGCACACTATATACTGAATTCAGGGTTGAGAACAAAAATCTTGAAAATTATTTCATGTTTCTGCACTGACAGAGCTCTACTTCCCAAACATTACTATTATGAAATTAACTCTGAATATATAGTATATTTTGAATAGTTTTCCATTTAACTAATTCATGGCATATATCAAAACCTTGGGCTGGGGAAGTGCTTTAGAGTCAGATGAGCACCAAAATACCTAAATGCTTTGAGTTTTCAAAACTGGGCTGGAAAACAAACTTTCCAGTCTATTTCTGCTTTAGTTTGGCCTGGGAATACTGCATCATCAGCACTGGAACAGTAGTTCATTTCTACATCTTATCAATGGGTGGGCACTCCTTGCCAAAACCAGCCCCAGCCAGGCCTAGATACTTCTGCAGGGCTGTAAAGGGAAGTAAAAAGAATGTGTACTCTAAAAGTAATAAAAAAATGAGAGAAACCCTCTAAAGATGGAAACATGAATGCATTTTTAGTATTAGTTGGCAACACTTCCAAATGCAAACAAACAACATCAAAAGGTAATCAAGGTGATTTTGAAAAAGTTACTCAGTACCAGGAAAGTTACAGTCTTTCTGTTTCTTCAATTAAACATCAATTAAAACTAAAAATTATTTTGCTCAGGTTAAGGTCTAGTTTTTGGAAACTATTAGTCTACTGGAAACAAGACACCTACTCTTATTTAAAAAATGGCTAATATTACCGTTAGAGTTAAAAAAATATGACAAAAATTAGTGAATGGCTCAAAAATCAGCCCATTCCCACTTGAATCAGGTTTCCTCTGGTATTGCATGATCTAATGCCATGGCTATTTTTTTCACTAAACAAGTTTGAGAGGGTTGGTTTCACCAGCAAGAGATTCTAAATCTGGATGAGTATGTTTTAATGAGATCTTACATCAAGAGTCTTCCTATTGGGTATACTAACAAGAGTCAAAATCTGTCTCCTCAAAAGACTGGCTCATGTAAATAACATAAATAATGCCTGTTCCTTGGTTATAATATTTAGCCTTCCACTAGTTTATACTCCACCATATAAAGTGAATTCAAAGTTAGCGCTGGTTTTGCTGTAGCTGTGATGGCTCAGAAGCTCTTTCACAGGTATTTCAGCTGTCAAGCAAGTTATGTTAGAGAGGCTGAACATATATGTATATACCCAGTCTATACATATATGTTCATATAAAGAGAGACACTTTTGTATTCATATTTAATCTGTGTTAGCCATTATACTCAGGAAGCTTATTTCCTGTTGTCCCCTAACATCCTGATATCTTGGCTACAAGAAGTTTTTTGGGGATTCCTTTATACTTGAGAAGACTTGTTTGGGAAGGCTGCAGTACAATAACTATGCTAAATACTGTCCTTAGAGGGGGTATTCTGAAGGAGTCCTTTTGTTGGCATCCTCAAAGAGAATTATCTATACTACCAGAAAGATTTCTTGCTGCAATGGTAACCACAGTTTACCAGGTTTTTTGCTGACACAGTTATATCATGTAGGACTGACTTTTTAACATTTGTAACTGCTTCATTTATATTTAAAAATGTTTCACACCTGTTTATTCACCAAAATCTTGCTTTCTTATATTTTTAATCATTCATTTTCTTGAATTCTGAAGGGCACTCTACATCCCTGTGCCAGATACCACTGTGGGAGTAAAGAGCACGAGACTTTGCAAATGTCAGTAACACAAATAAAGGTTCATGAAGATAATCATAGCATCTCAGTCCTTGAGGGAAATACCACTTCATATGTAGCACAAACCCACTCTTGTCTTTTCCCTCTTTTATGGTAAAACTGATATGTGTACTATGACACACACTATAATTATGTAAGAATTTAGAGGTTTTTCATCTTTCTACTTCTATTTGGGCATGAATCTATCCCAAAGCAGCAAGTCCTGTATGTAATCATTAAGGAACTGAGATAGAGGGTTGTTCTGCCATCTTGGGAAACAAATAATAGTCTCACAGCATAGTTTTTAACCAGTTTCCTTTGAAGAATCAGAGATCCTACAATGATTCAAATCTAGTTAATCTGCTGACCAAAAACAATGGGATAATTAATGGAATTCTTTAGCTTTGAAATGGAATTCTTATGATCTAAAAAATTATGAGTTGGATGGTAATCACTCTTTGAACTCTTTGAAGGATTTGGATATAATTTTCACCTCATAAGTCATGGAGCATGTCATTACTGAGTTTTCACGTAACTACAGAGAGTTTACTCAGGGATAGATGTTTCATAAAACTGAAAGAAACAAAATATTTATTTTCATTTTATTATATATCTTTATTGTTTGGAATTTTCTTCATCAAATTGTTTAGAGGTACTAAGGCAGAGTTTAAGTGCACTTGAGAAGTATATTTCTTTTCAAGTTACATGAAAAAAGCACTTAAAACAATTGCTTCACTTTTTTTCCAGACAAGGTAAAGGAAAAGCACAAGATAAGGTGTAAGTTTGTTTTGTTTTTTTCTTTTTTTTTTTTTTGTATGTGCAAACGCCTCCTTATTATGCAATTATCATCTCTTGCAACAAAGTAAAAACAGGGATTATTTCCCATCAAAACTTCAGGGTTTTTCCACCACTTGGTGGAAAAATGCTTAAAAGAAAATGCAAATGTAGTGGTTGACGTAACTTAGATTCCCCTACCGAGCTCTGTGCACAACCAGGTTGATACAAATCAAACAGGATTAATGAGCTTTAGATAAGGCATGTAGACAAAAATTTCAATACTTATCGCTATCTTAATAGTATATTCATTTTGATAATAAACACCTCACTCCAGGGGTGTGGTAACTAAGGCCAAGTTTATTCTTGGATCGCATTACTTGTAAGCTGATGGATATATAAAGCATTCCTCATATGGGTGCAGTTAGCCTGGCATTGTTCTGCCATAGAAACACACCCTCCCCTATAAAAAAGGACAGTTTGATGGTATAACTGTCTGAAGATTAAGAATTTCTGTCAGCATAGCTATGCCAGCCAGGAATCAGTCCAATACATGAGTGTCAAAAGTCTGAAGGGGGAAGCAGACCCTAGGAATGGTGCAATATGATCCCTGTGCTGAGAATGATGAATATCACTAATTCCCTGGGTAGAGGCATGAAGTGTATACATATTGCTTCAGATTATTGCCTGTTCCATTTCCATATCCAGTGCCTCCCAAATGACTTGCTCAGTGTAATAAAAAGAAAAAGTATTATACTTTATCTGATGCTTTCTCTACTACTGTTCTCGACCACCTCCCTATCTTGTATTCTTTCATCTGTATTACTCATCTTCTTTCCTTTAAAAAAGCAAGCATGTCAGGGCATTCAGTATATAGTAGAGAAGGTAAGAATCTGGTGAATTTGTTTGATCTCTTTTCCAGGCATTCTGTTGGATTAAAATAAAAAAAAGAAAAAAAAAGCAATTCCTCGAGTGGAATATGAATGGACATGTTTGCAATATTAAGCAAATTAGGTTTACAATTCCATTATTCATTTTCTAGTGGGATTCTAGATACATTTGCTGCATTTGGTTATGAAAATTTGGATTGATGCTATATGCTACCTAGGAGCCTCAGTCACAGTTCAGAGCACACTCTGAAGCTCATAGAGGCAAACAGAAAAGTATTTTGTGTCCTAAGGAGTTTACAATCTGAATGGAAAATCAAATAGCATACAGATAGGATCAGAAAGAGGAGAATACAAAGTAACTGGTAATCAGGTTTTTTGCAATGTCAAAACAGATATAGGGAAACCTGTTTTGTGAGAGAGATGAAAGTGAAAAGAGCTACACTTATTTTGTCTGTCAAAGTGAAGGTTGAATGTAATATTCAAAGATACGCTTTGGAGATAGGTAAATATCAGGGAAAGTGAAGAGCTATTGAAATATAAGGGTAGTTCAAAACAGAATGCACAATTTCTTCCTGAAAACAGTTAGCTAGAACTGTATCTCTTGGAAGCACAGAAATGTCCTTCCGACACGTGAAGTGAGAGGAAAGAAAGGCAATTGCTTTTAGAGCATGAGGCGTTTACAGCGAAACAGGGAGGATCCTGGATTTAGGACCTTGGCTCTTCAAATTGATGATATCTGCAAGAAAGGATGGATGAAAACTTGATTGATGTTTGATGATCCTGTATATTTGCTCTCCATTCACATTGAACTTAATTAGCTCTGTGCTTCAAAGCCTCTGCCAGGTAGGGGCAGGAACAAGGAAGTGTCCTTTTTTCCACCCTTTATTGCAAAATATTGCTTTGAGAATGATGGAGTTTACTTTCATATGCCAGTGGCCAGTGGGAAGTCCTTGAGGTACTTAAGATCATTTTGGCTCATGTGCTTTGATCATGTTCTCAAGGCTAAACCCAGTCATTATGTTTCAGGATATGTACTCTTTTTTCTATAAAACCAATAATGGATTAGTATTTGGATTTTTATGGGGAAATTTCCCTCCTCTATTCTACTTTCATTTAAGAAACCCCTTGCTTATGACATGGACCTCAGATACTGCATTTCCCTTTCTTTTCCCTGGTCCATTCCTTTGAGAGGGGCTAGATTTTGGCACTTTATGTGAAGCTTCTGATAATGCTCCAAAGATTTCTGGGTGGTTTTTTTTTGTTTGTTTGATTTTTTGTTTGGTTGGTTTTTGTTTCTGTTTTTGTTGTTTTTTTTTTTTTGGTTTGTGTGTGGTTTCTGATCTATGGGATCTTGTAGCATAGAGCTCTCTGGGTCTGTGTGAAATGTGAAATACTTCACTGCCTTCAATTACAAAGGATTTAGCCCTTTCATTTCGGAAGAAAGTCAGTGAGGTAACTCTGTGGATGCTTTTGAATATAGAGAAAGGGAGGACAGGAGAAGGGCATGAAAATGCTTGTCTAAAATACCTGTACATGAATGCTGTAGGCTGACTTCCCAGGGGCAAAGTTTTGGTAATTAAAGAGCTTATATCCTTGTCTTTCCAGGGCAGTAAATCTGCAGGTACAAGGGAAACAGCTTTTGTGAGGTGGAGGTCTTTAGTGAAGGAGAGGGAATGATAGGGAAAAAGGGTGTGGAGCATTGTAACTTCAAAGAGAATGCCATGGGGCAGGGCATGAAGCCATCCTTGGAGAGATTTGCTGTAAGAAGGAGAATAAAGCAGGCATAAGGAAAACCTGGAGTTTTGCTCCTAGAGGCACCTGTGTCTGATCAGCAGAGGAGTTCAGACGAGTTACTGCTGCTGGCACTGGCAGCAGAGAAGGATAATTTCTTAAATTCTTTCACCTGCATGAAGTTCCCTTGAAGTGATTTTAGTCTATTTAATAATCACAGGAGAGACTGTTAAATATTCCTGTAGCAAAATCCACATGACACCTTCATTGACTCTTTATTAATTGAGGGATTTACCTGATGGACAGATGAATGTAGATTGAGAAGTGTTCAAGAATTCCTGGGCCCAGTAAACTGAGACTAGACAGGGTGCAATGGAAGGGCATAAAATCTTCTCTGCTCTTGGCCCTTTTTTTATTCTGCCATTCAGTCAAATGTTTTACAGTACTGATAAAAGTCAGTCAGGAAATAAAAAACATCAAACAAAACAAAGAAAGAGCAATTCAGAGCATATAATTCCAAATTCCACTAGAACTTTAGGTTTTGGAAAAACTGTTTTGCTTTGGACATGCATATATTTTATTTAAAAATTTTCCACTATATCTACTTTTGACACCTTTTATTTGAGGCCAATCAGATGCAGGCTGCTGGCCTGCCACTGAACCGAGAAGTCATTGTTGGCTTTGGCATTCAGGCAGGGGTTCCCTAGACCCATCCATGGATTCAACAGCTGTTTTTCAACATAAGCTCTTCTAAATAAATCAATCTGGCTGAATATACCATCACTTCTGGATGAAGTTAATACTTTATGTAAGTATTCCTATCTAGATCCTTACATTCCTCATGTAAGCCTTCCTATCTAGATCTTACTCCAGCACTGGATCAGAAGAGCAGGCTGGTGTCTGATGCAGACTTAATCAAATTCCCAAAAGCAATTAGCCAATAAACTGCTGGAAGTTTCTTATCAAGGAGGAAATAAAATTTAGGCTTCTTAGTCTAACTGCTGAAAGTTTCATTTTTGAAATAAAAGTCACTTTCCCATCTGAATTCTGCTAAGTTCTTTGCCTCAGATAAAGCTCATGATACTGAATAAAACAGATTAGCTTAGTGAATAAAGGAGATTACATGCAACTACTGCCTTCTATCAGCCTTAAATCAGTGCCTTTCATGTTCCTCCTTCTTTTTTTCTGATAATAGAAATGGGAAATACGTTGACTTTGCCAATCATTGCTTGATATTATCTCCAAGATTTCAAATAAAATTGTTGACATACAAAATATTAGATCCTGATATGTGGATGTAAGTCCATTATTTATGTAAGAAAGAAGACATATATTTTACATTTTTTAAAAACCATGTTTAAAAATACCTTTTATGGAAAGGGAAAGGAAGATGCAGAAAATTATGGTGTGGTCACAGTATAAATCTGTGCTGAAACAATATCTTTACTGTAAATTCTGATGACAAATACAAGACTTCTGTGTATAAAGAGCATTCAGAACTGGAAACTGCAATCTGCAGAAGGAATAATAGGTAATCATAGGAATTCTGACAGCCATTAGAAATCATGAATCATAAACTCATGAGGATTTAACAGCTGATTTCATTGCTGATCTTAAACCATAATTAAAAGGCATGAAAGCCAAGGATCTAGCTAATGTATTTTCTATCAAAAGAGTAAGATTAATCCTTTATAATGGAAGCAGAGACTTTTTTTCAGTGACTCTGCATGATCACAATAGCATAATAATATTGAATCATGCCAGTACTAAGCATTTCTCAAAACCTCACAATTTACTCTTGAACTTTTTTTCATTTGTATTTGACAACTCTGATGTTTCTCTCTTTTATGTTATAGAGGAGAAAAAATTCCATCCCTCCTGAGAAGTGTTTCTCATCTGGTTTCCATCAGAAACCAAAAATTCTTGTATGTAAGGCTGGATTTTAATTGTAAATACAAACCCACCATTTTGGAAACTTTATGAATTTGCAAATAGACATTGAGCAAATTTTCAGTGCTTGGAAACTGAACACTTTTTTAGCAGCAGCTGATGCTTGGTCCTACATATGAATAAACTTAAACATTTAGCTTCATGCTGAGAATATAAGCCAGCAACCTGCTAGCTTTCAAGCTATTATTACAACCTTGATTGTCTCCACATTGTTTGGTAAATAGGGGATAGAAGAAATCCCTTGAATGACTATCAAGAAGTTTCAAAAGATTCCTTTCCCTAGCCAGATTGACTCGATGATGCGGTTTGATACTGTACAGTCATGCACTTCATTGCAAAACATTTCACTTACAAAAAATTAAGCCAAATTACAGAAAAGCAAATCACATAGAATCACTAAACACAGCCCTGATCAAAAAATCTCTCTGTCCCCAGACTAGCAATATTGTTGCAAGCATGTGGCTATGTAGAATATTTTGGGAGAAACAAGGTCCCACCGCAGACTTCCTATATAATTTTGGCAAGTCACTGTTTAATCTCTCTCTCAGTTTCCCATCTTTAAGGGATGGACCACAATACTTTGATTGTCTTGCCTGTGAGGCAGTTTGTGAGAGTGTTTGTGGTGCAGACTGTCTCTAGTTTAAAAGCACAGCACTTAGTACACTGGAGTTAAGACCAAAACATTTTTCCCTAGGGACTTTTGCAATAAGTATGGCATGTATTTGTCTTCATCATGGCAGAGCACATATTTTTTAGCCAGACAGGCAGAGTCTGGAGTTTTAGAGATCCATAGTACTGGTATGATAGAGATTTTCTCTCGCCATCTCTATAGAGAGCAGACTAACAGCAGTTTACAAGTTTTCTTTTACTCTCTTGGTTGCCCTTTTGCAGGAGGTAGAGGGTCCTCTAAATCTAAAGGCTCTTTGAGCAAGAAAAGGTCAGAGGCTAATAACAGGATCCTGAGATCCCTGCTGTGACCAGCAGAGACCTTCAGATGGAATAATTTTAATGAACTTCACGTGTTTGTAGTGTTGACATTTACTTGAGAGATAATTTCCTTGACTCCTTTTATAGTCATTGCAGCCAAACAGTCACTTCCAAGATGGGATTCATTTGCCCTAGTTAAAGTTGCTATTTTAGGGTGACATAAATCATCCCCTGCAGTTTCCTATTTCTCTTCATTGACTACAAAGAGAGCCCAAACAATTACTTCATGTGCAAACTTCTACTCTGTAGATCTGGACTTCAGCTTGTGGTGCTCATACAACATCTATGGGGTTACCATCCCTTCCCAACAAAGGCAGTTGGGAAGTCCATTTTGTTTTTTCTCTGTGGGAAAACTGAGGAGCAGTGATATGATCATGGTGCAAGGCCACCAAGGAGTCTGATATAGAGCTTGTTACACTGAGTAACAGTGCAGACTCAGAATTGCTGTTTTGTAAATCTTTGCACCACTTGGTTGAGACACTCTAGGTTGAAACTGCTGGATGCTTGGATCTAAAGATAAATCTGCCTCAAACTAGAAACACAAGTTGGGCCTCGTAACTGATGCTTATTATTAGTACAATGAATTATACATTTTAAGAAAAAACAATCACCAAAGGCACCACAATAGCAGCTACAAACTGCTATGCGACCTGAACTATTTGCTCAGATATGTGGAACCTTCTGTTGAATGAGACCTCTTCTGAGTCATTTCAAAACCAAATAAAAAGCACAGTATGTCTCCAGTAGCTGAGTACCGTAGCTCTTAAGATAGAAAATTCTCATGGTTTCAACTAATTTTGAAATTCTAGGGGATAATCAGAAGGATTAGTAAAAATGGTGTTGTGCAGCATGTGTTAAATACAAATGAGTGGAAGAACTGTTAATAACTAATTCACAAGCTTGTCAGCAGCATGCTCTCTGGGTGCTGAATAATCAACAGCTTGAAGCACAGTGTCCATTCCTTGGGACAAGGAATACAGAGCAGAGCAGACGAAGGTAGAGGCATTGTCATGTGGTTTCTCTGAAATACTGGAACTGATGTGGCCAGTTTCACCCTTTGGCAAAGTCTGTCCAGAAGAAGAGATTAAACACACATCATCGTTGCCACCTAGTACCCAGCTGTATCAGAGCGTTTTAGTCACTGGCAGAATGAGTCCCTTTGTGCAGACTGCTAATGACAGGTGCCAGCATCATGCAAGACTCAGCTGATATAAGATTCATTTCTAGGCATTTGAACTCTTCTCAGATTTCTGGGGCTGAATAATGAACCCTACTGGTTCTGCAGAAGTGCTCTGTTGGGAATGCTGCTGGCCACAATCCTGTGCTCATTTGTGACATAGTGATTTGCACCCTGAGCTCAGAAAGAGCCTCTGAAAACACAGAGGAGTCTTCAGGGAACAGAGCAGCTGTAATGAGGAGGCTGCAACCAGTTTAGGTACAGTTACTGCTCTCCAAGATCCCTG
>QUSF01000002.1:45786047-45829852 GCA_003676055.1 Chloebia gouldiae | reverse complement strand
GAGAAGAGAAGAGAAGAGAAGAGAAGAGAAGAGAAGAGAAGAGAAGATTTGGTATATGAGGCAGAGTAGTATCAAAAGGCACTCTGGTGGCATGATGCCTATTTTGTAAATGAATTTCACTTTTTGTCTAACTTGATTGATTAAATGCAGTATGTAAATCAGGGAAGGATATTACTTTCAGTAGCTGTTTAAAAAGCTAATTTCTAATGTAGTAATCAAATATGAGATTCCACATTAGAACCACAACATGTTAGGACAGGGAAAGGACGGGGCACAGGAAGTGATTCACAGGAAGTTCCATTCAATATAAGTTAAGAACTTTATTGTGCAGGTGACTGCATAGTGGAACAGGTTGAACAGAGAGGTTGTGGGATCTCCTTCATTGGTGATACTCAAGAACTGTCTGCCTGGATACAAGCCTGTGTTCTCTAGGATCATCCTACCTGATAAAGGAGGCTGGACCAGATGAACCACTGCAGTTCCTTCCAATCTGACCCACCCAATCTGACTCACTGTGATTCTGTGAGGACGTTAAACTTCTATGCAGATTTTAGTTTTGTTTCAAGGACTGACTGTGCCAGTATAATATTTTAAATGGGCATTAAGATTATCCTAATCATGAAACATAAGAAATGTCCTGCCTTGCCTTATAGACAACAAAAGCTGATAGCCTATAGCTGATGTCCATCTGGGATGCAATTAAGACAGTTGAGACAATATTACTTTATGACCCATTTTGTCATTTAGTCTTTTCTCCCAGCTCTTCCAGTAGCTGCTACATCCATGTACATGCACTTCAAGTTAACTCTTAATTTAAATACAATACCTTTTGTAAAGCTGATTTCTGAAGAGTTAAGCTTCAGGCTGGACATCAGGAAGAATTTCTTCACTGAAAGGTTGATTAAGAATTGGAATGGGCTGCCCAGGTCAGTGATGGAGTCACCAACTCTGCTAGTGTTCAAGAAACTACTTGGATATTCAAGAATCTGAAGAGGATGAGGTGCTTAGTGCCATGGTTTGGTTGGCATGGTGGTGTTCAGTCAAAGGTTGGACTCAATGATTTTAGAGGTCTTTTCAAACCTTAATGATTCTATGAATTAACAACATGTTTTGTGTGGTTTAAATTAAGACTCAAGATGTATGATGACATAAATTATTCAGACAGCTTTGGCTCACTCAGTGCTTATACTTGCTTATTTACTCTGACTACTCATGCTTTCATTCTATTCTAATTAGTTAATTCATTTATAGTTCTTAAAAAATCTGATTAACAACATACTTGACAGATTTTCATGTGTATTCCTCTCTTATGATCATCTTTATTTGAAAATGTTGCCAGATTTCAAATACAATGTTAGTATTTATGATGGGTTGACCTTGGCTGGCTGCTGGGTAACCACCAAGCCTCTGTACCACTCCTAGACTCAACTGGACAGGGGAAAGAAAATATAACTAAATGCTTGTGGGTCAGCAGAGGGATAGGGAGATCATTCCAGTAATTACCATCATGGGAAAAACAAAATTGACTTGGGGAAATTAATTGTATTTACAGACAAAACAGAATAATGACAAATAGGAACAAACCTAAAAATATTCCTCCCCCTCATTCCTCCCTTCTTCCCAGGCTCATCTGTACTCCCAACATTTCTACTGCCTCCCCCAGGTGGTGCAGAAAGGATGGGGAGTGGGTTCCACAGTGAACTCATAACACTTTATTTTGCTGCACCTTCCTCACACTTCCTCCACTGCAGTGTGGGGAAAAGCTGCTCCAACAGAGGTTCTCCGCTGGCTGCAGCTTCCTTCAGGGCACATCACCTGCTCTGGTGGATGTGACCCTCCATGGGCCACAAGGTGGATCTCTGCTCCACTGCTGTTCTCCATGGAGAGAGCAGGGACATAGTTTCCTCACCATGGTCTTTACCATGGGCTACAGGGAAATCTCTGCTCTGGCAGCTGGAGCATGTCCTCCCCCTCCTTCTTTGTGGATGTTGGTGTCTGCGGAGTTGTTACTCACATATTCTCTCTCTTCTGTCCTATGTTTTAGCATTTCTTATATGTGCTGTCCCAGAGGTGGTACCAACACTGCTGATGGGCTTTTCTTTGGTCTGTCTTTGAGCTATCTAGACCTGGGTCTGTTTGACATTGGAGCAACTTCTGGTGTTTCTTCTCAGAAGCTACCCCTGCAGAGCCCTCACTACCAAAACCTTGTAATGCAAACCCAAACCAGTCTTCTTTTGTCTTCTCCTGATGTCTTAATTTTCTGTTCCCAAACTATTCTTCTATAATAGTTCTTCATTCAAACTCTGGGTTGGTGGATTCCATTACTCCACTCCCACCCCTGCCCTCCGCTATATTTTCTTGTTTTATCTGGTCTCACTGTCACTATGTGTGCTCATCAACTCATTTCCCTCATCTTCATAATGTCATTACAAGAAACTCTAATTTTTCAAATCAGGCAGCTCCCTCCTAGATTTAAGCTGGATGCCAGCAGAAAATCACTGCAAGATAAGAGTGTGGCATTCTGTTTTCACCCTGCATCAAGGGAGCTAACAACCCTTCACGAACAACAGCATGTTGCTCAAACAGTTTTTAGTTTTTCTGGGTTGATGCCTTCTTTTTTCTTTAGTGTGGTCAGCAGAAGAATTCATGAGAGACGTGAACACGGTTAGGCAGATTTTTGTAAAGACATGAATTATGTCTTCCCAGTCAGAGGGACCATGCTGCTGACTAGGACTTACAAGTTACAGTTTCAAACCATGGAGGAGTTAAAGAGTTACAAAATGAAGATGTCAAGAGCTGGAAAAAACTATTTCTTCCCCAGTAATTTAGCTTTTGGAAAATGTTGTTTGGAAAACCAATTTATAGCATCCTGAGGCAAGCCCAATGCTTACCATTGGTTTTTCCATTATCAAGGAGTCTGGAATGAGAAATGAGAGGCAGATGTAGGGAACCAAGGCAATGCTCCATCTGAGAACTGGGAAAGTAATGGTGGCAGACTGCCATGAGGATACCCGCTATAGAAGGATGGGCTCTGAGCTTGCATGAAGAACTGTCTGAAGTCTGACAGACTTGTGAATAACCAAAGTCTTGGTCCCTCTGTGAGATGATTGTGTCAAGGGGCTGATGCTGGGGTGAGGACACTGAAGGTCTGAGGAGAGCATGTAACCTGCTGACAATGTGCTGGAAGGCAGTATTTTGCACACACATCTATGCTGACTGTTGGTGGACACTGCGTGACCAAACTCTCCTCTCAAATGCATCCTGCTTCTTTCTGTGGAAAGATCTGTGTATTCCCCTCTCACCTGAAGACCTTGAACAAAGTGGGAACGGCACAAAACTTATAGGACAGATAAAACCTTTAGCAAGACACAATTCCAGTAACCTCAATTTCAACTGGCTGTGTCATGTTATCTATTCCCACATGCAAAATTGATACATTTTTTAAAATTTTTATATGAGTCATTGATAGATCTCTTATTAAACTTGGTGTTTCATTCATGGTCAAATGCTACAAGAAAATGAAGGAAAAGATGTGTTGTTTCCCAATATTGTATTCATCATGGTCCTGGAATGTTTTTACATCCAAGCATATAGTCTTTTGGTTTTTCAGTGAACACGGGGGTCAAGTGTAAACTGTATCTTTCCTTTGCATTTTAATGGCAGAAGAACTGTCTCTTGGAAGCCTGTTCTACTGAATCATATCCATTCAGGCAAATTTAAGTGTAGGTGACCTCAGATGAAATGAGAGCAGTTTCCACAAGCACAGTTGTTAAGCAAGAAGAGACAACATGCAAACTAACAAAACATGTAGGGAAAAGTTGCAATCTAGTCTGGGAAGGAAATCTGCTGGTGTTTGTTTTGGGTGTGGGAATTCCCTGGAGACTGCAACAGAAATGTGTTGCATAGCCAAGGAAAAAAGTCAAGCTCCAACAAGTTTCCAGCAGGAAAGCCTTGCTCAGGCTGGCCATGGGACAGCAGCAGCCCAGCCCAGTGCACCAGCTGCAGCCAGGTGTGAAGTGAACTGCCTTTGACTGTTCCTCCATCACCTTGGTACTTGTCCTGCCAGTTCCAGGCACAGGAGCTCAGGCTGCCATGCAGCAACTCCTGCGAGAGCCGCTGGGGCTCATCAGCAGTGCTTCCCACAGGCTGGGTGCTGTAATTCACCTCAGCTGCTATTTAGCTTTTCTGACTTCCAGTGAGGAGCACAGATGGGATATTCAGTGTCTGCAGAATCTAATAAGAGATAAGGGATACCAAGGGATGTGGCTGTTCTGAGAAGCTAAGCAGATGTGCTAAAATTGAGCTGTATCCCCAGAAGGCTTTTCATGTTGATTTGTTTATTTTTTGGACAATATCAGTCTGACTGAATTGAGCTATCTGGACTTTATGTTCCTGGGAACCAACTTCATTCACAAGAGCTAATGCCAAAAATCAAAAATTATCTAAAACTCAAGGTGATTTCTAGAAACTGGAAAGACCAGATGTCCATAGGTCTACCTTCTCTTCTGAGTAGAAAAAAGAGCTTGAGACTTTAGACAAATTGGCCCCACTTCAGAACTCATTCACTGGAAACTTGTTAACTAGCCTTGGAAAATATCACAATAAGTCAGAATTATGGAAAGGCAGGTTTATTGTTGTGATACCTTGCTACAGGAGCCATGAGATACTAATTTTGCAGGACTTAAAAAAATTACTCTGACTTGTGCGTTGATAGTCTCAGAAATTAAATTAAATACTTATTATTCATTTAACAGAGACAGTGGGGAAAAGAACACCAAGAATGCTGAACACTACACATTAGTTGTCAAAGTTCAGTCAGTAGGAAAGTGGCCAAAAAGCAAAATTTGAACACTGGAGACATCCAAATGATTTAGCCTGCAAATCAGCTATATTGCACACCATAATCTGTTTAACTGCAACCAATATCCTAAAAAAAATTGAATTGTGACCAGATGATCTACTTAGCTCTTTGCTTTTCTAGTCATCCAAATCTCTGCTTATATGAGTATTTTGATCTTTTTACTGATGGTATTTTACTCAACCTTGATCAGGCTTCAGAAAAACCTTTTTAGGTTTGTTGGTTTTTTTTTGTGGTGTGAGAATAGTAATTTGATTTTTTCATAAATATTTGAGATCCTTTTTTATATACCATTATTCAGAAGTATTTGCTGAGGTAACAAGTTTGGTAGAATCATATGTAAGTCTTCTGTGTGTCAACTGTGAGATACTTCTGCATGGCACTGCATGACATATGAGAAACCAGAAAATATTTGATCTTAATAATTGACACAGGCTGCTGTCAGTTTTACAAAAGAATAAAAATCTTGGATATGGAAAATTATTTACTCCTTCAAAATTGGAAGAATTACCTTTTCTTATAGACCTGAATTTATTAATAGGCTTGATGGGATTTTATTATAATTCTCTTTTTTATGTGCTGTTCAGTGTTGTCTTTGTTCCCTGAGGTTAGTGGGATGATGCAGGGTAAACAGGTTCTGACCCAGTTGTTTAGCTTGCATAGCACCTTCAGCTCACTTTAACAGAACAGCACTACATTTGTTGCATATATGACATAGACAGTTCCCTTCTCACATATCCCTTTTCTGTGGTGTAAATCTACTGTCTTTTTCTATAAAATGTATAAAATACAAGTCTAAGCTGCAAACATGAATTTCAGGTATAACTAATACAGACACCAGTTTATGAATATAGGAAAGTAAATATTATAATCAGGTAACCTGACCATTTTGAATAGGTGTCAACTTTGCAAATGAAGGAAAGATGTTGAATTTTGCATCTGATCCAACTATTTTGATTATCTCTTTTATACACATTGTTTCAAACCAAAGAACAAGATCAGAACACTCCTGAAGAATTTGACAACCCATGATTCTAACAAAAACCTCCTACAGAAACCTTCATTTTATGATTTCTTACATTTGGCTCTTCAAAGTTGAACTGGTAGTCCTCCCAAAGTTGAAGTGACTACATTTGATTGAAGTGTCATTCGCTACATGTGTAAGCATATTTTCCAAGCTCCCATGCAAACCCAAAGAAATGATCATAAAATATTTTGATTTTACAGAATACTTTTAGAGGGAGTGATTTTCCCCTTCCCAGCCCTTACAACATAGCTTTTAGTGATACAGTAGTTCAATAGCTAGGAATGTTCATTGCTCACCTGTACTGATTTTGGCTAAAAGAGAGCTATTTTTTAATAGGATCTGGTACAGGGCTGTGTTTTTTGATTTGTGCTGAAAACAGTGCTGGTAATAGAGGAATGTATTCGCTATCTCTGAGCAGTGCTGGCAGAGAGCTGCCTGTTCTGCCTCTCCACCCACCCTACCAGCCAGGAGGCTGGGGGTGCACAAGGAGTTGGGGTGGAGCGCAGCTGGGAAAACTGAGCTCAGGAACATCCCATAACATATGGTGTCATGCTCAGCATATAAAGCTGGGGAAAGATGGAGGAGGTGATTGGGGTTTGTCTTCCCAGGTATCCATTACCCATGAAAATGCTCTGCTTTCCTGGAAACTGAGTGGCTGTGTGGGGCTGAGCCACCCACAAGGATTAACCAACACCACCCAGCATCTCTGCTGTGGATGATGAATTACTCTGCATATTGAAGTATGATTTTCATTAATTTATTGTGATGGAATTATTCTTTTAGTTCACTGTTCACATGACTATACTCTTCTGTTTGGTCAGCTCAACTGAATGAAACTGGTTGATGGTATTGCTTCAGAAAAGGAGGAGTTTTCTGGTGCTTGCTGTAGGAAGAGTCGAACAATAGTTGGTATACAAATTGAACATTTTGTAACAAAAGTAATAAGAAGGACACATGTGCCTTAAAATATCTCCTTGTCCAGAAAATATAGTAATTTGAAATATTTTTTTTCCTTTTGAATATTAAACTTTTTTTTTTTGTGTTTGTACTACCATGTACAACATGGCCATGTACAACATATACTGATATGTATGCTGTATTTTTTTTCAGGTTTAAAAGGAAGTGATGCTGCAAATTTTGTCTTTAAAGCTGAGTTTCCTAGATAGATTTTATTGATCTTGGGCCCAGAGACAGTAAGTTTTTGATCCATTATAAGTTCTTGATTCAGTGATCACTGACAGTTCTTCCACATAATCTGATGCTAGACTGCATATTATAGACCCCAGATATTTAGAGGGATAAGTCTTGTAGCTTATACCCCAATACTCAAAGACCCACACATCTAGAGTTTCTGAACTCATACTATCAATATGCAATTAAAAAATCCAACAAAAATCAACAAAAAGTATAAAACTAGAATTCCAACTATTTAGAATTTTTCTATGCATTTAGCTGTTTTTGGTGCATGAGTTTTGGAGTAGTAGTTTGAGATACTTGAAAAGATTCTTTATTCACAGGAAAAGATGTTCAATGCTATTTGAAGAACAAGTTTCCTTTGTGCTGTGTCCAGAAAAACAGCATTGAAGCTTGAAATTCTTGATGGATTGCTTTATGTAAGTCTTACATTTGCCAAAATGAATAGAAAAATTAAGAAAATCCATTCCTAGGACTTTCCATATTTTATTTAATTTGGAAAAGAGCTCCCATTTCCAGTTCTTTAAAATCCTTTTGGATTAACTGTGGTGCAAATGAGTTTAAATCAGGATTTTCTAGCTATAATAATTATACAGAGCTGCCTACAAGTTAACTTGAATAATTCCATCATCTGAGAGAAGCCTGAGAACCTACAAAATCCTGAGGTGAAATTTTTGTAGGTGGCAAAGTTGAAAAATATCTCCATACCAAGAAAATATACCAGCAAAGGGACAGTCTCTTTCAAAAATGCCTGTCAAGGATAATATTGTGTCTTTTTCTCCACTGACTTGAATGACCAGCTTGTAAAAATCAAAGATACAAACAAAAAAACATGGGTACAGAATCAAGTTGTAGGTCAGGCTTAACTCCATCCACTGAGTCACAAGCAATAAAGCACATGTGCCACGCTGCCCAGGGTTTGGAGTTTTCTAAGTGCTCAGCACGTGTCCTGAATGTGTTCAGAATGCCCTGCCAGATATAAGTTTTCTTATAAACTGAAACAGTGCTGGGGTGTAACAGCTGCTCTGACATCTCTTGAGACCAGTTCTTGCACTGTGTTGAATGTTACACTTGCTGTGTACTGGACATCCTGTCAGCACATTCCAGTAATTTGGTGGTGCAGCCAAAATCGGTAGAGAAAAGAAATTGTACAGGCAACAATATGAACTTGTTAGCTAACTTATGGCTCAGGATGTTTCTAGACAGGAATGCTGGCATCAGTTCCCTAAAAACCAGTGTAGCTTTGCTAATGCTCTGGAAGTGGTGCATGAAATTTTAGTATGAGGGCTGTTCAAAGTAAGCTTTTTATTCAGCATTAGGGACAGTGAATGCTAAACCATGGAACATCCCTGCAGTGTGCCCTACTCCACACTCAGAAGTACACTCCAGTTAAATAGAAGTCTGGGTGAAAAAAACATGGCCTACATGATTTCATCTCTTTCTGATATGATCTTGATTCTCCAAGGCAAGGGTGAACATGTCTTTTCTTAGTGACACACTCTACCTATCTCTGTTCTCCTATTGCCAAGGAGACTGGGCTACTCTGAGTTTCAATGGAGACTGAAAGCAAGAGCAGTAAGTATGATTTCAGGACACAGCTCCTCATGTGGCAGATCCCAGAAAAAAATCTCACCCTATTTAAAGCAAGAACTTATATCCAGAGTCTGATTAATTTCAGCAAATTTCATGTCATGATTTGGTGCTCTCTCCTTGCATTATCACCATTTGATCAGGAAATCTGTACTCAGGTATGCAATGACTTTGGATGATAACAAAATATTGCCCTGGAGGTAAAATCCAAGAATCTCTTTTTTCTTTTATTTCCCAATTCAAAGCACATTTCAAAGTTGTTCTGGCTCTTTCTGTGAAAGAGGTTAACACAGATTTTCTATGCTAAGGCTGTTTTAGTTTTACAGGCACAATGAAGATTTCTTCACTTCTGGGTGGAAAAAGGAAGCATTCCAAAATGTTTACCAAAGAATGGCTGTTTACAAAACTAGCATCTTGCTTTTTGTCTTGGGTAACTTAGCATCCATAAATGGCAAGAAGACTGTTCTGGTACTCCAAGTCCCCCTGCATTATTCATTAGAGAAGCTCAAGCTGAATAGTTTTCTCTGGGACAAAGCTGTTGCTAAGCTTAAAGTTTGGGAGATCTAGTAATGCAACTCTGCTTATCCTTCTTCCCAGGAAACTCTTCCACTCACACGATGTGAGGATATCGTGACTTGGCAAAATCATGCTTTGTGCTACTTCCTGGATACTGGACAACAGGACAACTGTGTGAACAGAAGAGAAGATTTATTAACCCTGACACTTCAGCAATCAGTCAAAATAAAAAGAAGAGAGGGCAAAGAGAGTGAATGGAAGGGTGGATAAAAATGGTTCCTCATGACAAATATGGTATGACATAGCTTTTCCCAAAATGATCAAGAAGAGAAAGCCATAGGTATGTGCACATTTTATAATATATATCCTAATTTCCATGATTAATGTAACTTCACATCTGCCAATTAAAGTTCCATCTTCTATTTGTCTTATTATAGGGTGGGACAAAACATTCAAGATGCCCATTGCTTTTTTTTTTAAGTCACTTGTGTGCAGACTGATGGAGTGCACAATTTCCTCTGCTGCAATTTCACTTTAAGGAAATAGGGATTTCATTTTTGGACAGCCAAAGAAAACTTCACTCCAGTGGAAAGGACTGAGCTGAATGACAGCTTTTGCTGATGCTTAGCTTTTGGTCACAGTGTTAGCAGTGTGATCATGGGAGCACAGTCTCCAGGCAAAGAGGATTTGGCAAAGAATGAAGGGTGAACTCATCTGGGGAGGCGTACAAGAAAGGTGAAAGGAAAATAAAATCTGGAAACTCATTTGCAAGTAAGACATGTTATGGAGATTTAAAGCATTTCTTCAAGATTATAAAAAGTAGAACAAGATTGTCTGCCTCTGTGTATCAGTCCTTCAAGAAATGACTCAACATGTATAAAAGTAGAAGAAGAAACAGTCTGGAATTATGTCCAGCAGCACTGTATTGAAAGAAAGCACAGAAAACAGTCAGTTAATTTGGCTGTAGTGTTATGGAACATTTGCCAAAGTACTACTCTGGTGCATTTTTCTTAGCTCTGACTCCCTAAGGGTGTTCTGTCCCCTTCCAACTTAGAGTGCAACTCTGAGAAATTACTTGTTGTTTCAAAAGTTCTATTCAAAGGTTAGAAGCTCTTGGAAATATACTTATTCCAGCACTCTCTGCAGAAAAATCATAGGCTGAGTGAGCACAAAGACTACCTGCTGATGCCTAGAAATGGTTCCTTTGTGCCTGTGTGGAGATACCCTGGTGGATTGTTAGGAAGAAAGCTAGCATCACTTTCCTCTTCACAAGACTGCTTCTGCAGATAATCATATCAATCATATCATATCATATCGTATCATCTGCTTTCACTTTTGTCTGGAATGGGACTTAGGTGTGAGCAATGTCTTTGAGATCAGGGTCAGTCACACTCCTAATACTACTCAGATGTACCTTTTATTTTATTTTTATTTATTATACTTAAAACTCTAAATATAAAAAAAACAAACAAAACCCCAAGCTCTTGGTTGTCTGATTTTCATAACACGACATCTTGTTTGTATTTTTATGTGCTTTTTAGAACTCCCAGTTAATTTTCGCATGGATCTTGTGGGTAACAGCTTATGAGGTTCTGATAGGAGATAAAGTCAGACTTTTTCAGTTACATATTTTCTAGTAACTAAGTTTTTTTTTTTGGCACAAATTTACTGAGATTTGCAGAATAGCATGCACCAAGACACAACATATATGTTAAAACAGCAATTTAAGAATTAATTTTATTTTTGGGTTCAGCTCTGGTCAATTTAAGCTGAAACCTTTTGTGACAGAAGTATGATTCAATAGTTGTAGTTACTTATCATAGGGTGGGTATGAAAATATTTCTTATTTCAGCTTTATTGAACATAGAAGATGTTCAGATTCTCTTTCAATGAGAGAGCACACAAAATATAATTATTACTACATTTTGAATGTAATTAATATAATAGTGAGAAATTAACAAATCAACCTGAGCAGCAGGTAACTGAATCCTGTGTTACTTTATCTCCGTTAAAAGCCAGGGAGTTTCTTTGCAGAGCAATGTAATTATCAGAACACTGTGATTTTTATATTCACTTGTCATGAGTTGCCTGTGGTATGTTGCCATTTATCTTAAATAGCTGCATGTTCCTAACATGTAATCATATGCTGAGTGCCCACAGGGTTATTTGCATAAAATGGGTGTGTTGCAGGAACACAGTGTGCATTTAGGTATCTTTATTTTTGAAAGTGTATTTTGTATTCAGTCCTGTACATTGTGCTTTGCAGCTCAGTATCTGCATTTCATTGACATTTATTAAAATGCTGATTTTTAAATAATCCATCCACCTGCATTTGCTTCATTGGTTATAAGTGATTGTAAGTTATTACTAGTACTGCACAGCTAGCAGAATGCACATTTATCAGCTCAGAAGAACTTCAAAACAACTATTTGTCTTCAAGGCCTAAGAAGTGACCTAAGAAGACTGGTCATGAAGTGAATTTAAGGATCAAAGTGACAGCACCAAAAGCCTAGCATTGGGATGAAAATTGGGTAATTTCATATCCAGTCCAGCTGGGACAATTATTATAGCATAACTTAAGAACAGACTTTACAGTCATTACCAAAGTGTCCAAAGTCAGAATTTGTGTGTTTGGCCTCCCCTGACCCCATCCAAATGGTGATGTCACTAAGGAATGAGGGAGAAGAATTGTTTGTGTAGGCCTGCTTCTAAACAGAATTCTTTTCAAACTTTTCCATGCAGCATCAGCTGTTTTTCAATGATAATATTTTTATTTACCACTAATCCACTCAGGACAAGACATAACATTCTTGTTCTGCTACTTTACTGGAATTCTTATGTGTTCTTATTTTCCGTCATTTATTTTGATGTCCCCACATCACTCCTTTAATCCAATTTCAATCTGAAAGGCAGTGCAGTAACTGGTTTATAGTCATGAAAGTGACTTGTGCCAAATTAGAAAAAGCACATTGTTGTTATTTTTGCAAAGTTGAACTTGTTAGGGAAACTACAAGGGTAATGCTATGACAAAACCAACCGCTGAACCATCATTCTCCTAAGTCCAATACTAAGGCACTTTATATGGGCACTCAAGGTCTAAAAACTGTTTAAAAACCTCACTGAGAAGAAGCCAAGAAAATATTAACAGAGACCAACAAAAGGCCCTGAAGACGGAATGTGTTTCCATGTGTCCTTTATAGGAAATTTCTTTGGTAGGTTTTTGAAGCTTATGACAGAAAAGGAGTAAAGATATTTCAATATCCAGTGGCAGTTGTCCCTGTCCATCAGTTTATTCTGGTTTCTCAGTAAGACCTTAGTTGTGTTTTAAAAGATTTGATTCATTCTAATCCGAAAAATGCAAGGTATTTTATCACATAATATCTTTGGAGAGTAGATTGCATTTAAGCATTAGATTCATAAGGTCTTTTGGGGAGAATGAGCATCATGAGAAGGGAATTTAGACTCTTACAGTGAGATATGGAGCATACTGTGAATCTTGGACATCCCCGTGTTTTCATTGATATTGATTTCCAGGTGAGATGAAGATTTCCTCCAATAGATTGAATTCTAGAAAAAAAATACCAGATGCAGAAGCATGTCTGTAGAAGAGAGTCTAGAAATCTGACAAAAATTATAGTGAGCACAGAATTATGATGTCAGAATGGATTTCTTTTTAATTTTCTTTTTTGCAAAAAGAAATAATTTCTCATTTGAATAATGACTTGGCATAAAAACTAATATACATTATTACCTATAGCTGTGTTATTCTACTTTTTACAGAAGGGGTTTCCATATCTGAAATGTATGTATAAAAATGTGTAATCCCTCTTGACAAACATGATATTTTAAGGTACTTTTGGAAAAAAGAGATCTTATATTTTTATATGGATATCTTCCTCCCCAACTTGAGATATCATGAGTTCTGAGATAAGTGATTTATATCAATTTGAAGCAGAAATAGCAAGACTAAGACATAACATGATTTGAAAAGGAAGATGTTTATGTTTGATATCATAGTAAAGGAGAGCAGGGACACAGTCAAAAAAGACAGCAAGTGAAATGATTAATTAGATGTGCAAGTAAAAACTGCTTTCATTTAAAGCAGAAAAAGAGATACTGTGCTAGCCAAGGCACAACGTGAACCACAATGCTTCCAATAGATTATATAAGAATTCTCACTATGGTTATCCCTACATCAAGCTCTGATCATGGATGCAATTGAAGACTGTGCATGATGACATGCCAAAATGAAAGACTAAGTGGGGATATTTTACATAGAAATTTAGAAAAGGAACATTGTGAAGAATGTTATGTGCTCTTTTTTATAATGACAGCTAGACAATGGAGCTGACAGCTAGACATTCCTCAGAAAATGTCAGAGGCTAAAATTTGGGGTTGCATGGGATCAAAGAAATTCAAGTAAAAATATAGTTTTGTGAGCTATTCAACTGAGACACTACCTGAATTTGGTTTGGTGGAAGAGATTACCGCATAGCAGAAGAGGAAGTGATGAAAGACAGGAGAAGACATAGACAGCAAAAGATGAGCGAAGAGTAACACCAAGAAATGTAAGGAAAAACTGAGAGTAGAAGGGCAGCTAAACAGGAAAGAAGCATGAAATCCAAGAAAGAAGAGGAGCTAGGAAAGAAGAATTGCTGTTAGCAGCAATATTGGTGGGTCAGGAAGAGAGAAGAACTATGCATGATTCTTTGGTTTTTAAGAGGGTTTTGGTAGCAAAATTTTGAGAAACTACTGGACTGGGAAGTATCTAGGATTGAAGAAATTCTCCAGACACTGACATTGAGATGAAGCTGAAAAGGTAAAAGACGGAGGTTAAAGCTGATGATCTAAGTTGTGTTATATGTGATGTTTTCAAAATGCAACAGAGTAATGGACTACTGCTACATGATAAAGAAAAGTGGAGGGAGACTCAAGGGTTAAAGGAAATAATACGGAACTTGTGGGAAATATCTACTATTGTACCTGCCTACCGTTTAATACAAGATATATATCACAAATAAATAATAAAAAAGACACCTTTAAAAAAAGATTAGGGTAATTCTATATAAGAAAAAGATCATAGTTTTACTACACTGCTTACTATGCTGCTTACCAGTAGCATATAGCTGATTTCCTTTATTTTTCATGTTCTCTTTTACTACTTTACCCCTCTTCTTAGATCATTACCACAGGTTATACACCTTATTCTCCTAATTCTCCTTATTACTGGAAGCACAGTGGTTTATGTGCAATGCTAAATACTGATGCCATCCTCAATCTAACATGTAAACATATAGCTAGGCTCTGCTCTCAGCAGGAGCAACTTGACTTTGTTGCCTTAGCATCTCTGGAAATCAAGTCAGTTTTTCCAGAGGCTAAATGTTGATTTATTTTTCTAACTGTAGACATTCTAGCAGCAATTTTAAGTAGGCTGAAGAGTAACTTTCAAAAAACAATTTTTAGAAAACTAAAGCAAAGATTAGATCAAATTTGCATATTTGATTTCAATGTGTCTACCCTCTTCCTGTCTAAACTATGCAGGTGGGTGTTTGAGATCTTTATATATATACTTGGATGGAATTAGTTCATCTGCCCATGAACTTAGCATCTAGATGCATATTTTCCTTGCACATTTTGGTGTTTAGAAATCTGCTAAGGATCTAAGGATTTCAGACCAGAGTTGGGTTCAGTGGCTGTGAATGCCTTCTTACAGAAGCAGGGTCACAGAGTAAAGATTGGTGGCAGAGCTGCTGTTACTCATTCTGTTGAAAATAAAAACACTAGGAAAGAGCTGCAGGCTCCCTGAATTTTTAAGGCAGCTTACTTTAGACAGGCACTGGACAAGGCCCAGAAATGATCCAGAGCACCAGGATTCCCTATTCCCAGCAGTACGCTCTTAACACCATGCTCCCTCTTGTTTACTGTTGTTCTGGACTCATGGCTCCCCTGGTCCTGGATACTCTTGGCCACCTTTGAAAGAAAAAGTTGGTGTTTGCTTTCACCATTAAAATATTACCTAGCTTTGCTGTTTCACAGATGTTGTTTATTTGTTACTTTACTGAACACTTTTGAAACAACCTCATGGGCCTCTCCTCAAAGTCTAAATTTGGGCTGCTAAATTGACATACTTTATGCAGCAGAATTTGTAGAGGATTAAGAGCCTGAAAGCCTTCAACCTATTCCAGGGGAAGAGGAGAGGTTGAGTAGCTTTTGAAACCAGAAGTTTCAATTCACATTGGAGCTAGATTTAATTTATATGCATTTAGATTTAGTTTAGTTTATGTAATTTAGTTTATTCAACTTCCTGCTTCTGATCCTGCTTTTTCCTTCCCCTGGTCTAGCTAGATATGTAGTCCAAATGTGTGCAAAGCACAAGTAATTATGCAGTGATTAAAAAGAATTAGGAACTCCTCTTCCATTCCTCATTAGAAAGCTTTAAAATGAAAACTCATGTGTTGTTCCCAGGAGCTTCAAACCTGAATGTGTTCAGCCGAATAGGATCCATTTAATTCTGAACTGGTTTTTTACTATCAGGTACATGGGTCTTCTCATGTGTTTGTTCATATACAGGTTTTATTTGCAAATAATTCTCTGTCTCAGTTGTTTACATTCCTATGTGGCCTGTTTTGTTAGAAAATAGGCAACCTTTGCCAAATGTACTTCCTAGAATTTCATAATTTCACTCTGATTTGTTTCCTCTCATATGTTGAAGTATTTTTTCTTCAATTAAAAAAAAAAAACCAGAAAGCAAAGAGATGGGCTAAGTTAAAAAGTGCTTGTTAGCATCAACATCTACACATTTTGGGGTTATCATGAAATTGAAACAACATGAGATTAGGTGGAGTTGGTTGCATTCTTGACCACTATATTTAGACAAAAGTGAAGGAAGCATATCTCCTCAGCATTGTGTGGACTTCACCTGCAGAATCCATTACCGCAGGAAATAGTTCCAGTCAAATATTATGGCTAAACTTTACAAAGGATGTGTATAAGTATTGTCTAAAAATAACATCTGTTGTGACAAATTTTAAAAGAAGAGTACTTCAGTAGACTGATCTCGTTCAAAAACCAAAACATTGCAAATAACATTTTGCAGCCCAGGAGGGCTATGGGTTTGTTTTCCTTGCTGGCTTTTTCCGTGAAGGACTGTCCAGCCTAGGGGAAGTATTCAGAATCACAGGATAGTTGAAGAGGAAAGGCCCCTTGGCAGTTATCCAGTCCAAATCCCTGCTTGTCCAGAGCAGGCTGCCACGGACTGTATACAGCTGGGTTTTGAATATCTCTGAGACTGGAGTCACTGTGACCTCTCTGGGTGACCTACAGCAATGCTTGACCACCCTCACTAAAAAAAGGGAGTTTCTTATTTTGAATGGAATTTCCTGTGTTTCTGTTTGCACCCATTGTTTTTTGTCCTGTCAGTGGATACCACAGAGAAGGGCCTGGCTCCAACTCCTTTAGATGCCCACCAGGTATCCATTCATATTGACAGGGTACTACTGTGCAGGCCTCCTGCTGCCTGGGTTTGATTTCCTGATCATGGGAATGGCAACTCTTGAGCATAGAGGAAGGGATTCTTGAAATTAATAACTGGTCTATTGGATGCTTCTTCTCTTCAGGGTTGAATCCTCTGTGATTATTCGAAGTAGATCCCTAAAAAGGCTAAGATCTGCTCTCCTGGACTACAGGGTGGTCATCCTGCTTTTATATTTGCAGTTTCCTCTCAGAATGCTGAATTCTGCTATCTCATGGTCACTGCAGCCAAGGCTACCTCAATCTTGACATTCCCAAAAAGTTCTTTCTTGTTTGTATAAAGCCCAGCAGAACAGCTCTCCTCACCAAGTCCTCAAACACTTGCTTAGAATATTGTCACCAATGCACTCCAGAAACTTCCTGGATTGTGCTGACCTTTCAACAGGCACCCCTTGCAGGATCTGTGAGTGTGAGACTGCTTCAATATCTCTGAAGAAGGCCTCATCTACTTCTATCTTCCTGATCAGGTTGAAGTAGATGCCTACCATGACCTCACTTGTGCACTAGTCCTGACCCAAGAGCCATCATCTGGCTCATTAACCAGCCCTAGGCAGAGCTCCATGCATTTCTCTTTTCATGTAAACAGCAACTCTGTCCCCCACCCATTTCCCATCCTTTCCTAAAGTCCCTGTCTGATCCTGGGCAGTGGTCCAGCCATGTAAGCTACCTCTCTACTTTTTCCTGATAGCAGCCCTGTGACTATTCACAAATCTCAAATTCTTCCTATTTGTTCCCTTTTGTGTATGAGTTATGTATGGGGACTTCAGAGAAGCACCCAAAAGTGCTGATTTTGCAGAGAAAGTATGAGAGCTTCCCCAGCTCTATAAGCAGTCCTTTATTTGTCTGTTGACACTTAGGATGGGCTTCCTTTGCATTGTTTTTTTCTTTTTTTTTTTGATTATGAGATGTCTTCTAGGCACATTGACTGGCACCATTTCCTTGCCAATCCTGTCCACAATGTCCTCACTTGACTGAGGGTTATGATTTTCATCCCTCTCATTCCTATTTCAAATGTCTTATCAGTTTGTCCAGTTTGTTGGTAAAAATGCTTTGCCTCACTTGATCAGGTGGATCCTGTCTCTTCCTCAGCCTTCAAAGAATCATAAAAATTGAATAATCATAAGAAAAGGAATCCCTGTTTCCAATAATAGCTGTGAAATGAATTACTGTTCCACCGGATCTATTTATTGCTCCTAAATTTTTTCCTTCTCACTGGTAGTATCAACGAGACTCGGTAGGCCATTTCCATGATTCTTGGGTATTTAAAAAAAAATGAAAAACTTTTCCACGAAAACATACCCTATCAACCATGGTTTGAAGGCTTCAAACTGGCATATGAGGAGAAAATAGATCAAGTAGTTTGAAAGAAGCTGTATTGTTACACATCTTCAGTGCTGGTGGCTCCTGGCAGACAGGGTTGAAGAGGGACAGAGCAGACATGAGTTACAGAATCTATAGGAAGAGTGCCTTTGGAATAAGTTTCTACAAGCACCATACCTATGGGTGTGTTGGGCCACCAGCTAATTTTCCATGTTGAAATTTTGGAAACAAAGGAAGGTAGTAAATGGTTTTACACCATGCCTCTGTGTGATCCTAATCTTTTGCCTTTGACAATCCCAGCTGGAAAAAATGACTCTGAGGTTCCTTGAAAAGGGTCAGTGGAGGACACAGAGGAAAGGGAGATTTGAAAGGAATATATAGCCAAAGATGTTGTTGCATTCAAAGAGGCTTAATGAGCAGTGTATATGAAGCCATAGAAAATTATTTCATTGACTTTATGCCTACAAAATAGGCTTTTCAGGGCTTCCTTAGTCTAAATTCACTCAACCCATTTACATTTTTGATAAGAAGTAGAAAGTAGTTATATTTAAAAACACTTTAAAGTGTAGGATTTTTTAACCTGTCAGAAAGATTTTGCATTTCACATTGTAATCCCTTAACATAAGGGGAGTTTTTGTTAAAAATACTTGGTTTATTTGAACAAAAAGTTGTATAAAAATTTGACATGAAAATGGCCTTACAGATCTATATTTACTAGTAAAGATTTTCTGTTGTTTCTAAAGTGTATTTTTTGAAAGTCCCAACTTTCTGTTTCCTGCACTGTCCTTTGTGCTCAAAACACAGTCTTCTGTTGACTTCTGCTGACAGGCCTGGTGGTAATCTTCAAAATTATGTGCAGAAAATAGAGACTCAACTGTTATGAAAATTTTCACTTTTTGCACTTTTGTATGAAGTCCAGGTGTTTATAATGTGGCATTCTTCCAAGGGCAGCTTGGGGAATGCAATGCATTCCCTGTTAACCCTCAACCTGCTTGCTTGGGACCTTCCTATTTTCTTCTTTCTTGGGAAATAATTTAAAGACAGAATAAGGGTAAATTTATCATTAGTAACAATGAATTTGCATTCTCTGAGACCATGAAACCATGGAGAGATTGCTGAACAAGAAACAGAATCCTCATCCTGCAGTAATTGTGTGTGGTTTTGACCACTTCTTCTCAGGCCCTTTTTTCATTTTTATAAAAACAATGTTCAGTCCCAAATAAGTGCTTGCATAAGCCAAATGCTTTGTAGACAGTCAAATCCCACATAGTAATGAAGTAAAATAATTGGATACAATAATTTTGAAAAAGAGTCTAGGTATCAGATTGATGTAAATCTGCAGTAATCCAGTAAAAATTATGTTAATATAAATATAAAATTGCTTTTCAGGCCCATTCCCAGATCAGAGGAATGCTTAGGCTGCTGATTTAGCCAATTGTGGAGCAGCCTGGTCAATACTGACATATGGGAATCCAGCTGGAGAAAACACCTAAGCTTGACTTTGTATTTTCTGGCACTCTGATGCAAGGCAGAGCCAGAGTTAGTCCAGGACATCAAGAATAGATGTATTCAACAAGAACAAAACACTGGAGTGAATCTTTTTGGATCAGTTTAAGTGCTTAGACAGAGATGCTAGACCATCCTAGAAACTTTGAGAATCTTTCCTGGTCTCTGTCTTACATCCCAGAAGGTTTTCTGCAGGTAATATGTCTATGCTGGTCTTATGAGGATGTTTGTAGGGTAACTGAGTTCCTCCCTTAGTGGCATGACATCCAGCTGAAGCTCCTGTCAGACAGTTCCTAAACTGCCTCAATTCATTTAAAACTATCTAGTTTTTCTGACTGTTCTAAAGATTATTCTGTGGTTCTGGTGGCTCATATAATGGAAGGGAACATACACTTAAATTATGCGGATGAACTTGGACTAATTTTCACCCCCAAATTTTCTTCCGTCGGGGAGCCCCTAGGGAGTTGCCCAACTTGGGGCCTGCAAACTCACACCCAAAAATTCTTTTTTTTTTTTATCTTTAAAGAAAAAAGCTTTCAAGTCAATTAATTTTTGACTGCTACCATGAACAACTCAATTTTCAACCAGATGTTTACATCCTTCTCAATGTGACCATAAATATGGTCAAGAAGGTGAGATTTTTACATAGTCTTTTCAGAAATTGTCCAAATTTCAAAGCATTCCAGGAGTGTTTTCTGAATCACATCTGACACCTACTATCTTGAGCATGGTTGACCATAGCCGTGCAGTTTTACCAATTCCTTACATGCTAATGTTAACAAACCCCAATTCAGTCTAGAGTGCATTAGCCTTTTCAACAGTTTTCAGTGCCAATGTTTTGTTTTCTGTTTTCTCTTGCACTAAAGGTTCATGTGATACATATTACTGACAGGGTAGGAACTGGGCTAGTTCTTTACAAAAACTGTAGGAGGAGTAATCTGAGATGTAAAAAAATAGTACTTAGAAAGACTTTCCTAACTAATATTACAGGTGTTAAATGAAACTATCTGGAGGCTTAGCACAATGAAGTTAATGATATTCAAAAGATATTTCTTTTTAGAACAATAATATTTATCACAATAATAAATGCAATTAAGCCCTTCCTCAAAGTTCCTTTTAATGGCTGACCTGTGCTCCTCCAAGAAGCCATTTCATCCATTTAATATAATATATAACAGTTAAGTTAAAATTGAATAAATATATGTGTGTGTATATGAATAGAGATATCTATATACATAAATTGAAGTTATATAATACTGAACATCTTTTTTTTGTTGTTGTTGTTTTGATTTTTTTTTTTTTGTTTTTAGACTATCATAGCAACATTCTGGAAACTTTTGGTCTACCTACCTCATTGAAAAGACACAGTGATGGCATTTGTATATTTAGATTTTACATGGCTCAGGAACACTGTTAACTCAATGGTTGGCCACAGTAATTGATATAGCCCTGTAGTGGACTATATTTTGGAACAGCTTTGGAACTTGCTATGAATTGCAAAAAAATTGGCTTCTGCCTACATTGACCTTCAAGTGGCTTTTTGGCATTGATATAAACATTGCTCATTCAGAAGTAGATCTCTGGCCTTAAAGGGAAGCCTCAGCTATTTTTATAATTGTTAAAATTGTACTTTTAAACAGATATTGATATTTTGTCATACAGATACTCTGCATTGCTGAAGGCCAGTGTCACTTATACAGGGTGCTCTCAGCTCTTCCAGCACTTACCCATGAGATTTATAGGCATTACTGTCTGACATATGAGCTTTTGAAAAGATAAAAATATTGCAAATTGCTCTGTCCTATAATACTGCTAAGACCTAAACTGAGAGAGTTTATTGACCTTTAAATGTATAACAGATTAAAAAATCTGGCAGTGGCCATAAAACTGATAAAGTATCATAAAATATCATCTTATGCTATAAAAAATATGTCAGAGAGCAAATTAAGGCCTATTTAAAGTCATGTACTTAGTCATCGGTAAGAAATTTTCCTGAACCTGTAATTTTTATATATATGTCTTTTGGTGAACTTGATAGGACAAGGGAATAAATATATCCAAAATTTTGATGGAGAGAGAAACCACTGAAGGTATTCATGCTATGTATTTTCAAGCAGGTGTTATATTCTGTCCTGTTTTTTAATATTTCCTTGTTTTGTATGTGAACTGTGTGCTTGCAAATAGAGACTTGCATGCAGCAGTAGTATTCATCTGGCCTAAGAAAAGTGCTTCCATATTTCAAGCTTTGTTTTGCCAAAAGCACAAGGGCACTTCAAGCCATCTTTCTTTTTTTTTTTTTTTTTTTTGGTCATTCTCTGGCCTTGCTAGTAGGTGTACCTCTTTTACCAACTATAAACCTTGTTACTGAGCATGAAGATCCCTTTTGAGAATATAAACTGAATGTTAAAAAACATAACTTGGTGGAGAAAGATATGCTAGAATTTGCTAAATGTCAGGGATCAGTCCTTGTGCAGTACTGGACTCCTATGAGACTTGAAAATTTTGACTAAAGTCATATATTTAGATCTCAGCATGTGATAACTGGAGGGATGCAATTTCTGTGGTTTGAAGACAACATTTCCTGACTGCCTTCTGTTTTAACTTGAAGATATCAAGCTGCAATCTGTGTACTACCCAGCTTAACAAAATGTATTGTTCTATTTCATCTACAAAACCTCTGCAAGTTCTGTATTTTCATGTACTTGCTTTTTAGTTTAAAAAATGTTTTGTTAGACCACAATGTATACATAAACAAAACCTTTAAAAATGCAGTAGTCTTCATCAGTCTGAGGTTACATATCAGTTACATAGTTTTACAGCAATATTGCAAATGTCACATCTATTTTTTTCTGTAAAGCTAATCTCAGTACTGAATGTAGAGA
This sequence comes from Chloebia gouldiae, assembly GCA_003676055.1. Lineage (NCBI taxonomy): Eukaryota > Metazoa > Chordata > Aves > Passeriformes > Passeridae > Chloebia > Chloebia gouldiae. Next base: position 45,807,429 of record QUSF01000002.1, on the reverse strand, counting down.
CCAACACAGAAGGAAAATCTGTGACTATAATAGTTCACAATGCTCTAAGGAAGTAAAAAAATCACAGAGAGAAAAAAGGAGGAAAAACAGAGAAAAGAACAAAATGAGGGTGAGAGGAGAGGGAGAGAGGCACTCTCCAGGCAAAGTACTTGTGCTCAAGCACAACCTGTCCCCCACTGTTAGGTGGCAACTGCAGCACAAATCATAAACAACTGACACCTAAGTCATACAAAATCTGCTTTTACTCTATCCAAACCTCTCAGTTACATCAGTGGGACATTTACTGTAACCTTAGGCAGGTCTATAGGTCATAATTTATAATCCAGTTTATAGAATGCAGGTTTTTCCCTGAGTCATTTTGACAAACCCACTGTGGTAAGAAACATGGAAGGCTGCATTTGGATTTGTTAGAAATTTACAGCTTCTCTCTTGGCCAGTCTTTGAGTATTGTGAAATTTACATCTGCTCCAAATCCAGGCTGTAATGTACTTATGTTAGCTTCAAAAATAGAAGGATAATGAGTGCAAAGAGTACATTTGCCCGCAGCAAGTAACTTGCATTATGCTTTTTCATGTGTTCAAATTAATTTAAATTTCACATGATCAGAATGAGCAGCCAGTGATATACCTGACTGTTGTACATTTACTGAAAAGATACAAAATCACTGTATAACTATGAGGCACCAGACTAATTATGGGAATGTTTTTAGACTTCCTATTATGTACCATTTTTCTATGGTATATAGCTCTACAGGTACAGGGTGACTACTCTTGACAGAATGAAGGAGGCAGCAGAAATTATAATTTCCTAAAAATAAAAGGTAATTCATGGCCAAAGAAAAATTAGGGTGTATACCTATTATTAGCAACAGGTATGCAAGGCATCAGAATTTACTGAAGAGAAAGACATCCCAAATAGTCTAGATTAAATTTACATGAAGATACCCTCTTCAAAATAAGTGCTAGGCTAAATGTTACATTTGCTTTGTCTTGTCTTGAAATTTTCTTCTGCAATTTCTGTCTTCCTTCAACAGCCTGAAATGAATTTTATTCAGGAGAAAATAATTGCTTTTTATTTCTGCATATGCCATTCTGCATTAATACTTTATCAATAAAAAGAGATAGACAGTCTCATATTCTTTCTCCCTTTCCCCCAGAAATCAGAAAGTAAAACAAGATAATTTAAGCAAGAAAAAATGAAAGAAAAGAAACCTTTAATTTTCACACACAAGTTTCATGCAAAATGGATTTGCTCCTTAAAAATTTTCTAAATCTGTCCAAAAAAAATGAGGATTTTCCCCTTTCTTCTATTGACATAGTTTTTAAAGTCAATAAATGCAGGTTATAAATCTATCACAGTAAAAGGCTGAATCTACAGACATATTCAGCTGAATGGTGCAAAGATAAAACTATCACAATAAACAAATTATAGCATCAAGATGAAGAAGCAATTATTGTCTGCAAGCTGGAGTTCACACTAAACATGAAAAGGTGTACAAATGAAGCATAATAATTGCAGTGTGAGTTGCAGTGATCCTAGATGCTACAAATACGTCTGGGTGGGTGGGTATCAAAAATAATATTGTATGCTATTATTCCCAATTTCTAAAATTGCTTGGCTGGTAGATTTTCAGTATGAGGCAATGGTTCTTCTTCCATATGAAGATGTCTGTGATATTAATATCCCCTTACACTGCTGAGAAAGTGCCATCTTACACAAGTAAACTTCTAACACTAGAGTTACCCCTGGAAAACCAGCATCTTACCAGGTTTTGGAGGTAATAAAGAAACACTAGTGTGTGACCACATTTTGATTCTGAAGTTTCTGTGCTATATTTAATTGCCACAAAGACATTTGACTATGTACAAAATGACATTTTAGCTACCCCTCCTTTATCAGACCATTTATCTTATTGCTAAATTCTTTTTTTAGATTTATCACCTCAGATATTGCAGATCTAGAGATATGTGACACCAGCACTGTACTGATTTTCAGGCTTCTGGGAGGACTCCAGCCATAACTCTCAGGCTTTTGTGCAAAGGTGCATTTATAATTTTGGAAAGTTTTGAAGGCTCAGTGTCTAGGCTTGAAATCCCCTTAAGATATCAAAATTCTTCTCCCATATGGAAATAATTTAAGCTTGCCCACCTCCTTCTTTACTGCACTGGCTTAGTTCACTCAGCTATAGAAAACTGCCAAGTCTGGTTATGAATCTTTGTCTCTACATGTGCCTTTTGCTGAATATCAGCAGAAAACCAACCACACAGTGGGTCATGAATGTTTGTGAATGTTTGCTAAGTCTGAATGCATCAGTTAACATAGGGCATATTTCCTCTCATACACACTTTAAGTCCCAGCATCTTTTACAAAATTAGTATTCTTTTCATTAGCTGCTGACTTCTCCATTGACACAGCTAGTCACAAGAAAAAGGATTAAATTTTCAAAAGAAAACTTTAAAATTAACTGCCATCCACTTTTTTTTTTCTATTTTCTTGCTCTGCCCTAAAATACTAAGCTCCTGCCTCATTTTGAAATCCTTGAATGAATGCCCAATTTTATGAAAATAAGGGCAGAAGTGTTATTTAAAGGAAAGGATGATGTAGGAATGATTAGGATATTACTAAGTTTAGGTTAACACTGAATTGGCAGGCGGAGAGTCAGGTAGAAGAGAGGAAAATGGATACAAAATTTGTCTTGATGAACAAGAGATTCTGGAAAAGAATAACTAAAGATGAAAGGAAAATAAAGCCAAAACTCTTTAGTAGCAAAGACTGGAATGATGTCTTGATCCAGGAGCTGCTATTAAGTGGGGGTTTTGTTCAGTAGAGGTTTTGATTTGTTTTTTGTTGTTTTGTTTTGTTTTTTTTTAATATGATATTTGATTTTGCCTTCAATAGGGATGTAAGTTTACCTCCCATCTCAAATATGAGAAAAAAATAATTACTTTTTGCTGATAAGAAGCCAATGAATTCTTCTAAGACTTTAGTAAGCATTCTATGAATCACATCAGACTTGTTGACAATGACTGGATTATTATGTAGCTGCTGAAAGAAATGCAGCTTTGTGCAGAAGACAAAGGGAGACACGGATAGGGAGTGATTTTGGAAAACATGAATGATTTTGCAGACAGCAGGGAGGCTGTATAAAGTAATGAAACAGAATCCGTGATAAGCTGCTGGAGAAGAGGTTGATACCGCAAAAAGGAACAAATAATAAGATCTAGAATAAGCTCAAGCAGAGAGGAGAAAGACATGGACATGGACAAGCACAAAGTGTAAAGATGCTGATGAGAGGAAACAGGGAGACAACATAAAAATGCCACTGCAACTGTAAAATGACCAGGACTAGGGGAGGAGGTTCATTGCCAGGAAACAGAAGGAGACTGGTTGGGAAGGGATTTGGTTTTCACAGTACTGTGTTTGAAACAGAGTTAGGTAGGTCAGAGGATGTAATCAAAGAAATATGCAAATGTTTGCCTGACTGAAGAAGCACATACAGGACATTTGGACAAAGGATAAAAGTGCAGAGGAAAAAAGGGGAAAATACTAGATATAACATTTTGCAATGCTGAGGAATATGAAGCTTTTTCAGAGTGTTTAGTAGACACAGGTCAAAGCCTAATGGAATGTGTGAAGCCTAACAAATGGAGATAAATTATCTTGTGCTGGATACCATGCTGCCACAGCTGGATTTTTATTAATATAAGATGTAGGTACATTTTTGTTTTTTGTTACAGGTCAGTGTATGCACAGTGTAGGAGGAAAGGAGAGACAAACTTATGAGAAAGCACACAAATGAGTTAAAAGTAGAATATCTGTATATTATTTTATGTTACTGAAGTTTAATCATATTGAGCAAAGAAAAACAATAATGGGTGGTGGAACCCCCATTATCTATTCTATTCAAACAGATTACCCTAATCTGGCCACTCCCAGGGTTCTTTAAAAAGGATCAGACCATGGTCTTCAGAAGGAAGCACATGAAAAACACTGCACAAACTGGCCTGGATTACTGCCCACAGGGGCACAAGGCTTGATGTGGGCTCTGGGGATAGACAGTTGTGGGACTGGGTAAAACTTGCTATTAGGCCTTTTAATGGGATTGTAGGAAGGTGCAAAACTTACAGATTTTTACGGAAGGACTAAAGGAAAAGGGAATTATCAGAATGCATTGAGGAAGAACAAGCATCTATCTTATCCTTTTACTTAAATCCTGCTTCCAAGTGTATTCCACATGGATGTGCTTTCTTGTCTCAGAAATAATCGGTGTATGATGTACAGGCTGTAACAAATCTAGGTTGCATTGGGTGGTGGATAGGTAGATATAGCTATATAGATATACATTTATGTGCATGTATATTTTAATATTCACATCTATGTTTACATTTATGTTTATAAATTCTTTTTATCTGGGTTCTGAATATTCATTTGAAAGCCATTTTGCTTCTTTCAGTTTGTAAATGGTGCATTGGCGTCATTCTTGGACACTCTCTAATTGTAAATAACTTTGTATAGACAAGGAGATGTTAGCAAGGGACTGGTTTGTTTTCCTGGCATGTCTCCAAAAATCAGTGATTTAGAGTCAGTGCTAGAAGAGCTGGCCTGAAGAGAAGCTGGTGGGATACAATAGAGATCTGAATTTCTATTCATTTTTATGAAATGATGTTTTCAACATCTGGAACAATTCTAAACTCTCAGTCACATTATAATTCTCAAAGCATTTAAACATCACAAAATTGCCCCTTAACACTTTGATTAATTGCTGCTTGTCTTGAATCTGCTTGCACCAAAGTATAACTGGATTTAAGTGTTGAGAAAGCCACTGGTTTGGTTTGATTGTTGTGTTTCTTTAGCTGTGTGTTCCCATGGAGGACCTATACTTGAAGGGACTGTTAAATGTCAATTTGTGTGGTACTGGAGTACAACACTTGAAATATTTTTTTATCTGTCAGGGACTGGAATGGATTAATACTTGTATTTTTTTTAGTTTCAAGGATGTGTCAGAATAAGGTAATATTACACCCTGGTTTTTTTTTTTTACGAAAGGGACTGAACTAAATCCTGTCAAATTTAACAGAGTTCCTTGGAAGACTGTGCAGAATGTGCTTGAATTGAATAAGAATGAATTCTGTCTTGCTGCTTGACCAACAAGCCCAATGTATCCTACAACCCTCACTGCAGCATGTCACAACTGTCCATAGTGATAAAGTTCCTTATTTACAAACTCTGCCTTACTGAGATATACTCTGATATTGCATATCATTTTAGGTAAGGTTTTCTGTCATCCCTTCCAATCTTTGTAGGAAATGGTGATAATAAAAGCTATAACTAAGGTAGGTTGGTATATTCTAAGTGCCTCAAATTAGTTGATTATAATGGCACCCTAATTATGGAAGCTGGAATTTTCCATATTTGCTTTTCATTTCAGGCTAAATTTCTTTGGAAACCTAGAAAATCCATTTTTGCCAGTTCAGTGAAGATAAATAAGGGAGCACAGCAGAGTCTTTTCATACAATTTAAAATAATTTCCAACTTTTTCTAGAAGGGACTTACACTGTTGGATTCTGCAGAAAGTGAAGTTTGGACAATTCAGCTCAGGATTCACTCTCTGGTTTTTAATAAATCTGCATACATCAAAGGGTTCGTAACTGAGGGAAATCTTACAACACTTAATTAAGGACATCAGGAAGTATGAGTCAGATATTTGCTAAAGGATATAATTCAGCAAATTCCAAAAAAATGTCTGAAAGACTCAGAAATAGGAAGAGCCAAGTTCTTTGTCAGCATGGACAGACTGTTCATGTTTTCAATGGTAGAAAATAATCTTTTCTTCAAGAAGAGATACTTTGGTATGAAACTTAAATTATGAATGTTCAAGCTGTCTTTTACATGTGTTTATATGAAAAGTGACCATGTCAGAAAAAATTCTCAGATATTACAGCAATCTTTGTTGAGATCAGTCCATAGAGAAAACAAATACTGGAATCTTAAAAAAGTTTTGAGATCTTCCAGCCTGGGAAATAACATTTATCTAGAAATTCCTTCAGAAAAGTATAGTAAATATACTATTTTAAAAGTATTGAACATAATATTACAACTCTACAGCCTAAACAAATCATTAATATATGAGTAAAACATATGCAGATATCTTCAAAATACTTCACACAATTCCTGGTTTTCATACTTTAACCAGGAAGGTTTATAGAATATTGCATCCTAAATCCCTTAGCTTGAAGGAGAAGGACCATATTATTATAATGTATTCATCACTGTATATATTTATGGTGGAACCTATACACAATCTGTATTTGCTATAAGTAAAAGCTGGTGGTGAGAAGGCTTGTGAACTATTTGCTGATCTTCATCTCCTGTGTAACTATAGCATAAGTTCTCTCATGGCCCACAAACCAGGTAGATGATATCACCCAGCATCCATTAGTCATATCCACACAGCAGTAGAGCAACAGGAACCTGACATTTAGAGGAGGATACCTTTGGTGGAGCTGCATAGGAAATGCAGCTGATTCCTTGCTAAGGCTAAGTTCAGTTTTCAAGTTGGTGTGTAAATTGCAGCAATATTGTTTGGAGAACGTAGGTTTATATCCTGAAAAATGGCTAAAAATTTCTTTTATTATTTAGGTACTTTTCCTCAATTTCACATTCTGTTTTTTCCCCAAATGCTAGTAACCAGTAAAATTCAAGCACACATATAATTTTTTGTATCAGGGCCTGATGCATCTTATAATTATACTGTCAGAATACCAATTAGCTTGCTGATCCAGCTCATGATGCAGCCACTGAAAAGAAGAATCAGAGCAAGAAATGTATCAGGAATGAGACCACCCCCTTTTGGCAACAGCTACTTCTTGCGTCAGTGTACAGTGATCACAGACCTATAACCAGAGTGAGCCAAGGATTTTATTCACCCACCCAGTCTGTCAATGGCAGAATGACAGATTAATGCAGACAGTTGCAATAACTTCTATGCAACACTGCGTGAGCCCCTGACAGTATTTAGTGTTGTTCTAAAAGATTCCTCTTTGAATCAAATGTTTGCAGGTAGTAATGTTTACATTCTACTCTAGTTTTCACAGTGATAAACAAAAGGTTGAGAGGGCAACCCACACACATTTTAAATCTGGAGGAACACACACGTTAGTGTAAAGCCAAACTCTTGATATTGATTTGTTAAGACCACCTGGTAATGGCTGAATGCTTGAAAGAGGCATTATTGTTAAGAACAGGGGAGCCTTGGAGTTATTGAGAACACAGCAGGGACAAAATTGTTTTTTTGCAAGGCTGAACAGGGACTTATTTGATATGCAGGACTGCTGGTATTCCTGTTGATGTATAAGAAGGAATGAACTCAGATGTGAGTGCCAAGGTCTAGCCTATGTTGACAAAGGTGATAATTAGAAAAACTAGACCATATTTTTGCTTGTGTAGAAAGTACATTTGCTTCTTGTGAGACAGTAAATATGGGGCACATTTATTGTCTGAGCTTATAAAACCTTGCAGACTGGCATCTCTGAATGTTTGGAAATGACACAGTAACTTTGGAACTCCACATTTAGCCACTTCTGTGGTTGTGTCAATGGGCAGAAACCTAGGGGTTTGGGTAGAAATCAGAATGTTAAAAGAATGAAAAGGGAGACATGCAGAGTCCCTGGCATTTGGTTAGTTGACACAGCAGCTCTTTAATTGTCTATAGATGAAAGTTCTAGTCTCAGAAAATCTTGGAAGACTACTGTGACATTCCAGTAAAACAATGTCCCTTGTTTTAGCTGTTCACTGTGGCTTTTCAAGTACACAGCTGAAGAGAAAGAAAAGTCAAGAAAAATACAATTATGAATGGTAGATGAAGTGGGAATCTCTCAGAAGAGCTCAGAAGAGAGCTCAGAAGAAGGGATATGGGGGAGCTCTAAGTAGGGCATAGGCCCTGGAAGAGTGTGCTAAGGAAGTGAGAGCAAGTGGGAGGGTTTAGGATTGGATCTGGAGAGAACAGGGACCTGGGATGAGAGGGGAGAGCACTGGGTGAAAGCAGGGCTGGGGAATTAAACACTGTAGTCTGGGCATAGGTGTAGTTGCAGATCAGGAAAGGGAAACAACTTCTGGCCTGGCGGAAAGAACACACACAGAGATCATATTATCATGGAATGGGTAAGGTTTGAAGGCACCACAGTGGCTCCAAACTCCCTGCTCAAGCAAGATCATTCTAGAGCACATTGCACAGAATCATAAACAGGTTAACCTTGTGCCACAGCATAATATCAGATATGTTGCATTAATGAGCAGCGCAGGGACTCCAAGCAGGTAAAAATAAGTGCTCCTTATTGTCAAAAACCCAGCCTTTTTAAGCAGTTAGCTGGTTACCAGTTTACAGTTTATAGTTTTAAGGCACAGCAAGCCCAAGTCAACAAACCACCGTCACCACGATGTGGACGTGCTGCGGACATGCGGCAGTCACGCAGCACGTCTCACGTCTCTCATGTCTCTCATGTCTCTCTACCCTTATTCCAGCTGAGTCACTCTCCCAGTGTTCTCTTCTACTTAGCCTAAGTAACAGGCTGGAGCCATGTTCCAAGGCCTTCCCTTTATAAAGCCATACCTATTAGTAACACGGATACACCAAGTAATGGAAGAAATGCCTAAAAAAAGTGGGTACTGGTAAAAAAATCTTATGGGAATAAGAACAATAAAGTGGACATGCACAAATAATGGCATTGGATGGTAGAAAGAGCACTTCCACAGCAGGAGCTTCATCATTCAAGAGAAAAATATATGTATTTCTCCTTATTTCATACTATTACTTGACTGTTAAAGGTTTGATCTGAAATCCACTTGGTATTTGACAGGTATAGGTGCACACTGCATAAAGGCTTCAAAGATTAAGAAATTTGGTCTAGTTCATTCCTCGTTGTTTATAGCAAAGAAGGCAAGAAAAAAATAGCCATCCATTTTCAACATTAGAATTACCTCTGCTTCAGCACATAAATAACTGATTGACTTTATTGCATTTCTGTTCTGGAAAACTTATTAGTACCAGAAAGCTAAACTACAGAGAAAAAGAGAACCACAAGAAAACATCTAGAATATATAAATGCCACTTCCAATAATATAGGACTAAGCAATTTCCTTTAAAGATCCGAGCTTGTCAAACACTGATACGTATTACATCCTATTGCATTAGGAACTAAAAGCGGCAACTGGCACATTCTGTGCTTGGCTTCCACATTCATTCAGATGTAAATCTGCATTAAAGTGATAGCAGCAGAATTTTCCATGCAAGTAACTCAGGCAGAAGCCCTCACAATTTCTCATTCAATTTGGCTGGATGTGATCCCATGTAGTTCACACTGAATGGATAAATAGTCACTCGAGGCCTCTGCCAGGGTTCCTAGTACTTCCAGACAGTATTGGAATTAGATTAGAAATTCTGGATTTTTATTTAAAACAAAGAATAAACTTCAAGTGCTCATGTTTTGGAAGATAAGTTTGATAGTTTGAGCATCTGGCTTAGATTCACTCATAGTATCTAATATCTAATTGCAGACAACCTTGTTCCTTCATAGCAGAGGAATGCTAATTTAAATATCCACACTGCAAGACAGAAGGGAAAACTTTTTAAGTCAGAAGGCTGTGCAAATTCTGGTCCCCTATAAAGGTGTTTTACATAAGTAAATTATCAAGCCTAGCTCCAGTGATCCTCCTGGTCTCCCCCATAGGAACAGAAAGTTAATGGCAACATACCTTCTGGTTATATGATGGTGGTGCTATCTCTTGGGGCATAAGGAATCTCAGAGATGGAAGGCTGGATAACAGGTAGGAGTCAGTGGGGTAGGATTCATCTCCTAAATTTGTCTTCCAAGAAAAAACCACAGTCTAATGATATTTTCATGGAAACTCTTGACAAGAACTCTGATAACTTTATAGCAAGAAGGACTGCATGGGTATCAAGCTAAGAGAAGGCTCAGATTATTTGCCCTAACTCTCTGCAACAAATGAGAAGCTCTGACATTGGCAAAACCCAGTGCCATGCATGGAGTCCCTAATCTCTTAGCTATGTCACATTACAGTTCTTTTGATGAAAGCATACATTATTTTAAGGTAAAGGTATAGATGAGATGCTGACAGATCTCATTCTTCTGGGATGAAAGGGCATGTAGCTCGTGAGATGTTCAGCTTCTGAGAGAGATGCATCAGCTCAGTCTACAGGAGTCTTCTGTGTCTGGCTTAGACAGCCTCTGCTCTTTTACCATTCTACAAAGAGCAAAAATATCAACCACAGTAATACTGAATATTTTTCCAACAAAAGCTCTGTGGGATAGAATTTGAAAATTTCTTTTTTCTATAGCATAACATAAATTTTAAAAACATTGAAATGCTTGCAGAAACACAACTAAAGATAATTTAAGTTGTGCCAATAACATTTTTTGATTTGTTTCTTGTCATAGTCAAAATAGGAAAGGAAAACGTCCCTGACAGAAGTATATTTGGCCTTGTTTAAATAAATGCTCTTCAGCAAAAAAGTTTATCTTTCTCTGTCTTGAAGTCCATTATAATAGTCATTCTATGGCACATAAAATGAGTGCACATCCAGTGGGCATGCCATGTTACAAAGAGACAGAAGGCATTTATAATAAGCAAATCCCAAATAATTAATGTAAAAGATAATGAAATATACATAGGAAAAAGAGAGACGGAGATGTATTGCAAACAACAAGGGGGCCAGGACATTAACAGACTGCTGTTCCCTCAGGGGTTTTCTACAGATGTTTCATATTTCTGGAGTTGAATTGTATGCTATATGAAAAGGAAAATTTCTTTTAAAATTTTGCTATTAGGCTGTTTGAGTTTTGATTCTTCTTACATCTGTAGTCATTAAGGGATAGGCAATTAGTTTGTTATTTTTACCACTACCTCATTTTGTGAAAGTTCTGCCTCTTAAAGCTCCAGTTCCACTTTAGTGGAACATCATTTTGTTCCTGGGCCCCAGCAACACCCACACTCAGAAAATGTAAAGATAATGACAGCTGGAGCAAGAATTAAAGAGAAAAGCAAAGGATACCAATGATTGAATGTACAGAGCTCTAATATTTCCAGATAAGCTGATTTATACCCCAGCATCGGGCACTGCAGAGAAAACTGAATATCTGTTTGGAACTCCTCTATATTATATCCCAGAACAGCATTTATTATGAAAATTTTTCACATGATACAAAGTTCAATGTTTCTAAAGGATTTTTAATATTTACTCTTAAGTTAATAGGAAACTGCAGCATCAAGTTATCAAGTAAACATCTTAGGAAAGAACTACCTACAACAAAAATGAAAGAGAAAAAGAGAAATCCAATGTTCTTTGAGGTCAGTTGATTTTCTTTTTTTTATTTTTTTTACATTATACATTGTAGATTATACAAATGGTACATTATAAAAAATTCTTGCTGGACAAAAAGCTGTTCTGAATTTCTGGCAAAGCTCAAGCCCCATTTACTGCTGTGAAGTCAATCCTTCCTGTGGAGCACATGGTTTTCCAGATTTGTACTGCACAGTTACTGGCCCTTGAAGTCAGGCTTGGGCATACTAACACTATTATTCATCCCATGTGGTGCTGATATGAAAAGAAATAAAGGTGAAATGTTTATGAGGGTGAATTTTTAAATTGGCCAGTAAATGAATTTAGCACACAAAAGTTGATAACATTTACTGGACTACAGAAAGGCAAAATAAAGCTATGAAGCATTAATAGACCATCCTTAAAACTTTCTAGTTCTCTTAAGAGTTGAAAAAAGAAACATCATTAAAAGACCAGTGAAATGTGAGCAGTATGGTAGACTCATAAGAGAAAACATTGATGATGCCATACCTCTACATATTCACATTCTCACAGGAAAACATTTCAGTGAAAGAGTAACTTAGCAACATGGATTCTTGGGCTTTTTTGTTCAAAATTCACCCAAAACCCTTGAAAATACATGAATATTTTTTTAACTGATGGTCATTCTCCATGGCACTTCAGAAAAGACTGCTTGTGATTTTATCTAGCAATGTTCTTGTTAGGATCCCACAAGGGAACAAGTTTCTTGTTAAGGTCTGTAAACTACTAGGTCAAATTTTCCCTCTGGCATTTGTTGGGATCCCGATTTAAAGCCTCCGAACTTGATACAAGGCCTCCTTTTGGCTTCATAAGCTTTGGATCAAGTTCACTGGGTCAAGCATATTCTTTGTAATCTGGAAGAATCATCTCCTCTTTAAACAAGCTCCCTTTCAGGAAATACAACTTATTTTTAGTGATTGTTTGGAGGTCAGTACAGTTGATATGTGATTAATTAGCACCATGTGCCAAGACTGAGATTTCTCTATCAAAATATGCATGTCTGTCTATCCTGCAGGGAGTATGGGGCAACTAGGAGGCATCAGACCTTGTGTTCATGTATTGAAAGAGAGCCACATATGTCTTATATGCCAAGAGTCAGGTGTGAAGCCTGTCATGCAGTTTGCCTGTGGAAGAAATACCTTTTCTGCTATGTTGATGAGAAGCTAAACATGCTCATTGACGCATTGAAAAAAGAGAGGCAGAAAAATATAACTAAGCTACCTCCAAACTGCAAGCAGAACAGATGGTCCAATTCCAACAGTATTGTATTTACTGGTCAGTGATACTCCTGAAAGACTTGCAATTCTGATTTGTTCTTTTCTTGATGCATAAGAAAAAAATTTTGGTCAAATCCTTCTAAAGCTAAGTACAGTCAAGATTTCATTTTAGATGGCAGGTTTGTCAAAAATAGAACTTATCCTCTGAAGTCCTTGTTTCAATTTGATATTTAGACAGTGGTGCAAAATTCTAGACATTCTTTGCTGGAATAAAGATATTTTTTAAATTGTCCAATTTTTAAAACTGATGAAATTAACTTTTTAATGCAATTCCAGGATGCAGTCATCCAGAAAATTAATGGTCTGATGATGTGATAAATCTGAGCTGTATCAGATGTATTTGATTTACTTGAGCTGAAACAATAAAGAGTTTTAAACTAAATCAATATAAGTAATTTTATTTAGATAGGAATGATTCTTCACAAAGCAGCATCTCAAACATTCTGCCACCTTAATGCTGTTCACCTGCAGGTGAGTTCAAGTACTTAAAGAGAAGATTGTTAGAAAAACGTGTCACTTTTCCCCATTTCAGTAGAGAAGATGGGTGTTCTGTCATCCTTCAACACAAACAGTTATGACTTGACTGAGCAGTGTGCTATAAAGAGTAAAAGAAGGTCTGAGAGAAGTTATTGTAAAAAAAGAAAATCACACAAAAAAGAGAAGAAATACCATGGCAGATGTGGCAATATGTTTTGGCCTGCTTCACTTCTTTGAGGTTGTTCTTACAACTTGACAGCGAGGAACTTTCCAGAGCTGCTCACATGCTGTGAGAAGGGTGGGAAGACAAAGAAACAGAGAAGCAAGCTGTGGGAGTGCAGCTTTATTTTTGAGTACATGAAGAAGCAGTATTTCTGAACATCAGCACTTACACATCAGGATTGCAGTTCCACAGAGTATAAATGAGGAAATTTTGGACATATTGTAATTTCTCCATATTGTCATGTGTTCTCCTCAGGGCAAGAATGTTTTCACTGTTATATTTTGACAGCCAAAACAGATTTCTGCAAAAGAACAGTTTATAGACTTTTCCATTGTAACTGGGATAAAGCCAAAACCAGAATCTATGTCATATCCCTTTGCCTTCAGAAATACAATCTGGGGGACTGGTGTAATCCTGAATTCCCATATAAACCCCAAAATCAGCATCAGATTAAGAGATTTCATCTCCAGTATTCCTACAGATTGGTGGGCTGGTTCTTGCAAAAGAACAGAAAACAAAAAGGAAAAAAAAAAAAAAGAGGAACAAGGACAAGTACACAAAGCTGCTGACACTGTGCTGAGATGCTGCCCTCCTTTAAACACAGCTTTGAGTTGTGAAAAGCCTGGGCATCTGCTCTGATGTCAGGACCAGATATATTGTTCTTCTAGGTTTATTCAGTCAGCTTTGAAGCTAATTACTAGCTTTTGTGATATCTTGCATCATATACTCCATCATATATTCCAATTCTAATTTGACAACCAGCTCCAGCTAAGCACAGACAGGAAAAATTTACCCTTGTGCCTATATGAACATGACCAAGGTCATAGCCATAATGAAGACCTCAGAGGTCATCTCCCTGTATGAAGACATCTGATTTCATATTATTTTTTAACATTAAACTTAAATGACATTTGTTCAGCAGAACATACATATTAAGCAGAAATACACATATTTTCCCTAATGTGCTTAACTCAGCTGGTTCAGCGAGGAGATTCCTAGACTGTTCTGAAATTCTTGGATGTACTGCAGGTCACTATGATGCATGCTGAAAAGTTTATTGGCATTAAAATGCATTCTCAATGGATTTTTTTTATGAGAGAAAAAGACTTCAGGAAAGAATGGGGAGAGAGAAAATGTCAAAAAATAACTCAGAAAAAGTTATGGTTTGATATCAAGTTAAAGATACTACCTGCAGGTTAAAGATACTACCTTATTGCTTCACAATGTGACCAGATTTCTTTTCTTTTGTAATTGGAGACACTGTTAAAAATTAGTAAGTAAATAGAATGAATAGAAACAACCTCATTACATCTTTTTGTCACAGAGGAGAGAATTGGGGCCTATGTTAATTATTCCTTGTCCAATCCAAGTAGTAGAAGAAACACTTCAAATATTAAATTATTTTGAAGTTTGGCAAGTTTTTGTATGTAGATCATTTTTAATTGGGCAATAAGCTGTATAACAAAGATGTTTGCAACATCAAAGTTTTTGTGATTTAAACCTCTGAAGTTTAAAAATTAAGCGTGAAATTCCTTGAAGATGCTTTAACTTGCATAGCTCAATAGGAGAACAATGTGCTAAAGGGAGTCAAGAAAAAAAGGATGCCTGTTTCCATGTGAAATTAATGGGGAACATCAGGCTACTTATTAATTGCTCATCTCATGATGACATAGTGACTACTCCACGCTTCAGCACTGGAATGGGGTATCAGATAAGTTGCTCTCTACTGATCAGACTCTTTAGGAGATGCACAAGTGTACTTGTATTCCACACCAAAGACTCTGGAATCACCCCTAAAAATGCCTAAGGAAGACAGATCATTCAAATGCTATACGGACAGGGGGTTGAAAGACATATAGCAATTATCAGCCAGAGAAAATGGCCCAGATCATCACTTCTGAATAGAAAATACCAGAAGCAGAGACAGATTCATGTTGAGAAAGGTGTGTTAGTAACCCAGACCAAGATATGTCATAAAAGATAGTTGTGATTCTTCTCAGCCTCACCAGTCAAAAACTTGGATTTACAAGTGGAAAAATGTAATTTTTATGGGAACTGAATTTCCACTTCTTGGATTATATGACATGATAGTTTATTTATGCCTGGCTTTCCTGATATATAACTGTCCTGGATAAATTCCAGGAGTTCAGAGAAGCCTCAGCCTATGAAATATCATTAGGTTGGTGAAAGAAAAATAAGGAAAGAAAGGTTTGGAGCATTTGTTTTTACATCTCTGAAAGAAGCTGTTCTATGTCTGACCACAGCTAACAGTTGTAGTAAGTTATGACCAGTAACTAGAAACTGCTTTGCTCTTATCTCTTAGAGGTGCCAATTCCTGCAGACCCTTTGCCACACCGCTGGTGCTGATAATACATGCAGTTATGTCATATAGATAAAATAGTCCAGGAACTGCCTTTTAGTCCTTCTGAGAGCAGGAAGGTTTGTCCCTCAGCTTTGCCCATACGCGTGCAAATTGCATCAGTAAATTGCATCTGCACATTTGATGCTCTGCAGAAGAACAAAGGATAAAGCTTCCCACTCTGCTTGGTTGCTAAAATCACCATCAACAATTGTATGGGAGACACAAGCTCGTTGAACTCGGGTCTTGGCAAACGATGCAGTTCTTTGGTTCATTTTTAACTGGATAACTGATGCAGAACATCTCCTATTATAAATTCAGTCAAGTTTCACGCTACAAAACAGAAACAGTTTTTCAGGATGGAGGGGTCATTTCTTACAGACAATGAGTACACTGAGAGCAAATTAAGCATATCTAATTGGAGACGAAAATCTCTCACAGTTTCAGAAGACTTGGTTTCACTAAGTAAGCAGCCCTCCCCATGCCAGAACTAGCAGTATCACAACAAAAGGCTTCTTATGCATTGTACAAGCCAAATACCATCAGTCCCAATATAATTACTACACCTGCTTTTATCTAGAATAGATGAATAAAAATCTTTTCTATGAATTCCTTTTCCAGTGCTTGTAGCTGTGGTTGGTGCTTTTACACTAATTAGTCCATTAGTAAACAGTCTTCTGTAGCTATGCAATTCTTTTAGATGCTCAGCATAATTTGTCTTTTAGAGTATGGGAAGCAGCAGTGACATGATCCATTGGAGAGCCAATAATTATTGGCTAAACTTAAGATTGGCTAAACACAAGGATTGGTAAAGAATCACAAGGTGATAATGGGACAATGCTTGTACAAGCCTAAGGCTACCATACAGCTTAATGACCTAAAAGAACCACATTCATCAGAATTCCAGTTCCATTACTTTTAAGAAAAACTTTTGCAATCCTCTTCACACATTGCTGTGTGTAAAGAGGATTCATCCTAATACCAGCTCCACATAAAAGGGCTTTTAGGCTTTCATTTGTCATTAAAGCAGATCAATTTCCATACCTTACTAAGCAGATATTCTAAAAATTATGTTTTTAAACTCTTAGATTCACTCAGCTATTCACTGACACTCCATTCTTGCATAAATTTGACACAGATCTTTACTGCAATATTGTTTTGCTTTTTTTTTTTGCTAGAAAAGAGCTAAAGAAAAAAAGAAAAAAAAAACAAAAACAAAACAAACAAAAAAAAACCACCAAAAAACCCAAAACACCACGGTGATCAAATTCAAACTGAAGAGCCAGGGGCAGGAGATGTAATAATTCAGATTCTCAAAACCATCTTAATGCAGTTCTACTCTAGTACCCTGCTCTGGAAGAATCATGTCCTTCAGTGTGACTGAAGATAGGTGTGGCAGAGAAAGTCTGGGTTCTTATCGGTTTTCATCCAATATTTTTAAGAAAGTATATCAGCAAATGTCTTGAAAACATAAAAACTATGCCCTGCTTGTTTGTTACATGCAATTTTTCTTCAGTGAAGAAAGGGATTTGTGACATAAGTTCCATGATTGTGGAATTAAATCTTTCATTGTAAAATGAAGATGATTTAAGATTGCATGGATAACCCACAAAATGGCTTTTCCTAACAATGTTTTTCCCAGTATTGTACAAAAGATGCCTAATAATTAAAACAATAATAAAAAAACAATAGAAATCCCCCCTAACCCCAAATACAAAAAAGCCCCCAGCCCTAAGGCAGTACAGTTGCAGTGGGTCTCATTGTAAAGTAAAAGTTTTCCTAGAGCTAACTTAGGACACTTACTGTCTTTTCTCAGAGGTAATTCTTGGGAAATGTTGGCTATGCAAAGCACATATTGTAAATGTAACTTGTGGACTATATTTAAGCACAGATATGAGAATTTTTTAATGTCCCCTTCCTTTTTCAGCACTTGAGACGTAGAGGCAGATGTCAGGAGCTCCATGCAGTTAGTTAGGTTGCCTTTTTTGATGCCCCAAGTTACCTTGCATGGGCTTCAGAGGTTAGCCCAGAATGTCACAGGTCTCCCATGCATCCTGGTTCTTTGTCACCCCACTGTAGAGGTCATGGGTAACCTCTGGCACCAGACATATCTGTTGGCAGAACTTTGTCATGCTCTGTGGGTCTGGATATACACAGTAATTTGTTGTAATTTCAATTAAATATTCACTGAAATTTCCATGGCCAATCATTTTTGTTCCATTTGTGACCTCTTGTATCTTTTTATAGAATGGCGAAAGTCACAAAGCAGAGAGAAAGAATGTTCAGAATGGTGAAGGCATTGGTATTTGATCTGAGAGAGGCATCCAAAGCATTTATCTACTATTCATTGTCAATGTGACAAAGTCCAAACTGCTTTTCAACTGTGAGCTTCATTTCTCCTTTCATTTAATGAGAATGAAAAACATGTCCTTTCAGAAATGCTTTGAATGTAAGCCATTAAGACATATAAAATAAAACCTATATAGAAAGTAGTTCATATATAGTAAAATGTGAAAATATAGCATATCAAGAAGTTGACACATTTTTCTTTACAATCACTGACAGTTTTTATGCCAGGTAGCTGCATTAGGTGGAGGAGAAAGGGGTCCCAGCATGATGAGGGTTTGGCAAGTTTCACTTTCCTTCCTTTTGATAGAAATGCAAGGGATGAAAATGGGTTGAGCAGAAATTGTTTGCCAGAAGACTGCAGTAAATGAAGCTCTGGCTACAGGCAACTGTAAAGATTTTTTTTTGTTCTATAAAACAGTGAGTTTGGGCTCTAGGCTGCCATTCTGATTGTCCTTATGAGGGTGAGCTGAGCCAACAGCTTCTTATTTTAAAATATTTTTTCCACAACTAACAAAAATCTGCATGGTTTCTCTAGAATTGCTGCTGCAGACTGAGATTAGTGGTATTGCTTTGAAGTTAGAAAACATGGAAAACTTCTGTCAGAGCCAGCTTGACAATGTGTTTGTGCTTTTTGCACTGCTGTTTTGCTTAAGATGTTACTCTTTGGACTGGCCACAACTGGCAGTGCTGCTGAAGTTGCAGATTCAGATCTCCACAGAGAATCACCTGTAAAGGAGTGAATTATGTCTTTCAATGATCACTCCTACTTGAAGTAATTTTTTTGGGAAATAGTGTAATCTACTTATCTACTTACATACAGGCATGGACGCCTCTATGCAGTTCTGAAATCTTTCATGAGAATGTATTCAGAAAGTCGTGTTTAGGACCATCTCTGATTGATTTGAGCAGCAGAGATCAGTAATAGGCAATATAAATTTGTTTCCTTCCTTCTTGTCCAAGAGAAACTGATTTCATTATAACTTTTCCAGAAATTGGTGATGTCTAGTATAGTAGGGAGACTATAGATGCTAGACAGCAGAAGATATGCTGAGGACCAGAGAACATAGAATTTGTGTGTGATTACAATTCTGCATACCTCTCAGTACTAGGCAGGAGGTTTTTAGTCCACAAGTATGGTGAATTAAACTAGAGCTACAATTTCATGAGGCCAGATCAATTGACTCAGCATCCTTTACTTCCAAATCCCTTCTGCTTCTTTCCTTGCTCCCTGCTTTGGGCTCTCTGTGCCTATTATGCATCAGCTGCACCACTGGAAGTCCACCAAACAGCCTATGATGAAAGGCTTGGGGGAGACACATATTCCATACATTCCATGTATTCCTTCCTGTAAATGGGGGTTGCCCCCTGTCACAACATTGAGCCCACAGGCTCTGGTAAATGGGAATCACTTCTGTACTGCAATTTAATTCTATGTTGCAACTGCTATATTGTGTTTGTATTGTGATTTCAGTACATTGTGGTATCACTGTGCTGAATCAAAATCCCATGTTATGTCAAGCACGTGCAAATATATAAATTTGTATTAAAAATTAAACTCTCTGCATGTGGAATATGTAACAGAGCCTAGTCAGAGTGTATTGAACCCTGATGTACACACATGACATCCCACCACAAGCAGATTTAGCTCACTAACTTTGCCAAAAAGATCCCAAACCAACAAAACTTTTATAAACTGAATAGTTTTCTGTCAACTTAGTGATGTTGAGTTTTGTTGCAATTCTATGCCAGTCATGAGACAATGGACAAGATGGGAGAAGGACAAAGGCAAAGATATGGAAGACTAAGTGGGAAGAGAATAAGTCAAATCCCCATGGCTTTAGTGATCAATTAAAACTGATTTAGTTGCTAGTGAAATCATAGCCTAAAGTTTTGGGTTTTTTCTAAGACTATGCACCCAGATGTTTACTGTTGATATGTTTTAATTTATGATAACTGGACCCCTAAATCTTGAGCCCTAAAATAAGATCTGCGGCATGTAAAAAAAGGAAAATATTGGTCAGAAAGTATTGTACAGTATTTTGCAGGCCACCTCCAGTCCTTCACAGCTGAACCTTGTGAAAATAGAACATTCGTGGGGGCAGTTACAGTCATATCTGCTCCTTGACAAGCAGATGATGTTTACTCCAGAAGTTAAAATATGGACATTCTAAGTACAACCATGTGAGAAATCACAGTGATGCTCCCAGCTGTCTTCTGAGACTGGTCATTCTGGCAGAGCTGGGCCCCTAGGCTCTCATTTGTAAGTGCAGAATCAATAATTCTATTGTTCATGATCAAGTCCAGACAAGGCTTAAAGAATGAGAAATAAAATAAATTGATGAAGGGAACACTCACTCTAGCAGATTTTACATTAAAATGTATTCAGTAATAATCAGCCAACATCTTGATCGTGTTTTATTTATAACATTTCCTGCTCAGGTCTGGCTCTGGTCTACATTACAGAACAATCCTGGCAGTCTTTGTTGCAAAGGCACAGTCCTTAACTGCACTGAGGGCTATGGACCCACTGAAAAAAAAAATGCACGCACATATGAGCTACTGGACAAGTATTGTTGCACTTAACACATGCAAAATTGCTTCTTAAATATCTTAACAGAAGAGCAGATGTGAGGCATACTTAGTAGCAATGTGGTTGTCACCCTTGATTCAAATTCTTTGCAATTTGTTTTTGCTTTTCCTTTTCCTCTTTCTAGATCTGTGCTGCTGAATTCAGAAGGCTTTCTGTGTATATTACATTTGACTCAACATTAAGCAATCATAAGACACTAACCCCACTATTACATTGTTGTTGCTGATGTTGCTGCATTACATTCTTCATTCCATGATGATTTTTCTTAATTGTTTATATGCAACTCCCTGAATCAGTTTGAGAGATCCATTTCCTCTTCCCTTCTCCTAAATAAGCGACTCAAGATTCATTTTAATTGTATAAGTGAAATTATATTTAACTTTTACATCCATTACTAGTCCCAAACCAGAAGTAGACTAATTCTTCCTCAGGTTAAGACAGATGAACTTATAGGATCCATTTACATGTTCTTAATTTTCAGGAGTGAGGAATAGAGATCAGAATGTCTTAAAAGCACATAAAACAATCTCTATATTGAATGGTAGCCATACCATGATTATGGTCTTATTCTAAGTGAATGCTCCAACTACAAGCTAGAAACAGGTATTTTGTTATGTGCTGCATGAAAAACTCCTTTTCTCCTTGCATTTTCTTTTAATTGTGAAAAAGCATGGAATGCATAAAACAAATTCCTTAAATCAGTCTTCATAATCAATAGCATGCTGACATA
>QUSF01000002.1:45660165-45785947 GCA_003676055.1 Chloebia gouldiae | reverse complement strand
AACAAATTCCTTAAATCAGTCTTCATAATCAATAGCATGCTGACATATATGAAAACATATAAGGTACATAAAAAGGAAAGGGAAAGGGAAAGGGAAAGGGAAAGGGAAAGGGAAAGGGAAAAGGGAAGGGAAAAGGGAAGGGAAGGGAAGGGAAGGGAAGGGAAGGGAAGGGAAGGGAAGGGAAGGGAAGGGAAGGGAAGGGAAGGGAAGGGAAGGGAAGGGAAGGGAAGGGAAGGGAAGGAAAGGAAAGGAAAGGAAAGGAAAGGAAAGGAAAGGAAAGGAAAGGAAAGGAAAGGAAAGGAAAGGAAAGGACTAAATATCCTTCAGTATTTTTTTTCATAATACAATGGATGTTTAGTCACAACACTTATTAATATTTGCTTCTTACCATCTTAGTTGATATTGTTTCCCTGAATTCTCTGTAAAAGATGATTAAAAACAGAATCTAGATGATACTTTATTTAAGTATTTCTGGACTAAATGAAAGAAAATGAAATCTTCTTTACAACTGTTTAGTTTTATAACTATGCTAAAAAGGACATTTTTCTTTTTAAAGTTCTGATTATTAATTTAAATTCTAAATACCTCTGTCTACTCCTCTTCCTGACAATTTCTTAGTATGGTTAATATTTTCATAAACACAGTGGATAAATTTTACTAATTGCAGTGGTATGGGAAATATGGGAAACTATTATGTGACCTTTAATTGACAACAAATTCCTATAATAGTGAATAAGGATTCATTAAAATCCCCTCCTTTTTTTCTGCATATGAAGGAAGCTCAAATTAGCCTCTAGATATAAGGTTTGTAGTTTATTGTATTTCCTCAAGAGAACAAATATGAATCTTGGTGCAGATAAACCATAACTCCAGTTTCTGATCCAACAATATGTGAAAGTGTAGGCTTAATTTCAATCTTGTGAGTAATCCCATAGATCCTATAGTTTGCAGACTAAATGTGAAACATGGTTTTGTGGGTCAAGGGTATTCCAAGCTGAATAATTAAATTCATCATCTACTTTTCATAGATAAACTATTTGAGCTGTATAATGTAATAGATTCACATGGAAAAGCTGAAAATCTGACACAAAATGCCCAACAATATTATAGTAACAGATAAAAATATATCTGTGAATGAAATACGTAGAGGAATTCACATAAAACAAATAATTTTGTAAGGGGTGGTTCATCTCACCTATGTGCCTGGTGTCATAGGACTACAGTTTTCTTTAAGACAGTAACATTTCCAAATAGATCTGTTTTGGCAAGAGTCTGGACCAAAGTTCTCTGAGAGGAGACACAGCACAGCCTGAGAATTTTGATTCCCTGTCTGCTTTGGGGGCCTCCTTGCATTCCTCCTTTTCTACTGAGAAGAAAATCTAAAAGTTGCTGAGGCAGCGTATGTCAGTCCCTCTGCCTGAGAAGGAGGAAGTGTGTGCTCAATTGCTAGAACATTGGACTCAAGAAAATCACTTGACGTCAAGTCTCAAGAGATTTACTTGTCCACCCTAAATTAATAATTTATCCACTCAAAAATATCCTGCCTGAAAGTGAGAGAGGATCCTAATATTTAGTTGAAATAGTTGTAGAAAAGCACTTGCCCATCCTTCACTTCCAGTGAACTTAGTGGAACACTACTTCCAAAAGAAATCCATGCTACCTTGGTTGCACCAGTGCATAGCTGAAACTCCTTCTTTTAAGGAAAATTTGATTCTGTAAATAGGGCAATTTAAAATCTTAAATGTGCAAATAAAACCAACTTTTTAAAAAGAGTATAAGTGTGATTAATTGAACTCCTCCTTTCATGATCAAGCCTTAGCAATTCTGCAGTTCAGCTGATACCAGAAATGGACAACTTTTGAAATAAGGCAAGAGGAGGGTGCTTTTGTGAGACTTTCAGACCAGTGCTGTGGATCCAGCGGATTGCTATTCAAATTTTCTAGTGTGCATCTGAACAAATGTGTTAGAATAGAGATCTACTACTTTTCAAGTACAAGTTTCCCTTTTCCTTCTTCATCTGTTTATGAACTATTGAGAAAAGAACATCTGTTTTAAATTAGTAACTGGACCATTGCTCTGAAGCCAGACCATATAATTCCCTCTCTTATTGTTTTTTCCCCTATTCTCTAAAATTTGTCTTCCAGTTTATAACAGCAAGATATTCTGTGAGCAGCAAAGTTACTGAAGTTCAGCTTCCTATGAACTGTCTTTTGTCCTGCGGACACTTCAGTGGTCAGAGACAGCATCTGAAACTATTCATATGTGGTCTGGCTCCTGGCAAATATGTACAGTCTCTGACAATGAAACTGTGTCTGAATAAAACTAAAACTAATTCTGACTGCCTTGTCTTGGTAGAGAAAAGGAAATTTGGATCTTTCTCCCTAACATCACATTTAGTTTGCAGAGATTTTGAGTCTTACATGCCTCTTTTAAATAAAATTTTCAAAATATTTAAAACAAATTTGAAAATAGGATTTGCAGGCAGATATTAGATAAACAATTATAGTCACATCTTTTGAAACCAAGCCCTCTGACTTCTTCCTCTTCAACCATCCCATCCCCCGAAAAAAAAAACCAACCCACAAAAAAACACTAAAAACCCAAAAAAATCCCAAACCACAAAACTTGCACCACTTTCAGTAGATTACACAGGTACATTCCTCTTGGAGGGTTACTGAGAACAGACAAACCAATTTAAAAGGCAGTTCCTGGAAGTCATTTTCTTCCTTCCTCCCTTCCTCCCTCCTTCCCTCCCCCCCTCCCTCCCTCCCTCCCTCCCTCCAAGAGATATGAAGGAAGTCATAAAGGAGGATGAAGAAATCTTTATTTTTTTTTTCTCCTGTCCTTGTCAAATCTAAAATCTTGAAGGAATTTAGTAAAGTCTGTACAAGTTTTATTAATCTGCAAAATCAATCTAAACCTGATGTATTTCTGCAGTGTAACTAGGCTATTAGAGACTACTTACAAAGATTGGTATAAAGATGGAGCAAACACATGACAACTCATTTGTTTCAGAAAATATCTATTCATCTACTTTAAGCCAGTACTTTGGAGTGGCCTCTGTTAGCTCCACAGGTGAACTTTAAACAGAGATACTTAGAAGTATGCTTCAGTATGCTGCGGCAGCTAAAAAGCTTCTCCATCAAGTCCAGTTGTGGAGATTTCACCTCTTGTGTCATCTGTCAGCAAAGGGTTGATGTGTTTGAGGCTCAAGGCTTCCCAAGAAAAACAAACCTTTTTTGCAGACTACTGTCCATATTTAAAGTCACCCGAGAAAGAACAACTCCATTTCTTATTTTCTGATTGAATTAAGCTTTGAGTGCTGAAAGAATTGTTATTAATAAAGCTGGAAACTAAATTTAGTTTCACGTGCATTTCACTTCTAACTTTCATGCCTTTCAGGGACTCTTTTCACTGCAATGACGTCTATCTTTAAGTCTATCTTTAATCAAACTCTGAACGTGGCTGGTGTCACTTTACTGGAGAGCACAGTGCCAGTCAGAGTTGCTGGGCCAAGGTAAGGTGGTAGTAAGGTGGTCAAGCACTTTCTCAGTAAATACAGTACAACACTGACAGCTCTTTTGCTTTCAGTACCTGAACAGTACCTGAATTATACTTATCCATTACACTGTCAACTATGGCTTAAGTGTTAATAACATTTCAGAATTGTTAATTTTGGTTCAGAACAGTTTACAGGTATTGAATATCATAAACTAAAGGTACAGGAAGCACAGCTAAGCAGTCACAGATACATTTTTTATCTCCTGAGGTTTTTCCTTCCTTTTTGTTGTTTGTTTTTTTTTTTCCCTAGTCAGAAGAATTAATTCAATGACTATAGCAAGGAAAATGGGCTTCAGCAGAGCAAAGGTATGCATCAGCTGAAAATACCAGCTTCTGGAAATGAGTTATTTTATATGGTTAAGTCAGAGTTTCCATCAACACAACCATATTTTTGTCAGTAAATCATAAATACTTTCCTATTGATGCTACTCTACAATTTGTTCAGAATTTACTCAGCAAATAATAATAGAAAGTCAGAAGAAAATGACTGAACCTAACTTCATTTCATCCCATTTCTGTTTTTCCACATTTCTGAACTGTTTTCAGTTTCAGCTTATTATTTGGGACATAATTCAAGCATAACATCTGACAAACAGCAGAACTGGATCATAGGCTTTATATGCTTTGCTCAAGTACCTTTGGATTTATACTTAAGCTATGACATCTCTGTGTAGGGTATAAACATACCCTGATTATATAATATTTACTTGTGTATCAGCATGAGGGAAGAATTTGCAGGTCAGTGGAAACAAGCAATTCTGCCTGAGATGAAATGAGTTCCACCCCAAATGGCCTTACCACTGACATTTTTGGGGGTATAGCCCAATCTCTAGCATGTCCTCTTTACCCCTGTATGCTTTGATACATAGATTGTGACTCTGGTAATGCAGCAAGTCTTTTTGTAAATGAAAAAAGATCTTATGAACATATCATTGAAGGGTTATGACTAAAATCCTGTAGTAACACTTGACATTCATGCAAGAGGAATAGCTTTTTTTTAGAGAAATCACTGTTGTGTATAATATTGGGGTGCACATGTGGAAATAAGGTGAAGTAAAGACCATCTAAATAATGGAGCAGTTTATAAGATGTGAGCAGTGGGAAAAGAGAAATAAAATGGCATCTTTTCATGATCCATAACTGAACACTCAGAGGACAAAATAGAAGAATTATTGTTTGCAGATGTGATTGTGGCAATAAAGAGACATAATAAACTGACAAACAAACCAACCACTCTTATTGAAAATTGCTACAGAATTCCTCAATTATCATCCCAAACACTGCAGTGTACAATTGCCATATCACAGAACCATAGAATGGTTTGGCTTGGATGAGATCTTAGAGATCATGTT
The DNA here is from genome assembly GCA_003676055.1 of Chloebia gouldiae. NCBI lineage: Eukaryota > Metazoa > Chordata > Aves > Passeriformes > Passeridae > Chloebia > Chloebia gouldiae. The sequence goes on along the minus strand of QUSF01000002.1, from coordinate 45,781,034 downwards.
CCAACCCCTCTGCCATGGACACTTTACACTAGATCAAATTGCTCAGAGCCCCATCCAATCTGGCCTTACACACTCCCAGGCATGGGGCATCCACAGCTTCTCTGGAAAATGACTCTACATTGATAGGGTAGTTACATTGACTCTGGTAGTAAAATCTTTTGAACAACTATGCTTTGAGAATGTTATTGCAGAAAGTTTTAGACTGTGATTTCACAGGGAATGAATTAAAGTAGAATGGGTAGTCTGGGAAAGCAAATCAGCACAATAAAAACAAATGCAAAAACAATTTGGAAGACAATAGTGGAGAAAAAGATGGCTGTAGACATTCAATTAAACTGCACTATGCTGAAAGAAGTTAAATCATTACAATGGATCAATAAGGAAAATGAAGGCACCCTGTGCTATCGTACTTTGGTTAACCCAATCCAAGCCTGCCGAGCAGCTCTTCCATGGGAGCTGTCTAGACGTGGCAGTATCAGCTCTAGAACACGGTAGCAGCCGGCCTATGAGCTCTCTAGGAGGATCTAGGCCAGTGGCATAGGTAGTTTCAGATCCTAGCTCCATGGAATGTTGTCTTCCCTGTCTGTTCTTACCTGGTCAAGGTTCAGCTTGCTAAGGCAGGCATCTGCCACCGTCATGCATCGTTTCTGGGCAGGCATAGTTTCAACTTCTTACCCATACATAACTGTCTGAAGGCTGAGCACATAAACAAGTACTTTAGATTCCCTCTTTAGTCAATGGAGAGGATGTGTCTTCCAGAGAGTGATTTATTTAATCCCAGAACAATTGTGCTGCTGGGGAAATGATCCAGATTCCTAAATATAGGAGCTCAGTAGCTTTTGAGGTGCCCCAGATTATCCAAAACATCATCATGGGTCTGGCAGGCATGACACAGGACTTATGAGAAACCTTGGCTTTCTGGGCAATCAGTAGCTGGAAGCTGGGTTCCTATGGTGTCTGAAACAGCACTGGATGTCTATGTTTAGGCAACGGAAGCAGACCTGGAGTGTAACTTTTCTTCAGCCAAGAACCAGTTACCAGGAAGATCTGTGCCAACAGTACAGCACAATCTTAGAAGCTGTTTGCTGTTCATTTTCTGCAGAGGGAGGGTAAAGAGGTATTTTTGGTGCTAGAGTTCTAATTTATTTCCAGAGAATTAAAAAAAAAAGTTCAAAACAGAAGCCTGTCCTGAACTACACTTTGTCTAGCTGTGTTTAGGGTGAGGAAGAGACTACAGAAATAGAATTGCTATGGGGGAAAAAGTGTTGTAAAATAAATTAAATTAGATGTCAGAAGAGGGGGAAGAAAAGCGAGTATTTGACAGAGTGAGAAGAAATTCTTGCCCAAAAGAAAGAACTTAGATGCTGCAGTTGAGAGAAGTGTCCATAAAGACTGTGTTACTGTTGAAACACTGGAAAATTCAGTCTTGGACAGGAAAGACTCACAATAAGGCCATAGAAAGGATAGAAAGGATAGAAACCTTGAGGTGTTAGAATGACCTAAAAACTATACTGGAATATTAGCAACCCAAATGGAAACAAGAAATCAAAAAGCAAAATTAAATTAATTAGAAGCATTAAAGACTCTTGGAGGAAAGCCCATCTTGGTCAGATCAGATTTTGACAAGGTACTTGAATTCTTTAATATAGTATTTAAGGTGGAACAGGGACAATGACAATGCAAATGGTTATCATATGCTCTTGTGGTGGCCATAAAAGCCCCACTGATTTCATCCTTGATCGTGAAATGCAAAAAAAAATCTCTGCATTTCCAAATTGAGCATTACTGTTAAGATCAACAGGTGAGATAGCTGGGATGGTATGAACATGCTGCAGTAGAATATAAAGGCTAATGCCACTGCATCTTGAGGACATTGACTGTCCATTGACACTGTCCATTGACATTTTCTGATTCTACATTATGTAGTTCTACTTTACTCACATCACCTAGGTGCTGTGATGTGATTGTTATTCTTCTTATTAACATTTTTTCCCAAATTCTCAGATTCCGATGTGGGCCACAACAGGGTCTGGATGGAACAACCATGTTTTGGTTGTTTTGCAATGAAAATACAAACATGTGGGTAGGAAGGTTCACTTTCCATGATCCTTGGTAAGGAGCCAGAAAGTGTATGACACGTCACATGTTTAACCAAATGGGAGCTCAGGATCTGGAGCTGAAACCATAGTGAGCGCTGTTAATCCCACATGATTTCATGAAATATTTCAATAGTCTTAAAAGTACTCTGACCGCCTAGAAGGTCATAGGACTCCAGGCAGAGAATAAGGCCTTAATTAGCTGCATTTGTAGAAAATTCAGTGTGAAAGTAAAAACATATGAAAGAGGAGAAAGTTCCTGCTAGAACAAAAGGACAGAGAATATCTCCATTTTTTTTTTTGGGAAATGAGAATATATTGTCCACCTCCCCAAGGGGTAACCAAGGATGATTTATTGTTACAAATATTTTAAAATAGAAAAGTCTTTAACCATAAATATTTATGCTGCTAATTGATTGAAAACCAAATAACAAGTGAAAATAAGAACAAAAATATCTTTACTTTAAAAAATTTCCTGCTTCATTCTTAAGCTAGTATAGTTTTAAAAAAATATAATCTCACTATGGAAAGGCTTACATTTCCCAAAACCTGAAAAACACAGAGCAGAGCAGAATTTCTGATGAACCTCAGGAGAGAGCACCTTCAGAACTTCAGCTGCTGGGGAAAACTGGGTGTACTTAACAGGGAGGGAAAGTGTTGAAAGAGAATATTCCCTGGTAAGTAGTAGTTGGTAACTCTCCAGCAGGGCATAAGTGAGAGTGCACAGCTGCAAGGGACTCAATATTCCTTAAGCCACCTACATGAGAAACCAGACAATAACATCCAAGGCCTCTACACTGCAGTGGACATCTTCCGGGATATGAAAAATCAATAGGGCTTTTCTCTCAGCCACTAAATTATGAGTTCAAATTGCTTGGTGAAACTAAGGGCAGAATCTAGTGCTACATTTTAATCACATTTTACCAAGTGTGACTACATTTCAGTGATAATAATGCCTAAATCACTATTGCAAATTGTTTGAGGCCTCAGTACCAAACTGAAGAGAAAAATCTACAATAAAAATCCAAAAGGAGTGTGCAGTGGGACAAGCTGGCCAGAGCTTAGTTCTGTGTCTACCTTCTGTTTATGACAGCCTAATTCAAGATGACTAAAGAAACAGTTTTTATTATAATATCCAATAGAATTATTAGCTTTGTAAATCGACCAATCTCAAAGTAATTAGGACAGATGGATCAGAAAGAGGAAGCCTGCATACTCTGCAAGAAAATATCTTTTTAAAAGCTTGGTTTTAACTCACTCAGTGACTTTTTGAGTCTCAACAAGTCCCCTCTCTGACCCGGGAAAAAATCAAGAAGAGCCAGCCAGATCCTAAAGCAGATGAAAATGATGCTCTTTGGGCCCATGGGGGCTGCAGAGAATGACATTTAATTAGTCTGATTATCAAGTTTGTTACTTTATTTCTCTCCTGTTCCATTATTGCCTTGTAGTCCTAGTACCTTAAGCACCATGCACAGATCTGGTGAGGTTGTACTTATACCCTAAGGATTTATAAAGAAATTTGTGTGGCTACCACTCATGCTAAGGAGGCCTGGTCTTCTAACCTATGGACATAAGTTAGATATACCCCAAGAAACACAGCCCAAATGGCTTTTTGCATCCCTCCCACCACTGGGAGCAGAGTTTGACAGCAAGGAGGGGGTTAGGACAAAATAGTTGTCTGATGCATGGGAAGATGTGTCAGCAGAGAGATGTCACTGTATGCAGCCAGAAGCTGCCTATAAAATTTGTTTTGCTTTAATATATATGATCTTGTCTCAGTCCTTTGGATACTCCTCCTGTTACAGGAAAATCTTATTCCTATTTCATAAAGCAAAAGGATTTGGTATTATGCCAAGTGCTATATGTGAAGTGTAATGGTGAAGCCAGAAAATGAAGGCACAACTTGCAAATTGTCCAAAGAGAATACTATATATATATTTTTTTTTAATGAAGGTAGAGAGCAAATCAATGAATTAAACAAACTTTATATACCACTAGGGTACCTTCACTCCAATATTAGGAATTTTAAAAGTGTGCCTTAAAATAATAAAACAATTTAGGCAAAACCATACTTTGACATATAAAACCAATTCCATATACATGCAGTGTATAGATGTATATGTGTGTGTGGGGGGTAGAACATATTATTTTAACTGGAAGGAAGCTCATAAAAAGAAAAGCTTTTGGGATTGGCTCAAAGATTGAGTGCACTTTAACATGCTGGTTATACTTTATGAAGAAATCTCAAATGTATCCCATATGTTGCAAATGTTTAAGAATGGGCTCAGGATGAGCTTTTGTCTGCCTGAGACATACAACTATTTAAAAAAAATATCTTTCTTCAGCAGCACTGATATTTATTTTTGTGTACAAGTTTTGCAGTTTTAATGCTGGATTTGAGTTTCCACATAGCTGTCAAAAAAGTGAAAAAACCAAAATCTTTAATAAAGCTAACAACAGAATCTGGTTTCAAGACTATTTCCCATGACTCAAACTTTTTTTTGTCAGAATCATTTTTCTTAGAGCAGTTGACATATCATTATTGTTTTCCTTGTTTTAGAATATTGGCTTCCCAAAACTGTCCAATCCATTCTTGAACTAAAAAAACCCCATGTCTTCAGAAGTCTGGCTTCTTTTTTAGTAACTATAATGTTCTTTTCCCCTTTCCACCACCACTATTGTGTTAAGTGACTGCAGGCTTCTGGGATGTGAATGGAAATGGAATGAAAATACATAAAAAGTCTGCCATAATTACCTGATTGCTCCCCAGCTGTGTGAGATCAATACGACTAGGTGCAACTTAAGTGGTGAACTCCCTTATTATTCTGTGGTCCAATTCCATGCTTCTAATTCTACTCTGGTTTTAAAACTGATTTCTTTTGCTTTATTTTTCTTCTGCCATCTTGTCTTCATTTTCTGATCTGCCTTCTCTGCCATATTCAGTGAAGATTTTTTTATTGATTTCTACAGTGTCATATCCCATCATGAGTTAGTCTTTCTTAAGTGACATTTAAAAATGCTTTCATGACATGACATATGGCCCCTTGGTATCAACAGGACTTCAAGAGTGACATAGTTTTACTCAAAACTCAAAAATAGACTGAGGAGTTTAGATACTGCTTTTCTGTTTAAGTGCTACTTTCTAAAATGGAAATAAAATAAGAAAAAAACACTAAAACAAAACCAAACAACTAAACAAAAGAAATAGACCTATCCTACAAGTAGCTTTTTCTCCTGAACAAAGAAACATATTAAATAAAATCCCAAACAACCTCTAAACATTAAATAAGTCAACTATGAAACTATGAAAAATTTAATGCTCCTACTTCACTTTTTCTAAATTTGTTAGCTAAAGAAGTCACAGGGAGGGCTCACTGCACACTTTTTAATGTTTTAGCAGTAGCTGGTTGATATTTTGTTGACAAGAAGCCCAATTGTGCACATCTTAACTTTTCAATAGCTCCACAGAAGTACATAATCATTGTCTTTAACTGAATTAGGGCTGAAAAACAACATGCATCTGTGAAACACCAGATCAGAATCCATGCTTTTGGTGGAAGTTAGGGACATGAACTGCATTTTTAAAAGTTTCTAACCGAATTTTCAAATACTTCTTCAGAACATCTGTGAAGCAGCTCAGTCATATGAAAAATTCAGTAATGAAGTAAGAGATAGAAGCACTCTGAACTACATTTCATTGTGATTAAGAAGAAATTCCCATGGCAAAGGATTATGAACACAGAAACAGAAATATCACTTGGGAGTACAATGTGAGCTAATGGTCAAATTGCAAGGAATAAGTATCAACATTTTTAAGCCTCCCTTTTCAGTGATTCTATAGTTCACAATATTTCTGTGATGCTTCTTGCTCTTTTGAAAAATAATTAAAGCTTTATGATGAATAATTCAAGGAGTGCTAGTGAAAAACTGTGGTAAAGCATCCATTTTGCCTGACCTACTTATGGGAGCTTCAGCAGGTGCAGGGTCACCCACCTGGAGATCCCCATTATTTCATATAGGGAATGTAGGTGTTTACATTAGAAATGCCTTGGCAGGTGTTTAAAATCTGAGTGCATACCAGGTACCTAAGTCAGAATTTATTTCAGGAGCTCAGCTCAAGACTTTGTGTGTGCTGTCCTCTCCTGCTTTGTCACAGGTTTTCCCCACATAACTGGCAGTGATACCACAATTGTTTACAGCAGTCCCTGCTCTACTACTGCAGGTCTCTTTGGACAGGCTGACATTGGGGATAAAAGCTGGCACCCCATACTGACCATTAGAAGATAGAGTTCATTTTACTCGTGCTATATGGTACACCTGAAGAGAGACTTTGGTTACTGAGTTTTCATGCTGGATCTCTCCTTACATTTCCAAGACTTTGATTCCTGTTATGGACTATGGGAGCTGTATTTTCATTTTCAGAACTTACTGTGCTGTGTGTTATTGTTTAATTGCCCATTCCGCAGAGTAACATGATTTTTTAAAATTAGCTTGACATTTTATGTGCTACTTTTACAGCTCATCTCAGTTTTTAATGAGCCCTTTGCTGAGTATCTTCTGTACAGATCATTATAGACCTTTAGTACTGTCATTTGAAAGATAAGACCAATAAACAGAAAAATCGCTCAGCAGAAGGAACGTAAGTGTTCTATGTTCCCAATTTTAAGTTTGCAAAGGTTAGGCACCATTCAGTAAAAGGAAGCTTTTTTATTTTTTTTAATATAACAGTGATCACAAATGTGATTTGTTCAAATGGGCATTATGAGTTGTCCAGATGACAAGCCTGCATCATTCCAACCCTGAAAGACCTGTCCAGATACAGCTGCAGGCTAGTCCTCTCTCTATCTAAAACAGGTATCTTTTGATACCTAGAGGTCGCATAAGTCTTGTCAACTGAAGGGTCTTCCTTGTGATAAGAAGGAAGAGGAGATCCAGGCCGTAGCAAAGATTTGAGCCTACCTGGGCACATGCTGAGATCACAAAAGCACAGAATCATAGAATAAGCTGAGCTGGAAGGAACACCCAAGAATCATGAGTCCAGCTCCTGGTCCTGCACAGGACACCCAAAAGAGTCACAGCATGTGCCAGAGAGCATTGTCTAAGGGCTTCTGGAACTCTGTCAGGCATGGTGCTGTTACCACTTCTCTGGGGAGCCTGTTCCAGTGGCTGTTCATTTCTCTGGGTGAAGAACCATTTCTTGATATCCAACCTAAACTTCCCCAACACAGCTTCAGACCATTCCCTCAGGTCCTGTCACTGGTCACCACAAAGAGATCAGTGCTTGCCCCACCTCTTCCCCTCACAAGGAAGTTGTAACTGCAATGAGGTCTCCCCTCAGTCTCCTCCAGCCTGAACAGACCAAGTGACTTTGGTCACTCCTCATGCAGCTTTCCCTCCAGACCCTTCACCATCTTTGTTGCCCTCCTTTGGACACTCTCTAACAGCTTAATGTCTTTTTTGTATTGTGGCACCCAAACTGTCCCCAGCACTCGAGGTGAGGCTGCCCCAGCTCAGAGCAGAGGGGGACAATCCCTTCCCTTGCCTGGCTGGTGATGTTGTGCCTGATGCACCCCAGGACACACTTGGCCCTCCTGGCTGCTGACTCGTGTTCTGCTTGCCACTGGCCAGGACCCCCAGGTCCCTTTCCATGGGCTGCTCTCCAGCCTCTCATTCCCCAGTCTATAAACACACCCAGGGCTGTCCCATCCCAGGTGCTGAATCAGGCACTTTCCTTTGTTGAACTTCAAATCATTGGTGATTTCCCAATCTTCTAATGTATTAGGGGTCTCTCTGAAAGGCCTCCTTGCCTTTGAGGGAGTTGAAAGTCCCTCCCAGTTTAACAAATCTGACTCAAAGGTGGTTACAGAAGTTACCTTACAAACAAATTCTACTCCTGAGACTAGGAAAAATTGGAGTTCATTATAGGACATGGGAGTTGTTTTGTTTTAATTTTAAAGTTTTTGAATTACTTTTTCCTAGATACTCTTAGAGCCTGGATAACAGAAGATGTAAATAAACAAAGCCCTGTCTGCTTTTTCCTACTCTAGCAGCACCCTTATATGGGTACACACCAAAGACAAAAGGGATTGAGCTGCTTAGTCTGTGGAGAATTATTCACAATTTCAGGAGAAATGGGTGTTAACTGTTGAAAGCTTGTGCAAGGTCATAAATGCAAATGACCAGGCCAGTGCCAATTTGACTGTAATAACTAGTGGTTCAAGACTGTGAACTTGCATTTGATGCCTCTTGTGAATGTTGGTAAGAACTACAAAAATGCCTTTTAGTACACAACGAGGCAAGATCTTAAATTGAAAAAAAAGTAACTCTGCAAGGTGTTGGAAAGTTACTTATAAAAGACTGAGAACTGTCGTGGGATGGTTCTCCATTGGTAAAAAGATAACCAAACTGTAGGATGAATGCATTAAATTGTACAATGACCATAAGGCTATCACCCAAAGACTAACAAAACTCTGATTATGAGAAATGCTGACTTCTGAGAGTACAAGTATACACAGATTGGCTATTCTGTAGAAAAGCCAAGGATGTCAGCATTGCAGATCAGAAGCCAGAGAACATGGATGTGTAAAATGTGCCTTGTGTGAAGCAGCAGTCAAAACCATTTTTTTTGCATATAGAAGAGTTATCAAAAATAGCAAAGTCATAGCCTCTCATATGCCATGACTAAGTCTAAATCAGCATAATTCTCTGTGCAACACTAAGAGCTGTTCTAAATTTAAAATAAAGAGATTAAAAGTCTCACAACATTAAAAATGGTGGTCAAGAAAAGAGTAACAGCAAGCAGTCCCAGCTGAATGTTGTGGTAGAGCACCAGAACTCCCAGATGCAAGGTTTTTGCCTGCATTTCCCTTGAAATAAAACAAGGTTTCAGTGGGAGTCACCTGGCATTGTCAAGGCCTGAATGATGTTTAAATAAAACAGTGCCTGGAGTAGTACACAATGCACAATTTAAAAAAAACAGATTTTTTTTTTTCACCTCAGAAAGCTGGAAAGGTGATAAGTAAAAGTCACAGACTTTTAATAAATGAGATAATGCTACATGGAGTTACAGAACATTCTGGTTAAAGGCATACTGGCCTGGTTTTAAATGATTAGATACTCCCATCTGAAAATATGTTTTTGGGAACAATAGTATTGGCTCATCTGCCACTGATTTTAATAGCATTAGTTATCCATATTAAGTAGAATAGCTGTTTCTATTGGTTTCAGCAGTCCTGGGAATATAATCAGCCATTCAAACTTTTAATGACCCAGCAGAGTCAGAATTGTTATGTTCTGTAGGTATGTGCACAGCTAATTGTAAAACTGATGGGATAATGAATGCCCTGATGCTAACAGTAACAGTCACCAAACACCCCCTTTACATGAGTTCTGCACAACATTAAATAAAGAATGGTCTTAAAGAAGACAAGAAAAAATTACCTAATTTACAAGTAAATTTGCACCTTCTCCATCATAAACAACTCATTAAGTTGAAGTAATCATGCCACTTAACAATCCCATTATTGTAATTCTCATTGTTACGTGAAACTTGTTAGTATATGTTAGGATTGCAGTTCTGATACAATCTCTGTCATAGAGATTCTAAAGAAATATCACTAAATATTAGGACAGAAAAATAAAATAGGCCTAGAATTGTAAAGTCCCTTATAGGGAGAGAGTTACATTAAAAGGATCTTATAATCATTCTCAAACATTAAATTCCAGGATCAGAGATAAATCATCAAGCATTTAAAAGTATAAAAATGCAGAGGCAGTGTTTCTGGACAAAATTGTCTTTGTCCTGAAGTGACACCATGGTGGATGAAAATGAGAGAATAAACCAACTGTTCCTTCAAAAAAGCAGCTAGTATGCCATTAAAAATTAGCATAATTTAAACCTAATTATTGTGAGGAGTTTCACTGCACTGAATTAATGACATAATTTACTTTCTGGAAAACATTACACATCCTTAGTTCTCTAGTTCAAACAACTATTGAGCTTGTTTTCAGTTCTGTAATAAAAAGTTTTGCTTGAATGTGGATTGTATGTTTTGATATTATTGTTCCCCTGACAGAAGTTTTTAACAGAAAGACAAGTGAAAGAGTGCTGGTTTGTGAAAGGGTATGATAGAGTCAGATCCTCACCAGGAGCAAACTGTGAACCAGCTCCCTTGGTTTCAGTGGTCTACGACAGCTGATGACACAGATATGTCACAGACTTTGAAGGATTTCTGCAAAACATGAATTGCCTTTTATTAGTGCTCGGGGATTTTCAAGCAAAGAAGAAGCAAGTGAGTGAAACTGAGACCATGGTTCTACAATACAGTAAATCATGCTCAATGTCTTCATGAACCAGATTAAAACAGGTGTAACTGTAAGAAAGAAATGGATGAACCAATATAAACTCAATTTACTGCTTCTCTTGTGTGAGGGACCATCCTACTATAAGTAGATTCTGTGCTGGATCATATATAATCTCTTTGAAATACTATGCCCCTTCAGGTATTAGCTCTATCATGCCCAGCAAGAAAATTTTGACTACAGCATGATCTCTGTATCAGATACCCTGGGCTAATTCAACAGCCAAGAAGTGATGTGACCAAGATGGATCCCAACCACACATACTGCTGGATGGACAGACATAGTTTAAGAATAACAGACCCATTGCTGAAAACTCGAGGTGAGATGGGAATGCCTCAGGATGTCAAGAGGGAAGTGTAGCAGTCACCTGATCCAGTAAATGCACATGTGGCAAAGTAGGGTTTCTGCACTGCTAACTGAGTCAGGATCAGGAGAGCCATGCTGTGCTTGAAAGTCTTTGTCAGGAGGCTTTGATCCCTGTCTGCTCTAAGGCAGAATCTGAAGTAATTCCGCATTCTATTTTGTAGTTCCTCATGCAAAATATGCCAGGCCATGGCTGCCTGCAGCCAGCAGCCTTGCTAAGGGAGCCATTGAGGAGGATCCTGCAGATAATGGTTCAACCCATGTTTGGTCTGCAGTCAAAAAATTAAAACACAATAGAAACCAGAACCTTTGAACATGAGAATTAAATGCAACATGGATCTAAGGCAATAATCCAATACATAATTAATAGCAACTTGCCAAGTGGTGTTTTCAATTATAATAATTTTATTCTGTATTAAAGTAGCACCAGAGGTCAAATGATGCAGTCAGTCCTGATGCTCTTTCCCTTGGATTAGACAGTGTAGAACATTTCCTAGGTGCATTTTCTAGCTAAGATGAAATATAAAAGCAATCTAAAAGGAGTCAGTGTGTAAGTCCATTGCTCTGCAGAGTTCTTCATGTTGAAGAGCACTCCACTGAAAGGAAATGTCTTCCAAGTGCAGACCAAACTGAATGACATCTTTGGAATATATTCTCAGTGCTCATGCATTATTTCTTTATTCAAATTTCAGAGGACTGTTTGACTTTACTGTGAAATCATAAATCACTACCATTTTTGGCATCTCAGATGTTTTCCTCAGTTAAACACAATGAGTTTCCTCCAAGGGAAGGAGGAACAGTGCAAACAGTGTTCAAAATGTGTTACTAATTTATTGGAAAATCCTGTTGGATATAATTAATTCAAATGTTTTAGTATATTCCAACAGAATGCATACATCTTTTCGTAATGCATTTACTTTGAGACCCCTGCACATTATGCATGTATTTTAGACCAATATTCTTCCTAGAGATGGCAGATACATTTTAGCTGTAGTGGTTGCAAAAAATGGCCCAGAATTTTGTTGTCTTTGTTCATTAGTCTGTTAGGAGCTATTTGTTATTGTACAGAAAACTAAGAGCTTTGCTTACCCTTTTCTTTCACTACAAATGTATGTAAAAGAAAAACATAAGAAAGAAACATTTACAAGGAAAAGTAGTATTTGCAGAGACATAAATTGCCATGGCAGACTTTTTTAGTGGCAATTATATAGAAAAGGTGTCTATGCAGACTTTTGATATTACTACTCGTAAATATTAGTTTTCTATTAATGTGCATTACTAGAGCTACTAGCTTTGACAGTTCTTTGGTGCACTTTGGGGACAACTGCTTTAAGAAAAAAAAAAACCAAACCCTACTTGCTTCTATCTGACCAGCTTCAAAAAAGCATCATATACCCTGTTCACTATGTTGTGTCAGACTGTGACTTTTCCTGACTGGTTGTTCTGCAGCCTCTTGTCCATGCTACGACTTGTTATCTCTTGGGGTGTGCTATTCCAGAGGACAACTTCAGTTTTTAGCTTTGTCTTAAGTGCCAAGCAGACTGATGGTTTTCTGCAAGTACTTTATCAACTCAGTTTCTATTGATTTTAGAGAATACTGGTGCTAGAGCTATGGAATGTGACTACCATTCTGCTGTAAATTTATGAGTGTGATTTTCTGCTTCCCCCAGAGAGAAAAAGGGATAAGGAATTCTCCTTTCTTTGATTATATCAGGGCAAATGAAAGTGTACACTTGGAAAGTGTTTTGACTAGTATATTTCAGACCATATTATATTCGGCTGTAGTAGCAATCCCTTTTTAGTTGGCAGGTTTTGAAACATTTGTGAAAGCCAACAAGTGATGCATTAATACAAAAACAACTTATGCACAATTTTTCTATCATAACAAATATGCTAAAGAAAACTCAGATTTAATACCATCCTTAATTCGTTCCATCTAGCAATGATGGAAAGGGACTGCAAGAGGTAATGGTTAAGGTCATCCAGGATCCTTGATTTGGGCTGCCATGTCTTTCATCAGACATGGATGGCTACTTCTCTGACTTTAGCATTCGAGACAGATGGATTTTTGGCATATGCAACTCATGTGTTTAAATCTCTACTGGAGCAGGAGCCAGGAATTTTTTGCTCTGAAAAAACCCCAACATAGAAACCTCAGGTGGGTCTTCCAGCTCCACCAGCTGCAAGTGGTCTACAGAGGATCTGCAGTGGTTATCAGTTAGCAGTCAAAGTGTGGAAAGAAAAATGAGAAAGAACTGTTAGGCACACTGTCTGAGTAAAGACAGAGGGAATGGAATATAAACAAAGTGAATTTCAAGACCTTTTGGGAGAATTAGGAGACCTGGAATTTCTCAGAAGAAGATGAAATGCTTCTGGGCATAAGCAAACTCTAGGTTCTGAGGAGTCGGCTTGCTGTATGGACAGACCTTCCTCTTTCTTGTGCTGCCACGAATAGGACTGCAATATTCTCTCTTCAAACTCAGACCCTTTTCTGCCACATCTCATAGTGTCCTCTCACCCTTCTACTCTATGCCTCTCTTTCCTGCTGGAAATGCTATGAACTATTTTTTACTGGTTCTATTCCTAACAAGGCTGAATGGAAAAAAGTAATTTAACATGGCTGAGTGCTCTGTTAATGGATCTATTCATATGCAATTTTCTCATAGAAACATTTTGAGGATCACAGGACATTTGTTAAGTGATTTTGGACCACTTGATGAAAGCTATTTATCTAAGCATTTTTATTATTTTCATGTAAATGTATTATGTATTTAATGTACAATTAATGTTAGAAATGCTCATTCTTCATAGTTCCTCATTGTATAATTTTTATTTTAAAATATATAAACATTCTATCTAGTGTTTGTACCTACACATCTATTACATTTAAAAGCTGTTGATTTTCTATGAGCCAAAAAAGGATTAAAACAAAACTTTGGAACAAGTTGAGATGTTGCTTTTGCTGAAGAGTGTTCATATGCTTTAGGAAAAGAATGATGGAATCTCTACTCTGAACCCTCAAATGTGCTTCTTAAGGTAATCCTTTACTGACAGAAAGAGGGAAGTTGTTCAGAATAAAACAAATTAAACTTTACCCAGAAACCTTTGTCAATACAGTCTCATGATCAAGGTGTTGTATAGCATTGCATTTGGAAGAAATCTGGCCTGTGCTTCAGAGAATTTGCCATTAGCATCTTTTGCACAGTCATTCCCTGAACCATTAAGATGTGAGGTTTAACCCTGATGTTAAAGAACCATTTGAGGTCAGTATTCTGATGGAAAAGTTTGTTTTTGTATATCTATTAAAAATCAAATAGTTTTACAGCACAGCTTATGAGGGCTTGAGATGCGCCACAAGTTTTCTGGCATGTAGTAAACCACAAAACATCCATTTAATTTGTGAACACTGATGATGTGGTGGAAAATGGCATTGCTTCTTTGAAGTTCGTGGAGTCGCGCCAATTTACACCAGCTCAGGAATTTGGTCTATTGTTCCTGCAAACATCCTATGACATTTTAAATTATCAAGATGATCATCTTGCAAAGACAAGCAAAGTATTAGAATAACAGTTCCCTGGCAAATACTCTTGGGAGACTTAACTTATTAGAAAAATAAATTACATGTGTTCTTTTTATATGAATAAAACTTCTTTCATAAGAACACATGACTTACTAGGAGACTGAAGCTGTGATTTCCTAGCTGTGGAAGCAACTTTGTGAATCAGAAAGGCAGAGATCTCAGTGAAGCAACTGATGTTTGCTCAGACTTGTAGGGCATAAAGATTTAATGTCCTCAAAAAAAGTAATCCAGGCGATAATCTCCTGTTTTTCAGTTTCTTTTTAGGGGTTTCTCCATGTTTTTTTCATCTTGTATTTGTCATCAAGAGTGCATGTTAAAACACATATGAGAAGAAAGGCAGCAAATATTTTGTCTTGCCTTTTCTATCTCTATCTTTATAGAATTAACAGTTTTTTACCCTGGTGTGTTTGATCCTGGAACTGATTTCAAGCAAACAAACTGAAAATGGGCATTTCATTTAGAGGAGTGGGAAAGGTGTCAGAAAGTACAGCTATATTCTACAGAATGTAATGCAGGTACGCACAGACATTTGTGTGTTAATTTATAAGGGTCTACATACAGGATATGTCAGTAAAATTTTCTATGGTCTACATACAGGATGTGTCAGTAAAATTTTCTGTGGTCACTATTAGTTGGAGCCTTTCAGAAAGGAGAGAGTAAGGAGGAAAGAAATGCTCAAAGCTAGAGCTATGCCCCCTCTCTAAGAAAAAAATAGGTTAGGTTGGTGGTAGAACTCAGTAGCACTGAAAATTCCACCTGAAATGATTTCATGCACCCCAAGGGAGAACAGATGGATATGGAGTAATGGGGCTTTAAAAAAAATCTGAAGTAGTCTGAAGACGTTTCTAACTCTGCCACAAGGCTCACAGATACAGTTTGGTGAATTTTTTTTTGCCAAGACATCTTTATATGGCAAGAAAAGAAAAACACCAACCGTTTTTTTCTAGTGAGACACCTCAAAAGGAAAGAAAAAGCAGTAAAAAAAGAGCTAAAATATTCATGGAGCTTTTTCTACATAACTATACCTGGAGATAATTTATATGTTTTGGGTATTGCTATGTCAAAATGGTAAAATTTATGGCAGGCTTATTTCTCAAGTATTCCAGCTTGGACAACTTTTGCTGCATGAGAAAATTAATCTACTCCTGAATACAATTACCCTAAAAGTGAATTTACACTGAATGCTGCACTGTTTGGGTGAACTTCAGCTGGCAGGGAAATATAATTTAGGTAAGAAAACTTTCATGTTTCAGTAGCAAAAAAAGACTGTCTTTCACCACACCAGAGATGAACATTTTTAGGAATCAAACTGGAATACATCATGCTGGAAGAAAGGAAAAATTAGACAAAGAATAGTTATGGGAAACTGGTACTTAGCTAGAAATTATGGAAGTGGTCATCCCATGTCGTGGAGAATTTTTGCTGTATTGAGAATAGATTTGATCTCAGTATGGAGTGAAAATTTAGAAAGTCTCAGGTTTGGGGAATGGAGAACTGTATGTTCTGAGCTGAATAAATTATATTCCTTTTAAATATTCAGTGGTGAAGACCTTTGTCTCTTAAATTCAGGTGCCTTTTATTTATTTAGTCTGAAGTTACTAAAACAACATTGGGAATTGAAAGGATACATTTGAACTGGCAGTGAGAAAGCCTGACACTTTGAGGGAAGCACACATAAAAACAATTAGGGGAATGCCCAGAGGAACTGTTATTTTTTATAAAAGCTATAGGAAATATATATGCAAATGAGCTCAAACTGAACAGATACAAGCAGCAATATTGAGAAAAGTAGAGTGCTCACCAGACTGATATCCTGTTACTTAAGATTGATGTAGCCCTCTGTACTGCTTGTACTGGATTTCTGGTTGAACCAAGATGACTGAGTGCTGGATTTGGAACTGTTTTTTCCTGCAGTATCTCTAGAGCACTAGAGACAATGTCAGATGGTCTCTGTTTTAGGATACCTCAGAAATCAAGTATATGTTTGGTTTCCTTATTTCTTGATAACAGAAGGAGGAAAACAGAAAGTGAACTGTACCTGAATTTTGAGGAAAGTTCTCTGCATCACTTAATATTTAAAAGGAGATTTTATTTGACCTAGCTCTTTATTTGACTTTTTCTTGCCCTCTTTGATAAAATCTGTTGGTTTTCTTATTTTAGAGGAAAATCACATTGAAATTTGTAATGGAGTTGTGGAGATTTAACAATAAACACCTGAGAGTGTTGTATTATCAATTACTAGGTGTAAGTATATTGTTTCATGGGTTGCATCTAAAGGAATACAAAGGTACTATTTTAGATTTGTGTACAAATATAATTTCTTGATCCTAACATGCCAAACAAGTTTATATGTAGTATACTCAGCAGATCACAGAGGTGAGCTTTAATAGGACAAGGAGAAACTCTTTCTCGCACCTTGTAAAGATATTCTAACTTTGGGAAGAAGCCTGAGCAAGCCAGTTGTGGCAGGAGAACTAGAGTCATAGGAAACAACTAAAGTTTTATTTTGCAGTCTGAAGTGCCTGCCAGGTGCAAATTCTTAAAGCATAAAACTGCAATAGTTTTTTTAGGTTTAAAATTTTATTTAGCTTACTGAGCATGAGGCCATTCAGCAAATACTTCATGCTGGGGCATGATTCTCACCCTGTTGGACTATAAAGTCAATAAGGCATAATTTCTCACCCTGTGACTGTTTTCCTTGTTCTTAGGCACCACTACTGACTTTACAGCACAGAAAATAGTGCAAAGATTTCAGATAGGGTTATTCAGCTTTATTATGATTCACTACCTTCTGCTGCTAAACAAGAGAAAGTTTAACTTCAACCAGCTAAAACCATGGTATTCAATCTTATTCACAGATCATTAATATAGTGTAAATACAAATGTTGTAACTTTATTGTGAATCTGGGATTCTCTCAATGTCATAGCTACATTTACAACTTGTGTAAACTTCCTTTGGTTATGTTGCATTCACTTATTGTCATGCAGACATAAACTAAAAAGCTTAGTAATCCATTATAAGACTATTAGAAGACTAATTGTGGTTTCCATTATAAGACTAATTGTGGTTGGCTACCTATATAGTGATGAGGATTGATATGGTAAGTCTTAAAACTAAGGGAGAAATATGTGAACTATTTCTGACAAAAAAAAGTGTAAAAAGTAGTAATTCTTAATAAGCAAAACTCTGCAGTAATGCTCTTAGTGATATTTTTCTTTGAAAAATGAAATATGTGACAGCTGTAAAAATATTTAAGTGTCAGTTTCTGGATTTCATACAGAAATTAACTTGTAATGATTGAGCATGCATATTCTTGGTGTGATTAAATGTATATTGGTGACAGAAACACATTCTCTGCCCCTTTCTCGCTTGTCACTGCTGTGCCAATGTTGTGACATATAGGATTACAGAGTCACAGTAAATTTTATATCATGAAGGACTTCTGTAGATTTCATGCAAGGCCTTGCACTCAAATGAGGGAGTACTCCAAAATGAGTTTTTAACAAGCTGTTTTGAGAGATATTGGCACTCCTTGTGCTGCAGGAAAGAACTCTGCTATGCAGCCAGTGACTGCACACAGTAGCCAAAGCTGTCTTTGAAGACAAGGTTGATTCAGTGGTCTCTGCTTTAGCAAGGCTTATAATGAGGAAACAATCACTGTAAACCAAAGCATTCTTGGCATAGGACTTAGATTATGTTGAATCAGGTTTAGAAGAAAACTGTACTGGGAGACGTGAAGGGTGTCAGAAAAAGTAATAATCCCTGCTTTAAGTCCTTCTGGAAATTCTTGGAAAGAATATGGTCTAAATGTCTGTCTGTAGGTCAGCAGAGGCAATTATATACACTTTAGGGAACTGGTGATGTATGTGACTACTTTCTGTTGAAAACTCTGCTGCCCCAAGGGGCTCCTCCAGCAAGCAGCCTAGCTCTCAGAAAGAGACTGGAAGCATAAATCACTAACCTTGAGTGAACAGCACACCATCCAGGCAATAAAATCCAGCTATAAACACGAGGAAAGGCTTCATCTTTGATAGCTTCCTGAAATGATTACAGGTTTCTTTTTTAAGCCTTCCTCTCACTTATGCATCTCAGAAAGCTAAGATGCAGGTTACTGTGAATTTCACTTTTAACATGTTTACCCTTTTGACACTTATTTTGCTGTGGCTATTTACTCACTTTTCCCCCTCCATTCTTCATGTGCTTATTCCCTTCTTCGTGTGCTTAGTCACATGAGCCCCACTATCCACTCACAATGGGAAGCAACCATGAAACGCATGTGATTTTTATTTCAGTCTAATTTCTTCTTCATGGACTCAATGAATTATTATGCAAGACCTTAGTTTTATTCACAGAAAGATTATTACTTTCTTGTTTATGTTGCACTCTTTGCCTTCTCTCATCTATTCCCATAATTCACCCCTCCTAATTATTTTTTTTAATCTGAAAAGATTTGGCAGTTGTAGATCTTTTATGCCTTTTCTGTATGTGTCTATATCAGATCATTTGTTAAAGGAAAAATGTTTGGCTAAATAAGAATAATGTTGTAATAAGGGTGGAGTACATTTCTTGTTTTTAAAAGTTCCTTCCAAGATTTTCATCTTCATTTTTTCTGCAAATGTTTAGCCAAAGAAATAAAATAAACAGAAAATCAGAGGGTAAAATAGGTGTAAAACACCAGTAACTTTTTTTTTCTTTGCTAGATACTGACCTCTAAATTCAGTTAAGAGTCCTTTACTGAATTTAAAAACCAAGTCTCCTCAGTGTCTTCTATTTTCTTTTTTCATTAAGATTTAAGACCAAAGTGCAATCAGAAAACAAATCCAAAGAAAGCCAGATCCTTCAGGATGTGTTGTCTGCACATCACTTTCTCTGTGTCCACACCAGTAGTTACACATGATCTTAAGGTCATCTTAAAGACTTGGAGTGGACTGCTGAGGAAAGTTATACAGATTTTGCCTTACAGATTCTTAGTAAATCTTAGTAAATTGACTAGTAAACTAAGATCCAAATCTGCAGGCTCTGTGGCAACCAGGCAGCAATAGATTTGCACTCAGTTCCTCTGAAAAGCATGAACCTGTACAAGCATGGAGCATCACAAATCCATACACAGCAAATCTACCTCTGCTGTTAGAGAAGCCTAGACAGATTGGAACACCACAAATGGTTTCCTAGGAGGTCTGAGTGAGGGAATTTTGGAGATGTCTTATTACTGTGCTCTAAAGAGAATCAGGATGTTGTTGACCTTGGTGAAACTTGGGGATTTATCAGGGAAAGGAAGCCATTGGTTGGGCTAATTACCCTCGGTTTGACCTTGTTGCTAGTTCTCAGCAGCAAAAACCCCCTGGATTTTACTTTAATGTTCAGAGAAGACTTTGCTGCAGAGGCAAATCTTGCAATAGTCCACAATCAGTGTGCCATCTTTTCTTCCATCTGCTGTGTATAAAAGAAAAGGAGAATGAATTAGTCGAACAGGGACTCTGGTGCAGTCACCTCTGAAATATGCTTTTTGTGACTTTAAATGTTGGCCTCATGTGGCCATTCCTAGCTGGGGAGCTTTATTCAGGAATGTTTACTGAAAGAGCACGTTTTAAAGTAACAGGGAGGAATACTTGCCAAGTGTAAGCATTCTTACCCATATCTTGTGACTAATGCATCCAATCAAAGCAGTTCTGTTCCCCAGCTTAGGATAATTAAACCAGATGCTCTTGAATAAACTACAGAATATTGCAAAACAATTTTCCTGTTTAATTAAAATGATAAACATTTTCTCTTAATACAACAAGAAAAGAGTTGGGATTTGGCTGCTGAATTATTTGCTGTGGAACATTTGCTGTATTTCATATTGCAAGGTGGTCATTTATGATACTGCCACGTTATTTTAGAACCAACATAAAAGGTTTAATGAACATAAAAGCTAATAAAATAAGAGCATCTGTCTTACTTCACTACTTGTCAATTTGTCTGCTAGACCTAGGTAACCGATTAGATCCACATTATTGATTTTTTTTTTCTAATGCAAAAAGGTAAACCTGAAAGGTCTTTAAACCTAATACCAAAGAGAGATCTTGGGGCAAAGAGGGATAATTATTGGCCATATTTTGCATAGAAACTTAATAAATATATATAAAAAGATCAGATTACCTAAATCTTTTCTAAAGTCATAATCTGGCCCTAGCATGACATGCAATAATCAGAAATTCAAGCTAAGTTTCTTCTAAGTCCATTGATATAGCTAAACGAAAAACTTGCACCATCTTGTGGATTTAGTTGATTGTTTATTTATAGTATAGGGTATATTGATAAACAAAAATAATGTGGTTCATTCTTTTTTACACTGTCAGATGCAGAGGGTTTAATTTCCATTAAATAGAATGCAGCAGAAGAAGGAAAATGTGCAATATCCCGTGTTCTTCTAACTGGATAAAGTTGATTTTCTGTTGATTATTTTGATAAGAAAAAAAAAAAACATAAACTGAATTAATCAATCTTTCTTGTTGCCTATCATCAAAATGTAAATATTTTAAAATCACATATAAATTTATATGCTTATTTTTTTACATTTCGCATTTATACAATAGCTTCATCACTTTGGCAGATAATATTGCAAGTATGTGGGGTAGTTAGATGTGCTTTAATAGATAAATTATGTGATATTGTTCCAGTTTCTTGACTGAAAAACTATTTTCTAGTTAGGCAGTGTTGAGAAAATTGACTAAATTAAAAAAAAGTTAGGTATGGCAGTGCCTTACTTGAAGATGATTCCAACAAAATATGCATCTGTTGACATTTATCCGTCTTGTTTCATCAATTCTTAATCCCTCCAGAGTATTTTCTTCCACTTTTAATTTCCCCCAGCCATATGTGCTCCATTCTCTGGCTGGCAACGCATTTGATCCAAATTGTCTAGGCCCAGTGTTCTCATTCTTCCAAATCATTGGAAACTAAGCATGAGCAAAATTATCTCTGACAATTTTGCAAATTCTCCTGCATGTTTTATGCCATAGTTTTCCTGAATCTGCACAAATATGTCTGCCCCACTTCATATGTCTCTAAGGACCTTTATACTTCATTGACTGCTCTGGTTTGAGAGCTCCTTCCAAAAACAAAAGCAGTGCTCCTTCCCATGGTATTCAAGCAGTTGCCGTGTCACATCCTTGTGACTTTTGGCCCGACATTGTGCAAGGGAAGGAGGATGAATATGTAACATTCCCGTCCTTTCAGGACTGAGGTGCTTCTAGCTGGCCAAAAAGGAGAGGAAGTTTAAATCCTAATGCATACCTAAAAGGTAAGGTGAAAATTTTTGAGTCATAGATTTTGACTTAGATGTGGATATCCTGACAAAGTCCAGCTTTGGGCTGGAATAGTGTTTATTAGATAAGACAGGAAATGAAGAAGGATTGTCTATTAAATTTTGAGTATGTTGACAATTGCTGTTAATAAACATCAGATATGTAAGTGCAATTAGCCCCTAGATATTCATGTAACATCACTATCCTCCTAGTTGTATGGAAATGCGAGTCAAAGATGTGAGGGTAGACAAATGTTTAAATAAATTCAGAGGTCATTTCCTCTATTCCCAGGATTTGACCTTGAGAGAAATTTATAATTGTGAAGAAATAAAGTAGTGGCAGCTGGTCACTGGTCCCATTTCCACACAGGAGTGGACAGCTGTTTTCAAATGCACAGAAATATGGACACAAATCATCATGTCATTTTTAACAGTGGCCTGCAGTTGCTTGAATCTAGATATGTCTGGTACAAGCGTGTGAAAAAACCTGCTATGGGAAACCCTCTTATTCATTTAAGTTTGAAATCATGCTGTTTATAGCATTCATAATCTCTAAACAGTTGATTTACTCCAAATTAAGATGGAAGACTACTGTGCAAATGTGCTTTTCATATAAAACAGTTATCTGCCTCATGAGCTTCTCACTTTAGAATTCAGCAAGCAGAAGATATGAAATCTTACTCCCTGTAATTGAGTGGTAGTGATTTTCCCCCCACTCCCATTCCAGTCATGCCATACTTGAGTTAGGCAGACGTTTCCAGCTTGAAATATCCTGGTAGAGAATTAACAGCATTGCTGACAAGGAACACTTAAAAATCATTAAAATTTATGTCCAATTAAGGAAGTCAGTGCAACCAGTGAAAATTGCAATTTTATTTTTAAATGTAGGCACTTAATTTCTTGTGACAGACATGGTAGACAGGAGTAGCAAATGACTCCCACAGGGCTACTAATCTACAAAGTCCTTGTTCACTTACAGAATTCTTAGAGATGAGAAGGACTTCTGAAGATTTGTAAAACTTAACAGAAAGCTATGTACCATTTCCATGTAGCTATTGGAAACTGATTTACATTTCAGTCTTGTATAGTGATGCAAAAGGAATCTATAACTGTGTATGCAACAAAGCTTATGCATTACTTTTCTGAAAATGTCTTTAATTATATACTCTAGGACAGATTGCCTTTTATGAATAAGGACAGCTTTCAAACATTTCCATAAATAATGGAATTAGTATTAGGGATAGAAGAAGAACTGAAGACTTGTACTTAGGACCTAGAGGAAAACAAACTCGCCCAGTAAACAAAATACAAGGCATGCTGGAAGAGTCTCAAGTTCACAAAAGTTTTTTTTTGTTCTGAAAGAGCTAGCTCACTCCAGATGAGTATGTCTATACCCTCTTACAGTGGCCTCTTGTAAGAAATGCATCAAGATTAGGCATTAAGCCAGAAAATGCAAAACAGTCTATCAATCATCTTCTAAAATTAATGATATGGAGACCAAAAGAGTGTATGAAAAAGAAGGAGTAAAGAACTTTCTTATCATGTAGAATGACATATATGCCTGAAAGGAAAGAAAGTAGAGCCTTGCCAACTAGTGATATACATAAATAATTATTTAGTCAAGATGTGAAGAGAAAGACTTCAATTTCAGATTTGTTTATCAGTTTATATGGGGTGTATGTATCAGCTGTGCACAGCCCAGCTGATCCTGGTCACAACTGTAGTATTGACCTTAAAATAGATAATAGGATAAAAAACTGAAGAATATGTAGAGCAGAGGTTTCTTTAGTCCATGTGTTCAAGGGACGAATGTGAATTTCTTGGGCTGAAAATTGCATGTAATGAAATGGAGACTGAGGCAAACCTTTAAAGACTGACATAATGATGTTGTTGAAAGAGGTTAATGAGCTGTAAAGACCAAGATTTGTATCTAGACCAAAACATAAGAATAAAAAGTGAGTTCCTAAGATCCTCAGAAAAACTTGAGGTTAAATTAGAGAGTCTAGATGATAGGCCAACATCATTTCACCATTGTAATATTATGAATGAACCTCCTCTTTCATTAAGCCAGACAAAACTATCCACATCTGAAGAGCCTATATAAAAGCTAGTGACTAATGTCTAAATGTTAATTTATGTGTGCATGTGGGCAATGGAGTTAGTTAGAAGATGGTTGTAAGAAATACATGTTTTAGACATTAAAAATGTTTGTTTATGTTGATGTAGTAATTGTTAAAGTGAACTTTAATAATCTTTCAGACTTTTCTAGAGAGATGATCTAGCAAGTGCTATTTACAGCCTCACCTCTTGCACAGGTAACACTGATAAGCCAACAAAGGCACTTCAAACGAAACATCACAGGCCTTCTGTAAAAGAAAGCACATGCTTAAACTACAGATAGGGATTTTGATGGTGGCAGAACAGAGAAAGGGTGTCCATCTTGCATAAAAGTTAGGATGAACAGTGAAAGGAGTCAGATTTTCTGAACATAACCTCTAAAAGCACTTTCATTTACCTTTCAATGTTATTTCTCTTTGTTCTTTAGCAGTTTCAAATTGTTTACATAGTTTGCTAAGAATAAGAGATGTGTCTGGTACTGGGAAAGAGAACCAAGTATTTTAGAGTTATCCTGGCCCTCCATACTGCTTATTTATATTGAGCAAGAATTTATCCGTAATGTAAGAGAAGGGATAGTTCTGATCCCTACAGTGACAGTCTCTGGAGAATAGTCAAATGGCACAATAGATTTACTGCCAGTTGGAGACAGAAAGTCTAACTTTTATCACTGGACTTTCATGTGCTTCCATAATTGCATGGGAAGTCTCTTTACCATTTGGACAGATCACAAACCACTTGTGGGTTTTGCTAGCGAAACTCAATGCCAGCTGTAGCAGCTGTCTGGCTGCAGCATTGGGCTTTGACCAAAGACTTCAAAAAATTTATTGGAGTGCCATCAACCACTGCTGTTATCACAATATGGAAATTTAGAGTGCCAATGTTATTTATTAAATACCTGAGGTAGATGCTGAGAAAATGTTTCCAAATAAGGGAGTCTTCCTGAAGAAACCTTGACAATGGCTACTCTTTCTGAGGGAAAATCATGTTGTCTCCTGGCTTAAGGTAAGTAATTTAAAAACACCTCAAGTGGATTGAGTTTGGGAGATTTAGGAGCAAAGGATGAGAAAAATTGCTGGGAGTGGATATATAGTTTAACAGAAACATCCCTATATCTGTCAAGAAAGAAATTAAATCCTGGTAGCATTGCCAGGAGCTCAGCCTGTTAATCCTTGCATAAATCCTTGGCTTAGGTCAGTTTTTAGTGCTGAACAGAGATGGTGGTGCATGGCCAGAGACACTGAGGGATCACCACAGCTCTTGGTAAAAAGCAGAGACAGATGGCAACTATATGCACGTTTGCTGAAGGATGCCAAGTCTTGAGTATAAATTTATTTATTTTCACCTGTATTTCCCAACTGCAGCTGAGCTGACTTCTATTAGAGCTTGTGAAGAAGTATATAATTAGGTATATAATTAAGTATATAATTAATGACAGGTTAGGAGATTTGGCTAAAACTTTCCTGAAATGCAGAAGATGGGAGGAAAATACTCATTTTTACTTAATCCAGCCTGCAAGGAATAGCATTAGAGAACTTTGATTCCAGAAAGCACTGCAAAACCCAAAGCTGCAAGTGTCATTCCAAAGAGAGAAGTGGACATAAGAACTTGTTTATACCATCATTTCCAGTGTCTAGCAGCAGATTTCTGCATTTGCCCTAAAACAAATGCAAATTTAGTTATTTAGAAGTATTCATCAGTAATGTACACAAAGACTGGCTGGATGACTTCAGGAACTCAAAATGGTGTTATCTGGGTGATTTAGAATATTTTTAGTACAGATATTTTCCATCTTTTCCTTTTGTCTCATTTACTGTGCAGGAATTTTCCCCATATCTGTTTGAAATAAAGTCACCTAGTCCAACATGAAGTATTGTGAATAAACAAATAACCCTTAATTTCCCAGCACTGTTTTCTTGAGAAGAAATTGAGAGGTCTGATTTGCTCAGATAAGACCTGGATGAACAGGAAGTCCCAGCTGGTTCTAAACAAACTTTTAAGCTACTTGAGATTTTTTACATCACTAAGACCACATCATTTTCCATTTATAAAGTATTGCTTGATCTGCTTATCCCTACTGTGGATGTTTAAGAAGCAAACATGTTTGTATGTACGCCCATGTACATTATTTTCTTGCCTTTTCCTGCATGTAGAAGAGCTAGACTGGAAGTTCTTGAGGACTCTGGTGGACACTGCATGACTCACATGAACCCCCAAGAGCCTGTTTAAATTCCATCTTTTCAGAACTGTTGGGTGGAAACACATAGACAGACACTGGATTACTATTATCTTTGGAGCTAATTTTTTTGTTATCCCATTTTTTATTATCTCAGAACATCTTTTAAATTCCATCTTTTCAGAACTGTTGGGTAGAAGCACTTAGCCATTGGATTACTATTATTTTTGGGTTTGGAGCTACATTTTTTGTTGTCCCATTTTTTTTATTATCTCAGGCCTGCAAGTGTAGTAGAAAGTAATTAAGGATAAAAAGGTTCATAGAAGAAAGGTATGTGTGTGTGTTCAACTTTTAAAAAGAGAAAAGTGTAGAATAGATATCAGTTTTGCAAATATAAGCCTATTTAGTATTTAGGTTGCCTTTTTTCTCCTTATTAAAAAGGCAACAGAGCCCTACCACTTGTTGATTGCATGATTCTGCTCAGCTTTCTATTTTATTTTGCATCCAGAGGCCTTGAGCTTTCACCAGACTTCCCATCAGCAAGAATTGGATGAGGTAACATTATTGTAAAAACAGTGAAATTCTGCACAGAGAGGGATGTTTTCCTAAGCCATGGATTTTGTATCTACTACATAGCAGAGCTGTTAGAAAGCAATTTGGCTCAAAAGTCTGTGTGTGCATGTGGTGTATGTGCAAGAACGAGCCACTGCTCTGCATCCACCCCCTCCTATGGCTGGCGGTCTGACAGTAATGTCACTGCTTGCCTTCCTGCCACACTCCTCTGGCTGTGCAGAGTGACCCTCAGGCACCTCTGTGCACACACAGGATGTGCGTGGCAGCTGCAGGACACTGAGCCGTCACCTTCCAGGCTGAGGTCAGGCAGCAGCAGCAGCAGAGGGGTTTGCTGCTGGGTCTCTTGCTGGCCTCTCATGTGGCATGCAGGCTGTAGAGCAATGAGAGTGGTCTGCAGCTGCCTAGGGCAGGCTCAGACTGCCAAGGTCTCTCTTGCTTCTGGGTGATGAGCTCCTTAGATTCCCTTTGGACGGGAAGAAATTGTCATCCCCAGTTTCTGTTGTTAGAATAAAAGAACATACAGTGAAAAGCACTGTGAGAGAAGGGGCTGTTATTTTTTTTCCATTTATATAGGTGCTGATTGATATTCCTATAGATACCTACCACTGTGTCATTGACTCTAACCATCATTTAATTGATAAGGTTTTTTTCCTACCGAGTACAAAGCCTATTCTTAATGGTTTTACTTATTTATTTATTTAACACTATTTATTTGGCACTAAAACATATAGTGCCAAGTCCTTGCTGGATCTAAATGCCCTCAAAATTTTTTTTTTTTTCACTGATGATCCAGCCAAGTAAAGCTTCCGTCACTCTCACAGTGCAATCATATTATTCTTGAAGGCATGACTGTGTGAAATTGAAAGTACTAGAGCGGATCAGACTGACCCGGTGTCCATTTAAGTCAACTGAAATCATTAAACCCAGTCCATTTTGGATCCAGCTTCAAATGCAAGGGATTGGACCCCTACTCTTTGAGATTCCCACTTAGAGGACTTTAACATCTGGCTTATCTGATATCACTATTATAAGCCACAAAGACCTTCCTTGTCCAACAGTCTGTGGTTAACTTTTGAAGAGTTCTAGAAACAACAATATTGATTTTTTTTTAACAGCTTACTGTTTGAGGATAGCTCAGAAAACTCTGATCAAAAATCAGCAGCCATGAAAAATCTTTAATTTCTCTGTTTGAGTGCATTCAGACTTTATTTCTTAAAAAATATCTTGGTTAGACAAGCCAAAGTAAACTAAAGCACCAAAGCAAACAAGTTTCTTATTACTGTGTTCTTCCATTAAGTTATTTATTAATTATATTTTCACCAGGAATAATCATCAAGAAATGCCTTCTCTCCTAGTTTTTGTATGTCAGATAACAGTGTAGGCTTTCATTAGAAGAAAGCTGCCCTTTCACTTCATTGTTCTGCTTGTTTTTTTGCTGTGTACTAAAACCTGTCTGTGAGACGCCCACTCAAGCTGGGATAAAAAGTATCCTTTGTAGGCAGGTGGTCTTTCCTTGCGCACTTTCTGATTAGAAGCACATGTCCATGAGTGTGAGGAGGCTTCTGTAAAGGGACAGTGAAACAGAAGCCAAGGAATGGTGGTGCTGCACAGGCAATATAGTTAAAGCAGATAATTTATATTTGATTTAATCTGTTGCAGTTTCCTGCTACGTACTGCAAGTTATATTGATAGTTGACAATTTTTGAACTCACCAGAGTACATTCCCTCCACCTGAATACCCTGGATATAAGGATGCTGTTGCAGGGATTCATGGGAACTCCTGTGGTGTGTGTGGGCAAGGTGGAACAATGCTCCAGAAGCCAATGCTTTTTTGCTTTGCTTCCATAAATCACAGTGGCCACATCAATGTGGCTGACCAATGTCCACATGCTTTCTTAAGCAGGAAACACATTTTTCTGCGAATAAGAAAATGTTCCCATAGTGACAAATGAGTAAGAACAGAAACAGAGAATTATGCCTCAGTCAATTTGCCAACCTCTGCAAAGCTGAGATTGTCTCCAGGCACCCAGGCACGGGGGAGGTCTCCGGACCCAAGTGAGCAGGGTCACACACCAGCAGAACATGGGAAAGGGAATAGGAGCCTGTGCTTGTTCCTGCACTGTGCTGCTGTGGCTGCTGCTCTTTATCACCTTCCCACTCTGAACAGCCTCCTCTCACTGCTCAGAGCCGTCAACACCATCGCAGCATTTACTAGCACTTAGAAAGTTTGGAAGGAGCTATAAGTCATAGGGAAAGAAAACACTGCTGCTGTAAGTGGCCAGAGGTAGTCTGGGAAAAGCACTCATGGGCTGAAAGGTGTTGGATGGAAGTAGGCACCAATGAGAAGCACATTACACAGGGACTGTGGCTTTCAGGTCTTCAGTGAAAAAAATATGAATTATTGGCATTCCTTCCTCTTCAACCTGTCCTACTCCAACACCTGGGCAAACATATTTGAGTATCTCCAGTCCTGAAGTTCCCCCTCTTTGTGTGCCAGAGACAGACAAGCTTTTCTGTATTCATCAGGAAAGGATCGGAAAATGCCCTTGCTCCTTGTTGCATGGAAAATCAGGGGATGTTCCCTGAGATATCAGAGAGACTCATCTGTATAAAGCATTACAGAGATTATTCAAAAGGCATTTTCTATTAATACAGTGAAAAATTTATATCCTGGTGTTCAAACTCAGGAGCCAACCACTCAGCCTGAAAGAGATAATACCACAGATTACAAGACAGGTAACAGCTTTCTGTTTCTGCAGTGCAAAATCAGATGTGCAGACACTGCTCTGTACTGACTGGCACTTCTTCTCATGGCCATTTAAAAGCTAAAAATCAGTGGAACACTTTGATTTTGGTTTTTTAACACCCTGTCCTGGGTTTGAGGTTTGCAAGGCATAAGAGTCAGCTATTTTTTCTTCACCAGCTGGGGAATCCTCTTTGACAGATGAATTCTTAGTTGTGCCTATATCCTAATGTGCCAAAATCTTTCTCATTTCTCTTACTGTGGCTGCACAAAGTACTTAGTTCAGAGGAGAAACTGTATCCCAATGTCTAATATGTAAGTTTCAAATGACCAATAATCAGAGTAGACCACATAGTCATCATGAAACATGATGCATAGTAATCACGGAAATGACACATTTATTAAGTTCACACAAGGACAAAATACTTGGTTGTAGTCAGTAGCAAAACTCCCCTTGACTTCAGTGGGAACAGAACAAAACTACTTGCCTGCACCATCAGGCAGTTACAGCCATTTGTTAGTAAAGATCTGGTTCCAGCTGGATGATGACACATTTTTGTTGCATTGCCTGGATAAAGTAAAAATAAGCTAAGTCATAAGAAAATTTTACTTTGTATTCTCAAATAAAATGGGGTTTTCATTTAATTTTGTTATATGTCTGCAGGGTGTGCTCACTGATAAAGAGGTTGGTTTCCATTCTGTTAGAGAGAAAATACACTGAAGATTGACAGACTCTTGGTTGGTCACGAATTTTCAGTGGAGTTGACCAACATGTTCCTCATAAAGCAGCACAAGCTTTAATGGCACTGTTAAAGCTAGACTTACTGCTACAAAAAAGAATTCAATGGAACATACTTAGAAATGTGCCAGAATTTTCACAGCTGATTTCACTTTGAAAAAAAGACTTAGTATTTTTTACAGAACAATCTGTTTAAGTACAGTCTGAAGAATGTGTTTAGGCAATCAAAAATGCAAATAGATGCTCTAGTGAGATGTTGTTGTGTCCAGGTACCCTAACTGAGGACATCAAAATCTATTGTAACCTCTTCAAAGTTTAGAGATTGAGTTGTCTTGTCTTGTCTTTCTGAGTATCTTTGTCAACTGTGAGATGAACCACCTTTCCAAGCCAAGCAGTGTATTGTATGGAAAGCTAGTAACCACCACAGTGCTGGAAAGTGTTTGCTGATGTGAACAGTGACTTGGAGATGTTTTCTGTGAATGAAAAAGCAGATATGTCAACTTGACATTCACATGCCAAGAGAATATCCAGAGTGCATAACACATTTACTTATTTGTAAAACTGATTTTCTTTTATGTACAGTTGTTCCAGTTATTCCTCAGTGAAGATACACACATCACAAAAATTCATACAAAACTTGAAAAAATTGCAATGTTTGCAAAGTTTTCATTACAAAGGTCCAATTAATCATTTCAACATAGGAATTTAACAAAAATGGGAAAATGCAATCTGCATTTGCAGGTATTTTCTGTAATTATGTAATTATTTTGCATTTCTTGCAAAGAGACAAGCAACAGCCTGTGCAACTTCATTAGCTGTCACAGGCTTTTTGAAACTAGATATTAAATTGTACTATAAAAAGCCAGGTGTTTAATTTGCAAGCACTTAACAGATGGTTTATGTGTTTCTAAACACAAACCTCTTGTAAGAGATGTGCAGAAATTGAGGTTTGGTTCGTATACATCCCATAATTTATGCCCTTGCAGCAAGGAAGACGTAAACAGGATCTTCTTTTCCCACCGTGATCCCTGCCAGATACAGGCAGTTTTGGATGGTAATTCTGAATAATCTTTAAATTCCATCTGCCTGCAGGAGGACTTCCTGACCTGCAGGGTGAATTTTATTAACACTGATTTCTTACAAAAGCAACAGCCCAAACTAACCCAACCCAAAGCAAAACAGAAATACTTCTCTGTCTGCAAGACAGGTGGAATTAGAAATCTCTGAGATTTAAGCATAATGAAGGCATTTAAATGTTCTCAACAACTAAGAAACAATCCTGCTCCTAACAATCCTACTCCTACAGGTAGGAACTGAACATCATTTTCCCATTTCCCTGAACTAGAAAGCCTTGCTGAAGGCATTATTACAATAGTATTGTAATTAACAGCAATTAATACCACAACAATGATGACAGTAAACAATTAATGTTCATGACAGCCTTCTGACCCAAATTAGTGAGTGTTCAATGAGAAAACTTCTCTGGAGAGAAAAGGTTCTCCCTCCCTCCTCATCCATTAGGCATCACATATTGCACAATGCATGAATAGGGATCACTGTTCTTCTATATAACCCTGTTCCTCATCCTCACTGAGATTGCATTGAGCACCTACTATTATCTTTAAGATTAGAAATGGACATTTTTGCTTGCATGAGACTTTCAAAATCAGAACTGACATGAGTGGACACTAGGAAAAAGTTCACTGAAGTTAACATAAATCTTCTTCCTTGTTATGGTAAACCTTGAATCAGGCCCCAGCCCGGTTTAAGAATGATCTTATTCAGTGGAGAGATATGAATATACCAAAGCCTTTGACTCCCATGTCTTGTTCATTGGACTGCCTAGGAGATCTCAATTTCTATCAGATTATATTCCAGACAAAAACCATTGGAACTAGAAATGAACTTTGACAATTACCTGCTGTACTAAAGGCTGAGTAATATCAATGATTAATGTAAATTTGTTATAAGAACTGATAGGTATACTCTCTGATCTGATGAAGCTCCAGATATCTGATAAATAGCTACACCCGGCACTTTGACATTTCAATTCATATTTTGCTTGCATTTAAAAACACTTAAAACAAATTAGCATCTAAATAGTATACAAAGTTAATTAGGGATTATATTGCTTCTTAACAAATGATCCCCTCTATTTCCTGTACCTACTTAAAATACCAAAAAGCATTGAAATCTCATTACACTGGGGTTTGGTAATAACATAATGAGAAAAATGTTAAATACATGGCAGAAAAAGGAAGCACCTGCATTGTTTGCTACCATGACAGTGAACAACAGAATCATCCAGTAATCTTTTCTGTCTGCAGGGGCTGTCTGGAGGGCATCTGGTCCCAGCCCCCATTGAGAACAGGGTCAACTTTGCAGCTGTGTTGGCTTGCTCAGGGTGTTGGCCAGCTGGGCTGTAAACATTCCTGAGGATGAAGACTCTACAGTGTCTCTGGGCACCTGTTTCAATGATACATATGTACATACACAGTGTAAATACAATATCCTCAAGGGTGAATGTAATTTCAATGAAAACATTTCCAAAAATAATTCAAAGGTCAGAAATAAAGTTAACAGCCCCCATGGTGCAGTGATTTCTTGCAGCCCTGGAAAAGTCTTTAAGCAACACTAGCAGCAATATGGCTCAGTAACACAGGATAATGTCTCATAGCCAGGATTTTCCTGCTGATGTGACCAGAGGTTTTTGCAGCTGGAAAATCAACCATTTGCTTCCCCCTTCCCCGTTTCCCTTAGAAACTACGATTGGAACTTAGGAATGGTTGGCATTTTGTCAGGTCTTTCAAAGTACAGATTGGGTCAATTTTTTAACTCAGACTGCTTAAGGATTTTACCATGAATGGCCCAGTTTGTAAGAATTTGAGTACTCACCAATATTCATGATGTAGGAGTGGCTAATACTCAGTCAATTTGAAAGTCAGGCTTTATTTCTAGCTGAGTAACTTGCATAAGTTAGCCTCAAAATACTACAGAGAGGAATCAGGGGACAAAGGCATGGCTTTTTTTTAACCAGTAAGGGAAAAAATATATGAAAAAAGTATTTTTGAGTGTGACAATCCAAAGAATCCAACTTAGCGCAAAAATACATCATTAATGTGGTGGCTCTTCAGATGACGAGAACAAAAGGGCGAATTTTCAGATGTCACTGTGCAAGCATGCAGATATTTTCTTTTTTTTACCAGTTCATGGTTAACAGCACATAGTATTGTAACATTGCAGCAAAAGATTTTTCAGGAGTATGTAGAAATTTTTTTTTTTACTTTTATCAGATCAATGCATATCAACAAATGTGTGGGCTATACAATGTAAGAATACTGTTATATTTTCCATACTTATTGTAGTGTAAGCTATGTGCCTTTCTAAAAGAGTGAGGTAAAACTCAATTTACATAATTTCTGAAATTACTCATTACAAAAATGAAGGCACACATACAGCTTAATTCTACCTGCTACACTATGGTAAATGGCAAAGTATATTTCTGGGGGATATTATTTTCAGAAGGTTTGGAAAATTTATGAGAGGAATAAAAAGAAATAGGAGAAGGTTCATTTTTAGTCTTAGTGCAAATGCACTGCTGTAGACTGGCATTGACCTTGAGATATGTATAAGAACGTGAAAATGCTTGGAGACACAATGATAAAGATTTTAAAAACAAGCCTAAGTCACAACTAACCAATAAAAATAAAATAAAAAATCATCATGCTTATTATCTGTGCATGAAAATATATTTGCCATCTTAATTTTTTATTTTATTTGCTCCTATAGGGAAACAAATGAACAAATTTGCAGTAATGGTAGAATCACAATCACAGAAGAATCACATTTAGAATTATATTTCCCTTGAAAGCTCCTTGGTGGCCATTTGGAAACATAATGCTGTTCATTATGTGGAAAAGAAGAAAAAAGCATACATTTGTGATTATAAAGAATTTTAAAAGGATTTTAAAAAGAAGATAATTTCTCTCAATCCCAATTTTATCAGTATTTTAAAAGTATTCCAGGTTTTTATTTTGAGCTCATGTCCTGCAGCAAAACTAGGTGAAGTAGATGACTAAGATGTCTAAAATAAGAAGACTTTGAACCTCATGCTCTGAAACTCCACACGTTGTTACTAGCTTTGTTCTAGGCTCTGGTCTCTTTTAAAAAAAATCACACATTTGAAATCTCCTTCTAGTTGTGTAAACTCTATCTAGGGGTGAAAACAGAGGGCAAGTGAAGATTTCAAACAACTAAATAAGAAGAAAAATATTTACAGAATGTGAATCCTTGTGGCTGCTTGACAATAAATAAGGTATGAGACTTTCAAATGTCAAACTCTACGCAAAAGAAATTGTGTAAATTTGCAGTAAATCATGAACTGGTATCCTCTAATTAGAGTGAATCATAACTTTATATCAATTTTCTATAGTACAGCCATACTACTGAAATGCAAGTGTTCTACATTTGTTTTTGAACACTGTTGTTTTCATGTTCAGGAATTTGAAACGAACAGGCTTATTTGACATGGATGCTCTTGCTAAATGGGAGTGTGCTGTTTGCAATTGTTTATTCACACCCTCTGCTACAGTGGTGGGGTACCTGCCTTTATTTTTTTAAAAAGCAATTAATAATCTAAGGATCTTCAGCATTAAAATTATAATATTATCATGCTTCCTGGTTGGGATTCAGCTAACTTGAGGCTAGCTCAAGAAATAAGGGAAGGCATGCAGATGATGAGTCCTCTCTTTCTCTTTAAGCAGCTCTAGCATAAGTCTTACACTGCAGAGAGCAGTTCCATCTCAATGCTTCCAGAGACATTCTAAACTCCAAGCAACATCGGACAACTGTGAGGTCCTTCATGCCAGGTGACAGTTATCTTATCCAAAGTCCTAACCAAACCCTATCAGCTTATCCAGCTGAGGGTACAGTGAGTAGTAGGGGGAGTTGGTGCTGGGCTGTGTTTTCCTGGCAAACCAAGGTCTGTGGCTGGGAATCCTGAAAGATCCTTTGGCCAGCAGTAAATGCAAGAGTTTACTGCTGTACCATCACCCTTCCAACCCCCATTCTCCCCAGCACCTTTTTTTCTTTAAGTGGCATCTGTCCTGGCATTCTTGTGAGAAATAAAAAGAGATTTTTTTTTTTGAGGGAGTAGGGAGGGCTGAGCTGTTTGCCTCTGCCTGGCATCAGAGAAGTTTTGGGTGCCCAATCCCTGGAAGCATTCAAGGCCAGGCTGGATGGAGTTTTGAGCAATCTGATCTAGTGGACCATGTCCTTGCCCATGGCTGGAGGATTGGAACTAGAAGATTTTTAGGATCTCCTTCCAGCCCAAGCCATTCTATGATTCTATCAATCAGTGCCTTGTGCCCCTTAGCAGCTCTGCATGGCTGTCAGTGTTGTCCTCTGTGTGCATCCTGCTTGGGGAAGCTCCTGCTGCCTGATCCAGAATTACTGCTTTCCTGGCCTGACACAAGCACACCAGAGCTGTCCCTGATGGGGTAGGCCACTGTCATGGGGCCACACACCAGCTCAGCAGAGTTCAGTTTCCTCCATGGCTGTGAAAGCTGGGGCAGGCAGCATTCCTGAGCACTCCTGGCCAACAGAAGGCAAGCTGTTTATTCCAAAGGAACTTTAATATGTTCTTTACATCACCCCTCTTTCTGCATCCTAACATTTCAGGGAGACAAAGAGTGGGCTTTTTTTGTTTTGGTTTTTTTTTTTTTTTGTGTTTGGTTTTTTTTTTTGCCCCACACATCTTACAAGTGTTCTCTGGATTGCTTTTGCAGCCACAGGTTGAGTAGGAAAGCCGCCACGGAGGGTGGGTATGAGGACACTGGTATTTCAAACTTTGCCAGTGCAATGTCCATGCAAAGCAGCTATTTTCCCCATAACTCTCTTTCTAGAGCTGTGAGAAGAAAAAAATTCCTCGGAATAGGAAGTTGGAGGACTTTTTGTTCCCCACAAGGAAGGAGGACAGAGGGAACTCAAAAGAGAGAAATCCCCAAGAACATGCCTTTGAACCACACATGTCCCATCTTACTCTCTGGATGTTGTTCAGTGCCTGTACTTTCTGATCACCTGAAACTCTGATCTGCAACACGTTATAATCTCCTCATTATCAAGCAGAAGGGACTGCTCTATTCCAGTTTTACACCTGCACGCCTCATTTGGAATAGCAATAATGTGGTGATTAGTCTAAGTGAAGTGTATTTTAAAGTGGCTGATATGTTCTCTAATGACAGACTGAGCACCTACTTTTTATCACTTATATCTATCTATCTGCAGCTCATTTAAATTGCCATACACAATGGTCCTAGGAGATATATTATTATCTCATTTAACTCTGTGTAAATAGCTTCACTTTGTGCCATGTCTAATAAGTCCAAGAAAAACTTTACCTCACCTTCACTGTGGTAAAGTCTTCCTTTCTAATAACATGAAAAAATAGTGAATTTGCCGTCAAATTTATATTAGCAGGGACAGTTTGCAAGGCAGAGCGAGTTACAGAGCTCTCCACATTTTAAGCTTATAAATTCATCATAGTTGACTCCAGCTATGTTTTCACTGTTTCAGATTTGTTGTTATTATTTTCATTCCAATAGGTGGTGCTGTGTTGAAACCTAAATGAATTTCAAAATTTATGTCTATCTATATGCCTTCCTTGACATTATTATCAAATTTATGCAATTTCTAATGTACAATCTGAAGGAAATGTTCCTATTTTGAACAATAAAAATATATATTTCTAGAGGACAATTCTTGGCTGCTCAGTGAGTTTTAGACTTCTTTGCAAAGTTTTTTTTTTTGTTGTTGTTAATTTTTTTTGGGGTTGTTTTTGGTTTTGGTTTTGTTTTTGTGTTTGTTTTGGTATTTTTTCCCCAGCACTTGCTGTAATCCTGTTTCTAAAACCAAGCAACACAAGTTCCCAAGAAAGGAACATTCTGTGCCTATGAGACTGATTCCTTTATGTTACTTGTGGCTCCTCTGTCATGCAATCCTTGCACAAATTTATAACAACTAATCGAAAAACAAGTTGTTTCAAAAACCTAGTTCTGAAAGGATAAGTAATCTCGTCTCCATCCTAAATTTATTAATAGCTTGTTTTTGTCTCAGCAGTGTCTATTAAAAACCAGCATTTTCTGTCCAGGCCTTAGATTTGCTTAACATGACAAAGCAAAATTCTTTTAATCACCTTTTTTATTTTCAGCAGTTTTTCATTATTCCTTCAGAATGTTGATTCTAATTCAAACTCATTTTTCTCAGGGAACTGAGTGCTTTATTTTACACTCTGTAGTCTTCTACAAGGGAATCGTGCAAGGTAATACCCTTATATGTCTCAATATCGCATATCTTTTTTTTATGGGAGCATCTCTCTGTAAGTTCATTGTTACACTGACACCAACTTGAAGACCCAGACCTTTTCATCTCAGTGCTTGTTTCTGGTTGACGAACACATCAATTATGGGATAAGTTCATGATGGCAGCTCCCACAATTCTCTCTGCCAAACTTCATTCAGCTGCAATGTCATGTCCACAAGTTATTCTGGTTTGTCTCCCTGGTCTTTCCCAAATTAAAGAGCTCAGCAGGTTTAAACAGAAATTTTCATCTCTACACTTCTTTCTATTCCATCTGGGACAAAAATGCATTAAGGTGGGTGTCTGTGTTTGTGCATGTGATGTCAGAATCCTTCTTTCAGCTTTTGTTGTTGTTGCCCTTTTAGCAATTACTCAGTTACCACTCTTCAAACCTAAAATCTATGTGAGTTAGTTGATTTATCTGTCAAAGAAGTAGAGACATTGAAATGCCCAAAGCTCCTAGTGGACTACATTTTTCAGGCGTTGAAAAATATGTTTTGTGTTGGTTTTGTTGGGTTTTTAAATAAAAAACTCGTTACCTCACTGTAGACTTGAACTGTTTTTCCTGGAATTTGATGAAGTTTTTGTCATTGATTTCAATTGTACTTCAGGATTTGATGCTGTCTCCAAGGAAATAAACAATGCCCAAATGAGTAATGTTTAATGAGATTTTCTATGCAGTTATTAACACAAAGAACATTAGATACTTGATTTCTCTTGTTCTAAATTAAAAAATCCCTCATTTGCTATCTATTTGCATCTTAGAGACAAATAGATATCCCCTCTCCCCACCATGTTTTGAAAAACAGACCTGAAGAACTATCCTTTGCAATTAGGCAACCAAATTAATCTCTGAAGTTTGTAGGAGGTTTATGTACAAGATCATATCCATGTTGGGTTCTTTCTGTTCCATGTTGCAACAGCCTGTGCTGTTTCAAATGACCTCAACATTTCCAAACACAACTGCTTTGGCTTAAAACCTACATCTGCTTTTATTTATTAAATTCTGGATTAATAGGATGCAATTATTTTTTAAGAAATTTATTAACTTTTGAATCCATTAAATAAAAGTAATTAATAAACTTTTGAATAAATGAAATTAATTAGTTGATTTGCACGTCTGCATCTGAATACCATATTCTTCATTTTACATATAAAAATGACCAGCAGTTTTAGAAATTAAAAAAGGCTGGATAGCCCAAAACATACTTGATTTCTAAACTATTGAATAAGGATCTTTTAAAAAGCAAGTACCCTTAGCTATTTTCAATAAATAAGATAACAAGTTACTCTGGAACACCCTAATAGGTACAATTTACAGTTCCAAAAATTCACTTTTAATATTCTGCTTCAATACATATCATTTTTTTTATCATCATTCAGTGGACCTGACCTACTTCAATACCTTTATCTATGAAACAGCTGCTCTTCTGTTTTGTCTTCACTCCTGCAAAGACATAACATTTTCTCTTCCGCAGGGTATGGGAAAATTACTCTGTTATTGGCATAATTTGGACTCTCCTGAATATTTCAAGGATGGAAAGAAAAAAATATGTCTGTAATTGTAACAAGAAAAGAAGAGGGTTTCAAATTTCTATACAAAATTAATATTTTCCAATAAGAACAAAATGCAAAAATCGTAATTGTGGGTATGTAAATGCTGAAAGCATGATAAAAAAAATGCAGTGTATTATGCTTGACCTATTATGCTAGAGATAGGAAACTAAAGAGCCTTAGAGGATTTCAGTCTTATTTCTGTCCATTCACAGTGAATTACTCAAAGATCTTTCCTCTTTGTGCATGCTGAATAGGCGGATTGATGCAGCATTGTGTGAAGTGTCACAGTCTCCCCAGAGAAGGAATTCAGGAGCATTTGCCTCCCTGTACCAGAAGGGGAAAGAGGCCAAAAACATTGCTGGGAACAAGGTTGCACCTATGGGTAGTTCCTCAATTTGTTCTACAGACTTTTCACCCTCAAAGACTTTAACAGCCAAAATAATTGGAAATTGGTAGCTGAAATCACTTTAGTTATTGAATTATTACGTTTAGGAACCCCTGCTCAGTTTGAAGGCATCTCTGGATGTATTCTTCCCAATAGATAGCACTGAAAATACCACAGTGGAATTCTTTCACCTACTACCCCCAGCACCTGGATCTTCAGTTTCAAGGCCAAAAACTGGATAAATAACAGGGGGCTTGTGTAAAGGGAAAACAGATTTTTTGATCGTTGTTCATTTGGTTTTCATCTGAGCTCACTAAAAGTTACCCTAAAAAACCAAGAGTTCTCACAGCTAGCTGATTTTCATAGAACAAAAACAGGAATGTCCCAAGGGTCCACAAGTTGAGGCAGAAAGGTTTCTCACCGACTTGTGGATGTTATCATTTGCAATGCATATTAGGTTTCCAGCATGTGACACCACCTTGTCCTGCCCTGATTGCCTCATTCCTCATTGCTGGTGTGTGGAATGGGAAGAAAATTGTTCACAAACTACCATTCCAAAAGAAAGATGTCAGCATTCCCAAAACACATTTATGAGCCTTAATAGGACTAACTTTAATGAAGTTAATTCTAGCCAGAATTGTGTGAGTAAAAGGGTGAGGCTTTGAGAGATCCTGGCAGTCAGATGAATCAGAAGTTGGCTTCACCTGGCCTTTTTGCTTCCACAAACATGAAAGATATGGCAGTGTAATTATTCTCATACTGTCCTTTGGGCTAGTTGCATTCTGTGTCCTAAAATCTCTCACATCAGGACTGAGTTCTGATGGATGCCCATGTAAAAGAATAAAAGATAAGTCTGTGCATAAGCAGACAAAGTCATTATCATCTTACCCCTGTCCCTCGAATATCCATGATGCTTTGTATTCCTTCTCTTAGTTTCTGCAACCCATCAAGGGTGGCATGAACTAGCTGGAATAACTGGAATGGATAAATACCATCCAGCTTGCTAGGACAAGTAAAAATCTCATGCCTCCCAAGAATGGCTGCAAGGAGTTAGAATGCAGAGAGCTTCCTTCCAGATCTGAAAAGAGCATTTCCAGAGACAATATGCACACAGAGCCTCACATATTAATAAGTAAAACATTTAAGATAATTGCGCTCAGATTTTTTTTTATTTCAATTTAACAAATGGCTTGTTTTATCTATTCAGAGAAAAGAAAGAAATTATAATGAAAAGATGGTCTGAACTTTATTTTCATTTGAAATTTCTTTATACGTCTTGTATATGGCATAGTTCCCAGATAATACTTTTAATGCTTTGCTCTAGTAATGCATTGGTTAAGGGGCATTAATGATAATTTTCATGTTTTTCTAATTTAACATGCCTACACGCATGTTTGCACTGCTGCACATTCATTCTGGTTTTTCTTGGTTGTTCAGTGGTTGAATTACAACAATTTTTTAACCAGGTCCATGTGCATAATTCTCATGTACTTTGTATTCATCTTCAGCTAGACTTTAATTAAGGTCACTTGAATATGGGAAGTAGTTGACTGCTGGCAGATCAAATAGCTCCACTCAAATTGACCTACCATGTCAAGGCAGGGAAGGCAAAAAATAAAATTTCCCCTGACACTGTTCCTTTATCAGCTGAAACTAAGACATAGACATGAGAAAAATATGCATATCTGAAACTAAAATTATGGGATGGAGGGTTTGAGTCTTGGAGGGTTTTAAGTCATGCTTTGGTAATGTACTTTTTTCCCACCGAGTGTGAATCTTGTTTGCATAAAACAGAAGAAAAACAGCATACTGAGTGGTGTAATAATGATTTGCTGGCAAAGCTGGCAAATGTTTGTGGTTTATAGAGCCTCCTTTTTCAGTGTAATCATAACTGTATCCCCCTGGAATAAAGCACAGAGTATAGAGAGCACTGTTTTCAAGGCAGACTGATATAAGGAAAAATAATTGAGAAAAAAAATAGTTTATTTCTGTCAATGGCATGTGTAGCATTTGTATTTTTGCATCTCAGTGATATATCAGTTATGAAGAATGGTAATTAGGCAGACAAATATGGACACAAATTTTAAAGTGATAGTGACAATGGTAAAGTTACTTTCATTTAATACTATGATCATCACTCTTCTGTCATTAGGGGCACTATGAAAGGAAGTAAACAAAAGAGCAAAACCCCAATGTTTAAAATTCTTGAGGGAAAAGGTATGATCTTCTGTTTTATGAAAGAATTTATCTTAGGATTTCTAACTCCCCTTTTTTATTGTTTTCCCCTTGAAAAAATAATCAAGAGACTAAATAAAAATCCTCTAAGTAATTCCAAACATGTCTGTTATTCCTAAAGAGACAATTATTTATGTAGCCTGTAAATGTTGACCATTTGAATTCATGGGATTTTAAATGTCACAGTGTGTAAACCTTCATTTCAAAAAGAGGAACTAGACAGAGATATTTTAAAATACAGGTTTATTGACAGAAGCAGAATATTTTTATTTGGGAAAGAATTAATTACACAGAAAATATAGTGACTTAATTCCCCCATAGGTCCCCTATAGGAATTTATGTCAACATCTCTGCAGTTTTTTTTTATAATACTGCTATAATTATCTTGGTCTACTGGCATAATGTAGTCAATTGATAAAGAAGAGCTATACTCCTAAACTGCCTTAAAATTAGTTCAAAAGTGAATGACTCTCCATTTATTTGGTGCTTCTGAACTATAGCACATAGAACACTAAATTAGCAAGATCTGGCCTTGAAA
This sequence comes from Chloebia gouldiae, assembly GCA_003676055.1. NCBI lineage: Eukaryota > Metazoa > Chordata > Aves > Passeriformes > Passeridae > Chloebia > Chloebia gouldiae. The sequence goes on along the minus strand of QUSF01000002.1, from coordinate 45,738,928 downwards.
TGGGATGAATTTTTAAAATATCCTGCTCCTGGATCCTAACATGCCTCTTTCTTTGGTTTCCTAATAACTTCTGTGTGCATATGTGGGTTCCTTTCAAATACTGTCTCTTTGAAACAGCTGTCAAAGGACTTGGTGTGCATTGTATCAGACCTTCTTGCCATCATCAGCTCTTCAAATCTGAAGTATGTCTCATAAAACAGTGTTTAAATAGCTCATCGTTTCTTTAAAACTGGAATTTACCAGGAAAATTAGTGCTTAAAATTTAATTAAAAGATAATAAAAGAATGAAGAAGAAAACCCTCAATCACAAAACCCAGCAGTGCTGGATGATGAACATCTCTTCCTCTCCTGAGAACAGACACATCACAGTCGACATCCTTGCCCTCAATGACCCCTTCTTCCCACACATGGGGTAGGATATGTCCAGTCAGACTCTGTGGTGAGGACAGGTTTGCCACTGAGCCACACAGCCCTGCTAGTGCTGGCATGGGACACAAGACTTGGTACCACACTGGTGCAGCTGGTCCTCCTTCACTGTCTCAAAGCCAGGGCAGGTCACAGGGTGTGAAAGGCAGGCTCAGTCCTCATCTAGTCCTTGGCTGCCTGCTGGTGACATCGTTAAGAGAAGCAGTGATCCTAGTCAATCTCTTTGACAAAATCTTTTTCCTCCAAGAGGACTGTAGCAGAGAAAGGCAAGATTGGTCTCCTCAGCCTTTGGGGACCTACTATGGGGAGAATGGTGGTAAATTGGCTGTGGGGGAAGACTGGAAAGCTCCCAGGAATCGGAACAGCTGAATAGGAACTTCCTAAAGTGAAATGCTTCTCTTGCAGCTCCAGAAGCTAGAAGACAGGGTGGAAAATTGAGGTTTTCTCTAAGTATGAAAAGGGCATTCAATTAGACGAAGTCTCTGCCCTGGTTGCAGCTCTGCACCCAGGACACAGACATCAGAAGATGGCCACACCACTCATGCATCCCAAGGCAGCAGCTCCAATGTGCGCTGAGCCTTGGAGCTCTCTCCTATCTGTCTCAGGGCTAAGCTCATGGCGAAAGCAAGGTACGACTTCTCAGATGAAGCACTCTTTGTATCTCTTCTCTACAGAGACCAGTATATGTTGTGCAGATTATTAAGTATCCATAAGATTTGTACCATGGTGGTGACGCTAATTCATTCTCAGTGACCTCAAGGAGAGCAAAAAGAATGCATTTTGTAACTATCAAGTATCAAGCAATCTTTTTCCTATAAATGTAACTTTTTCCCTTTTCTGTCAGTTTCAGAAAAAAAATCAGAATATTTGCATAAGAAGTTCAAAATGTTAGTGTCACTATGTCTTAAAGGGTTTGAATAGCCCTAATGAGGAGAAAAATCATTCCAGTACTTCTGAGCAGAGAGCAATGAAAGGATATTGAGAGCAAAAGCATTTCTCAAACTAGTTTTGCATACTTACAAATGTGACTAATGCAAGATATTGTAATTTGAATTCACATTGAGAAATCAATTGAAAACTGTATACAAAGCTCTACAGCTTTCAAACACTGCAGATGATTTTTAGATCAACATGCAAAAGATTGCATAAATGATTTTTAAAGTCATTTTTGCAGCTAAGTGCCTTCAATATACCAGCTAATCTGCATCTAAAACATGTTGGATATTCCAGTACTGCATATCAGTTCATAAATAATTACAGTAAGCACTGCAGCTATAGGAACAGGGTACTCTTTTTTTCCAGCAGAGGGTCAGATGAATCATAGGAGTAATAGCTTCATTGTTTGTGGTTTGAACTTTTAGAGTCAAATCCTCCACCACTGAGATCAGAAGAAGCTTTGTCTATGTCTTTGGGAAAGCTGAATGTCAAAAATATTAAAATTAAAAAAAAAAAATCTGCAATCCTTATTTTCTGTCTGTTGATTTATAGATTTTTATTTGATTGAGGTTATGATGCTGTCAAAAAAAAAAAGGCAGAAAGGCATATAGAAATACATTTCTATTATTCTTAGGCATCTTTTCTGTGGATTGCAAAACTTTGCTTTTGTTTTCTCTACGTGCCTCGGCACTTCTGGTTCCATCTGGAAGTGGAGATCAAAGCACTGCAGTCCCACAAGCAAGCGAGTATTTGTCTCTTGAACTGCATAGGGAAGCACTGGAAGGCTGACAAGGAATCGTGCTGCTGCAGGGCTGGGGCCAGAGCACCGCAGGGACGCCTCGCTCCAGATTGCTTCAAGGGACACCAGATCACGTTTTGGAAGGCAGATGTTTAGGTGAGCTGCACAAACCTACCTGGACATCTTAGGGACTGGCTTTTTTCTTCATCATAATACATATGTTTTAGAAGGAGGGGCCCCTTTTCAAGTGATCTATTATAGTAGTCAGACAGAAAACAGAGGAGAAGCTCATTCAAGTTAACTGGCAACATGCTGTGCACATTATGAGACCTCACTTTCAGTAGACTCATAAATTCCAAAGTATTTTGAATGGGAATGTGTTGAAGAACAAAGCAAAATGGGCTGTATTTAAGCATGATTCTATTCCTCTTCTTCCCTTCTCAGAAGGCTGGTAGCTTCTGAATTAGAGTAATTACTATAGCTTCTGATTTGCTGCAGTCAGTCTCTGTCCTGCTTTCACAAACACAGTGTTGAAAAGGTCAGGTCAGAAAGACCCACTCCACATCTGTAACTGTCCACGTCACCCTGTCTTTGTACTTGTATGTCTAGCTATAGATGTGAATTTGTCTTTACAGAAGGGACCAAATATAAATATCCCTTTGATTTTTTTAGGAACTCTTTAGAAAATGTTTTAAATATGTACTTAGCTGAACTTGCACATTAGTTTATGCTTAGGAATACAAATTACATGCACCTAGAACTACTGTTGTTGATCCCTTTTTAGGGGTATAAAGAAACATGAAATACAAAATGTGAGTACCAAATAATATTTTAAGAGTCAATAGATAATTTACCTAATCTGATAATTTCAATTCCCTTGCTACAGATGCAAAAATAGAACACAAAGTTTCACCTTTGGGAAAGAGAAAACTGTATGAAAACCAGTTCATGAGCTTTTTCAGTTCACTTAGGGTTTGGATTAGTTACCACTGTGAGCTGAACTAACAGCTTGCAGTGGCCAAAAGGGGGAAGCCTTGCTCTCTGCACTTCCCTGCCTGAGTCTTTCTTTCCTTAGCCACCATTCAGCCAGCCCTGCAGACAGTGTTGGCATCTCTCTGATCAGGAGACAAGCTAGCTTAATCCTTGCAAAAAAAAAAAAAAATCTTGTTTTAATTTGGAAAGGGGAGGCCACTGCTTTTTTACCCTTTTTTTTTTTTTTGGCCCTTTTAGTGAGGTGAGTGATCTTCCTCGGCAGGCAGAGAAGTGCTAAAGCTGGCAGCTGGGTAGAGGGGATCTGAGAAGATGGGGATGAACAGAGTAGATTGGTAGCAGGGAAGCAGAGTTTCCTCCCATTCTGTGGTGCAGAACCATGAATTCTACTTTGGCTGTTTAGAGAAATCATTACCTTACAGCACAAAATGATCAGAACCAACAGTTTCATTTTGACTCATCCAAACCCCAGTTTTTGCTTATATATGGCATTTTCAACAAGACAAATTATTGAAGTCAGATCTCTCAAAATCATTCTTTTACATGAGAAAGACATATTTTTTCTGAAATGATTTTTAAGTTTTTATTTTTGAATTAAATGAACACAGAGTTTCAAATGAAATATCATCTAGAAAGTTAACATTTGAGTTTAAATGCGTCATCTGGCATGTGAGCATGTGAGATTGCAAAGAAATTGCAGGGTGATGCAGGAGATTTCAAGATCTTTGTAACATTTACTTTCCTCTCCTCTGCTGTTCTCTCTCAAATGATTAATTTAAATATGATGCTGGGTCCTGGATGAAGGCTAGTTTATGAAGTCCAGCTAAGAGCTAGTCTCTTTCCAGATAAAACAGAGCCTAAGTATCTGCTGATCTTGACTGACTGTATAAATCCAAAAGTACTCCAACGAAATTGGTCAGCTGAAAGATTTGGCTTTTCTGATGCTTCTCTGTAGTATGGTAACTTGGACAAACCCCTCAGGACCAATCCCTCTCTGTACTGGATGTGATACAAGTATGTAATGGTGGGTATGAAACTCATGACTGCATTTCTGTGAATTTTGGCTGCTTGCAGTGAATGTCTATACTAAAAAAAAAAAAAAAATTGGATTAAAACAAAGTTAATCCAATCTCCAGATTTACCTGAAGTCTAATACAAAAAGAAAAATACTGATCTGTCTGAAGAGATTCTCAGTGGGGTGTGTTGTATTAAATTCAAATTGGTGTTGGCTGAGACCTTCTGGCCCTGAGCTCTGGCACAGAAAAACTGTACCCTGCCACCAGACAGGGTCTCTGTAAAGGGGTGGGGGAAGGAAACAAGTGAAGACGTGGGACCAAAAACATTTTCACATTGTTTTGAAACTGAAGTGAGGTGATTATTAAGTTTTCCATGAGTCATTTGGCATTGCTAACACAAAATTTTATATAGCACTTTACTCTTTAGTTTACCCTTTCTTACTCTTCCATACCAATTTTCTGTTCTCAAGCAAGATGGGTTATTTTACTCATAAAGAGATACCACCAGTAGATTGACATCCTCTTGGGAAATTGGCTGAGATTGAGTGACATGAGAACAAGGATTACAGCTTCCCCCCCCAGCCATGGCATAGCTCAGGGTTCACAAAGGCGGGGAAGGCAGGGAGCTGTCTGTTACAGAGCAAACCTCCACCGCTGCTGGTGCTGGTGGCTCCTGCCAGCACTGCTGTGCCAGTGACAGCACCCAGCAGAAGCAGCACAGGTACCGCCACTTCTTCTCCACTGTCGCTGCTGAAGAGCCTTTTGGCTCAGTACTGAGCCACTTTGGCTCAGTGGTTCAGTATGGACATACAACTTTCCCTAGCTTAGATACCTACAGGAGCTCTCCCTTTTTGTCTTTCTCACAACATGTCTCTCTCTCCCAAGGCTGGCCGTCTGGATGCTGTAGCACTGCTGGTATCTGTCTTCCAAGTATGCAATCTCCCTTGTCTGCAAAGGGTTTAGGAGGGCTCCCATAAATGAGGCCATATCCTTTTCCTGCTCCCAGGCTGTGAACACCTCTTTCTTTCCCAATTTCCGACCAAACTTCTGCAATTCACGAGCTGGGCATGGGAAACCCCAACCTCTACTCTCCCACATGCAGGGCCTCACTGGACAGGAGCCTTACTGGACTGAAGCCTCCAGTTTTTGCTCCAGAAGAGGTTTCTGGTTTCTTCCTAACCCTAGCCTTCTAAGGATAATGCCCAATGTCCCTGGTTGCCATCTCCTTTATATTAGATCTCACAGCTAGGAAAGAGATGGGAGAATACTGTGCACATGATAAGACAGGGAATTTCATTCAGCCAAAGTAAATCCAAATGAGGCTGTGCAGAGTTTGCATGGCAGCAGGACCTCGTCTGGTCTGTCAGCTCATGGATGATAGCTAAAGGAACAGTGATTCTTAAGCTCTTTTTATGGCCTAAGTATATAAGAGAGAATTTAAGATGTACAGAAAAGGTCCTACTCTGTTTTAGAGCAACAGATATAATTAGAAGACAAGATTTCTGGATCATCTTTGGATGGTGTAAGTCCTCTTGAAGCAAGGAGATTGTGCATTACTTTGGGCAAGCAAACTATTGTCACCATATGAGCTGAGAGTTAATTTTCTTCACAGCAGTCTGTATGGTGCTATGTTTTTGATTTGTGACTCAAAGAACATTTTTAACATACATTTTCTGTTGTTACTGAACAGTGTTTGCACAGTGCCAAAGTGTTCTCTGTTTCTCCTGCCAGTAGGAGAGTGGGCTAGAGGTAGGCAAGAGATTGGGAAGAGACACAGACAGACAGCTGACTCCAAGGGAATATTCTCTACCACGTAACACCATGCTCAGGAACAAAACTGGGAGAGAATTTATCAATGCTATTTGAATGAGGTGGTAAATAGTTGCTTTTTCATCCCTTAGTTTTAATTTTAATTTTTTTTTAACACATTAAAAATGTCTTTATCTCAATCCATGGGTTTTCTCACTTTTACCTTTCTGATTCTATCTCCCTTAGCTGGCTGCCAAGATTCACACACAACAGCTGGGTAATGAGTTCTTGCCTTGAATACAAGTCCCTGTGAATGTTATGCCTTTGTTCCTCGAAGACTAGATTGTGACCTGGCTCCAACAAAGGCAGGGATGTGCTGGTGGAGAATACCTGATGCGTGTGGAAAAATGTTCAGAAGGGTTTAAGTCATCCAAAACTGTTTTAATACGTTCACTCTTTTCACTGCATAAACAGAACTGGAGCCATCAGGATAAAAAGGGAAGTTCTGATGGGGGAAAAGGCAACAGAGGAAAAGGCAGGCATATGAGAGAAAGGCAAAGAAAAGTAATGCAGAGTTTCTCTGGGGAGCTCTAGGTCAGCCTGTAAATTTCTGAATGACAATTTCAGAGTTAAAGGTAACAAGGGAGTCTCTAGTGGTTCATTGCCTGGAGAAAGAAATTCTAAAACCCCTTTCATTGCACAACGGAGACCAAATAAATCTCTAAGTATGCCTTATGCAGGACAACAGGCCACTAAGAAAAAGCAAGCATCAAAGTATTTCCTTGCAAAGACACTGGCTGTGACATGGAGCTGTGGTAGGTCATCTTTCCTGCTCGACACAGCAATTTGTGAAGAAATGGATGCTGAGAGGTGATTGCAGGCTCTTCATGCTTTAAGATGTATCCAGATTCACCAATTAACTTCCCCAGCAGTTTGCTATCACAACTGAGCTTGGAAAATGAAGCATTTGCTCATTTAGGCAATGCTTAGGGAGCACTCTCTGTTGATGATTCCACCTGCCAGGCAGTGACATCTGTATGTTGGCAGAAGAATAGAGTTCACAAAAATTTTGCAGCTTCTGTCAATACTGTTTTTCTCTTTTCTGACAAGCTGCTTTTCCTCCCATCCACATTCTTTGCACAGTTGCTTCTCAGAACCAGGCCCCCAACAAGGTATTGTTTGAAAGGGATAAACATAGCAAGGCTGGATTGTTAAACATTTGTCAAGTGTTTGTGATATTTCACAGCTGGCATATAAAATACCTTGTGGAAGGACCAGGCTTAAACCTTATTGGTTCTCTGTGGAGTGAAAAAACACTTTTTGTTCTGAATTTGGCTTCCTCTTTTTGGTCACAGGAAGATAAAATCACAGACACTCAGGGAAGGTAATTTTTCATTCTTCTACTCTTCATCCACACTATTTTTTAAAATTTGACCTCTTCCTGCAGTGCACAACTCATTCTTCAGCACCTCTCCCATCCACTGCTGCTCTCACTCTGCTCCAGGAAAGGACTCAGATCATAGTAAAGCACTCTGAAGGAGAAGTCCAAGTGTGGTCAAGAGGAATGAAGGTCTCCAGCTGCTCTCAGCTGTTCTCCTCAGTTTTGGCACTGCACCAATGTTGACTTTGAAATATAGATAAGGTTTTGTTTCCTTTTGATCTGTCTCTATTTCTTCAATGTCAGCTCTGGCAGATGCATGCTGTGCTTAGACCCTGCTCCTGTCACCATATTCACTCATATGGATTGTACCTAACAGTTCACAGTACATCACTTCAGCAGAGGACAGGTGCTGCTGCTGCCTTTGTCCCCTCCTACACCTTTTTCTGCATGGGGTGTAATAAAATTCCTGATAAATTGAGAAGCCCATCTCTTCCTGTCCTCAGTGGTTGTAGTGTCAGCTCCAAGTGCACATTGCAAGGTAGCAGGTATTCCAAGAGCTTTTACTCCTTTACAAGAGCTATGTTTACTGATCAGACAAAAGTCCTGCTTTTACTCTGTTTGTTGTGGGCCAAGAACAGTCTGTCCCTAAGTCCTCTCCTTTGCTTACAATTTGATAAGATAGAACATTAGATGGTCAAAAGAGGCATGTTCATGTTTCCAAATAGCTGGCAACATGGTGAGTCCTCTGCCAAAGTGTGCCACTAGTCTGTTAACAATATGAATCATGAATATGAGTGACTTGACAATCAAATATTTATGGTGGATCTGAAACAAGAATGTCCAGGCCTACTGCCATGCAGAAAAAAAAAATAAAAGAACTGTAAAGGCATTTTTGTTGTTTTGTTTTGTTTTGTTTTAAGTTTTCATGACTGGAAGCCCAACAACATACAGTGATTTAATATTTGGGATTTGGCACAAGACCATGAACACCATGAAGGTTTCTTCATCATTTCATTAGAAGCAGTAGCAGCAGGAATGCTGCAGAGTGGTTTCCTTCTTCTCAGCATGCCTTCTATTAATACCCATAAAATTATCTGAAAAAACTGAAAGGAGATAAACCTAACACACAATTTTACTTCCTCCTACCCTTCTATTTTTCAGGCTGGTCAGGATCTTGCGGTATTTTCAAGTGCTTTCAGAGTGATTTCCATCAGCCTCGCAAAGACAGGAATATTGCTCTGGCTATTCATCAACAAAGAAAATAAATCCTAATTTCTGTGCCAGTCAAAGTACTTGGCTACATTAATCCAAGAATCTGTATTTGAGGGGGATGGAACTGACACCAGATGGATTTGCTCACTACTAGCACTTCTTTGCTATTCTTGACAGCACAAAGAAGGCAGGGGTTACGTACATAAAAAGACTAAATTGCTTTTCATTTGGACTACACGATTTTCCTCTTTCATTCAGTGAAACTGGCCTTCTTTTGCTGCTTCTCTGCTCACTGGCAGAGCATCAGGCTGATAGGCCTTGGCCATGTACAAAGGCACTGGCCCTGCAAGAGGCTGTGTGGACTGTGCCCTTCCTCCACCCCAAGTAGGCTGGGAATCCTGCAGCATCACAGACTTTCCCATTACAGCAGAAAACAATTTAAAACATGTCCCAATCTTCTGCCCACTCTGTCTCATGCAGGACACTGATGGTAATACAAACATACCTTTGGGCATAAAGCTGTTAGCTGGAAACAGAAAAGTGGGGCAACTGGAAAATATGCTACCACAATGAAGAAATTTGGGAATTGTTTACTGTTGTCTTTTCCTGGACTATCCTGTGGAAAGCTTGAAAAGATATTAAACAAACAGAAGCTTGTCTTCTTGCCTCCTTTGGAAAGTTGCTTAAAATCTGTTATTGTATCTGTGGCTCCCAGGGCTAGGAAAGGCATTTGCAAATGGCTTGTATAATTTTAACAGGTGACTTACTCCCCATGAGATTTACTTAGAGAAAAGCCTTAAGAAATACAGCCTTTGAAAAGGATAATAGCAGAGGAAAATCTACTTCGTATAAAGAATTTATAACTCTCTAAATAGCCTCAATTTAAAAGAAATGAAAAGGGAATATGGTCTATCGGCTATAGCATGAAATTAATGCCAAGGAAATCCTTTCAATAAGGTTCTATATATCCTTCAGTTAGCCCGGGCTTAGCTTTCTGTTCATACTTTCTATTGGCCAGCATCCTGTGAAGACTACAAGATCTATAACACTGAAAACTTGTAGGAAATTTTGGAGTCAGAGTGCATGCTTGTCACCTTTGACTGTCAATGCATCTAGTGTGAGAGCCAGGAGTGTTTTACTTTGCAATAGGTTTTCAGATGTCTTATAAGGTAACAGCTTTAAGTAAAACCTTTCCAGCTGTTGAAGTTCTCTGACTGTCTATTACCATGTGTGGATTTTCTGGTGTTCAAAAGCAGATGAACTTTTACAGTATAATTTACCTCAGTGGAAGTGCTAATAGTTTTGGGGGGTTGGCTTTTGTTTTGGTTTAGTTTTAACTTTATTTTTCCTGATGGGCTTCAAGCTTTTAGGACCCTCACTGAAATATTTTGACCTTGAAACCTCTATTGTTCTCCTGATTCACTCCAGAGAATAAAAAATGATTGAAGAAGAATAAAGACATGTGATTTATAAGTACAAAATCACACAGTCATATAAGCCTCATTTTCTTAAGAAACAAGATAAATACATGTGCTGTATTTATACTAGGTACTCCATACTTGGCAATACACTTTCAGTTTCCTGTTGTAATGACAATTTTAAATTTTGGTGAAGACTCCTTCCATCTGTTGTCCATTCCCAGATATTTTGTATCATTTCCTTTCATCCAAAAAACACCCCCATGACTAATCAGTTCAATACCCACATAGATACTTTTTTCTAAGCACTACTTAGGAAAAAAAGAAATCTTTTTCTCTTCTGAGTTTTCCAACCTTTCTTTCACCAGCAAAAATCCATTGTTAAGAAGAAATTAGCCTAGGCATAGGTCATGCCAAAAAATAAGTTAAAAATGCTTTCTTATCAAGAAAATATCCATAATATGTTAATTCCACCACGGGTAACATGGTCATATGACATTTGGATGGACTTTTCAGGGACTGGACATCTAGCAAATATAAGTCCATTTGGTTTCCCTGGATGAACTCCATCATAGTAGTTCTTGTTCTCCTGGGTCAATCCCCAAAGACAATACACTGCAACATTCTGTATTCTGTTTTGTAAGAACATTGTGTGAAATTAACTTTGTGAAATTAAAGAAGCCTTAATCCTTCCAACCATAGATACACAAAGGTATCTATACACGAAGGTATGCGCAGGTACAAAATTCCTTTGGTGCTTGTTAGCTTCTGTTTTGGTTGCTGGCATCTATTGCTGTAAAACAGCAGCACAAGGCTTGCAGGCCTGAAAACAGCTGCTCTTACAACTCTCTCCTTCCCAGGAGAGGCAGCAACTTTAGTGTGATCCTGCTGGTAAGGTCAGAAAGCAGCAGAGAGGGGATGCTAATGTACTGTGTGGGGCAAAGGCCTAATTCAGCAGTGGGGGAAGCTGTTGGTGATGAAGAAGTCAAATATTACTGCTCAGGTGATGAGAAATGCTCTGCCTGTCTGTGTGAGGCACAGGCATCTGATGTCAGCTGAGCTTTGGTTCTTCTCCCACTGTGTTCTGTAAGTACAGGTAGCTGGAATGTGACTTATGCCTGTAACAGGAAAAGTCCTGTCTGTTACTGGAAGTTCAATTATTTCTGCTCTGCAGCATAGAAACTGTTTAACAGAGAGAAGATGCAATGTAGACTGTAGTGAATGGTGCTACAGCAATTTTGTATGAGCTGAAATTTTACTCCTTATAAAAAAAACAACAAAGTGGTGCAAAACCATAATTCCAGCTGCTGGAAAGGGAAGAGAAGAGGCACATTGTCTGTTCTTCTTCCACAGAAGTCCCCGACACAGACTTACAGCATTTCTTGGGGGTGAGCAAAATAACTCGGCAGTTCTGGACATATGTTTAAAATGTGGTGTATGTCAGTGCTTTAAAAATCCAACAGAAGAGTTTGCCATTTGTTTGTTAATTCTTGACTTCACTAGATTTTCACACAGGAGTTCTGAGCAGCACACTAAAAGCACTCAGGGAATAACATGGTTCCTACCAGGACTCTAAATTTGGAGACTAAAATTTGTTTTAAATGGTATTTTATATTAGCAAGGGAAAAAAAGTTTCTGGTCTGAAATTTTATATGGCAACTTTCACCTCAAGGTAATGAAAACAAGCTGCGCTATAAACTTTTCAAAACTGGGGTTTATGGAAAAGCTGACAAATCCTTTACTGGAGTGATGTGGCTGGGAGGACTTTAAAGGATTCCCATGGAGCATTATTGATCATGATCACACGCTCCCGAGCACTCACACTGGAGACTGCAGGCAAAGTCCCTCTGGTTTCAATTACCGTGCCGGCCTGGCGGCGTGTCCGGCCGAGGGGGCCGTGTCAGAGCCTGGTCATCTGCTGGGTGGGGGCCCCAGCAGCAGCCCCAGGCTGCTGCGCCTCCCGCCCGGCTCTGCGGACACGTCACGTCCCAGGTATCCCCAGCTGGAGCAGCAGCCCTGAGCCCTGTCATTTCTGGCTAAGTCTCTTTATGCAACCCTACAGGGTAAGGAGGTTTTTTTTCAGGAGAATGAGAGGAAGGGGGGAAAGAAAAACACACACGTGTAATGGGTTTCTTCCTCTTTTCCCTGCAATTGAACATCATGTGTGGATCATGTAAAAGGAAAGGGCTTTTAGTGGGAGAATATGGCTTCACTTTTCAGCCTCTTCCTTTTGGGTTTGAAAGTGAAGCCATGTGATGACGAAAGAAGCACCAGCAAAAGCTGGTGATTGGACCTCAGGAAATTCACACTGGTGTTTTTGTGCTTCTAAATGAGCAACACTGCTGCTTGTAAAGAACTGAGGTAAAATACTGGCCCCACTGAAGTCCTTGGCAAGCCTCCTACTGCCTTCAGTGGGGCCAAGATTTTACCCTGAGTCCTGTAAGCCATTAGGCTTTTGAGTTTTTAATGGGTCCACTCCTGCACAGACAGACTTCTCTTGTAAGCAAGGGTTAGCTAGATTGGCTCGGATACTACACAATTTAAAACTTAAAGGAAAGCAATTTTGTAGTGAAATTAAAAGACTGTAAAAGGAATTTGGCTTTAGACAACTTGCTTCTGTTTGGATTTGGATTAGGCTGCAATCTCCTTGTCTGTTTTTAGAGCACATGTTCCTGCCAGCATCAATAATCTATTTTCCTTAGTGCAAGCGAAAGGCTCTGATGGCTCAGAGGTGTAGTCTGGTATCCAGTACTGCTCTGGATTTCTTCTTTGGTTTAGGAATCAGGCTACAAATAGTCAGAGACTGCAAGCTGCTCCTTAACATTTATGTGCTGCCAACAGCCGATTCATTGACACGTGGGCCAACACACTCCTTCTTTCCTGTCGCTCTTCTTACAGTCATTCCTATGTATTTTCCTGATCCCCTGAGTTAAATCAAAAGCCTTTCTTTGCCCATGCAGACCCTCCCAGCCCATTATAAGCATTCATTTGCACTTGGCCTGATTGTGTTTTCATTGGCAATATAATTTTATCCTGTCCAGCAGCATATTAATCAAGAGCTTTCTTGAACTTTTCAGGTTGCCTGAAATACCTTTATTTCCCCTATATACTCCAAAGTAAATAAATCAGGACTTTAGATAGTGAACATCGCATATATCATTTCACCTCAGGTCACTGTATCATGTGCAGGTTAAGTTTATAAAGAATAGAGGTTGAAGGTGGAGACTACAGAGAAAGTTGTGGAGGAGGAGTGTGTGGGGGTAGCAGTCACTCCAGAGAAGTCCATAAAAGATCCAGCAGAAACATTAGGAGAGACAATGTATAGGGAGGCAGAGGTCTTACTGGCATATGCTGCTGCCCTGGGGGAGTGCGTGCTGCAGCCTGCCAAAGCATGGCTTTACTTGTGCTCTCTAAGCACACTCTGAAGCTCAGCTTCTTTCCTCTGAAGGCATCTTCTCCTCTATCCTGTCAAAAATGCTTCCTTTTCCCTTTTCCCCTCTCTCAGCATGTGAGAGCCTACATTTTCCTCTTACAGAAACTTTGCTTGTCCTTGGCTTATATCCTGAGTGGTAAAGCTGTAAAGCATTCCTGGACTTCTCTGAGCCTGTGCATGTGCAAAGTCTGAGGCAGGTCCAGCAGGCACTTGTCTGACGTGGCATTAAGCATGCATTGTTTTTTGGGGGCTGCCTTGCAGATGACACCTGGCAGCAGAGCCCCCACGGCCTGTGGCAATCAAAGATCCTGATGGTGCCACACAGTGTGACAGAGTAGCTCCTCACAGAGTGCTGCCAACTCTTTTGTCCTTGATTTAAACAGTGACTTTTTAGTAGAAAAAGGATCTCTAGAGAGTGGTCTCTGATATGAAGTTTTTGTTCAAAAGTGGGATGAAAGGAATGTTTTCTTGGTAAAATTAATGGATTATAAGAGCTAGAGCCTACTATAATGGGAAAGAATCATCAGCTACTTCATCCATGTAAAATATACATAAATTAGGGATTTCATTTGCACTATCCCAGAAGTTGCATCTATTTCAATGCAGGTAAACCTAATTATTTACTTTAGCCTTATCTGAAAAGCCATCAGTCTTTAGCATTCTCAATGTTAACTAAAGTAACTAATGATTGTGTTAAAGTATGACACAAACTTCCCCTGTGTTGAAAGAGTGGGCTGGGAGAGAGAAAGCTACAAAGTGTGCTTCTAAAAGGGCAACTAGGTATGGTGGGAAATCCATGGAATTCTTGATGTGTTCAAAAACTGACATTTAATCAGCAAACCATGGATTCTGCATATGAGTGTAAGCTCCTACTCTAACACCCTAGTGGTCACACACCTTTGTAATTTTGCTGTCATGGAGCCCGACTCAGTCAAACATTAGCAGCAATTTTACAGAGCTGACTTGGTGTAAATGTCAGGTGCTTTATCTCTGCTGGGATTTAGCAACATAATAATTACTGCACACTAATTTAAAACCTCCCACCTTTGGCAGTGAAAGAATGTATGGGAAAAAGTATAAAACCAAATGAGTGATTGCCCTAACATGTACAACAAAATCCAGACTGAAATTCACCTACTGAACATGCAAGATAAATACAGCCATTTAAGTGCAAAGAAAGTTTACTTTTTGTGAATGCATCTATGTTTTTCATGCAAGGAAGAACATTTGAGTTTAGCTCCAGCAGTGATCATCATTATCAGAGAGTGCCTGGCCTTTTGTAAAGAAGCTTAAAAAATATCCGAAGGTTTCTGGAGACCAAAAAATGTAAATCATACCACTATATCAGTCACAGCTGCTTCAAGGTTAATTTCAAAATCCTTAGCACTCTGTTCTCCAAACTGTAACTCTCTTCCCAAAGAACCCAGAGCACGTGACATCAAATAAGTTCTCACCCTATGGTCATATGCACCTTGGCAAACTGAGAAAAAGTTTCTCATAATTTGTAGCTAGCACTGTCAGGGAGTAGTGTATGAAGACTGTGGAGAATTAGAGGGAGTTCACTCCAGCATTTAAAAGAGGAAGGAAAGAATGCTGCAAGAAATTTAATCCACTATAATATGCGCAAAAATTTCAGTGGTCTTTTAAAAAAGAAAAAAAATTATTAATACAATTTGGAATGCGTTCACTATGCACCTTATCTTAATACATTTCCTCCTGGTGACAATATTTTTCCTTACGCTTTCAAATGCAAGGGAAGGCCTCAGGAGCTCAGAGAATGTTGCTGTCATCAACAGACCGGGCACCAGGAAGGAACCAATTGTCGCGAGCTTCCTCCTTCTCCCCATTTAGTCAAGAGCTTTCCATGCCTGCAGTGATTCTCAGCCTCACCATGACAAGCAGGGAGAGTGACTGATGAAATGATGCATGTCCTGGCTTACTCCACGGCTGACTGCTCCGTTTCCCTCGCGTTTCCCGCTTGCACCGACCGCTGTACTGCAGCCATATAGATTATATGACAAGTCAAGTTTGGGTTGAATGGAGTACTGCCATCTCTTGGTTATTTTGGGCAGATCAACTCACATATTTTTTCATTTTCCTGCCACTTAAGAATGGTAGGAAGCAACATAGAAAAACAACTATTCTGGATGAAAAGTTTAGGCACTTAGGAAGCATAATTGTGGCTTTTATATATTTAAGCATGTAGAACAGAGTACATTTGCTGGTGTATTGGACCTCTGTGTAACTTCTGTTAAGTGTTTTAAACAAAACTATAAACCATGAACAGTTGGAAAAGATTATACATTATGTGAACACCACAAAGAATGGAAAGTGATGGAGTTTTATAGATAATTGTTGTCAATAAAGGCATTAAAATAAATGCATTAAAGAGCCCTGGAATAATAAGAAATGCCTATCTTATACTATGTAATTTCACAGTCATGAGAGATTTAATTGTTTATACTCAAGATTTGTGAAACAATTTACTTGAAAATGCTGTTGCAATTGCAAATACTTTTCGTTCCTTTTTCTTTCTGACTGTGACTTGAGCCAAAAGACTTACTTTAAGTACTTTTGTGGTTGGAACCCAAGGCCATCTTGTTCCTGGGCTTTTCCAAGGCTGGAGACAGCAAGCATATGACCACCTCTTCTTCAGTAGTAGCAGGAGCCAGATGTTTGTTTGTTTGTGGGATTTGTTTTTTTTAAATTAAAATATGAGAGAAATTAAAGTCTAATTAATTCTAAATAAAAGATAAACACCAGAAATATTTGCTGCCACAACCTCCCTAACCCAACTCCCCATCACAGTGCAATGGAAACAATATATGGTAAGGATTTTGAAATCATTAATTATGCAACAAATGATATATGTAAGCAGGGACATGTCCTCTATGAATAAATTCTAATATTAGAAGAACAGGGGATTGAATTTATGATTACTTCTGCTAGACTCTGATCAGGGCCATGATTCATTGGGGTCACCCTATAGCTTCCTCAGGGGAGACATATCAGCCTGCCTCCCTGCTTCTTGTACTGAAGCTGGGGGGCTCTTCAGAAAACCAGAGGTCCCACAGTCTGGTTTTTGGTTAATGTTTAGGAAGGAATTAAAAAAACATTAGTTTTCTCAGTACCCCCCAACCACCACCATTGCATTTGTACAGAGTCATCCCTTTTCACATAAGGGCACAAATCCAGTAGCAAATGCTCAGCAGAGTACTGCTTCAGTGCTGCCATGTGTAGGACAGAAAAACATTGACTCTTATGCAAGCACAGAGCATTCTGTGCCTGAGACCTGGAAAGACCTCCTGGCAAGGATGCATGTTCTTGGATGAGCCAACGTCATCTGCTCTTGCTCCTGCTCCTTCTGCTGCAGCCTGTCCCAGCTTCCTTACAGTCCTTCGTAAGGAGAACACGAGTTCTCAGTAATGTCAGGGACTTCAACTACTTTTGTTCTCATGTTTGTGCTTTCTGAGAAAATAACCTGTCCCAGCTGCCGTTAAAGAGTGCTCTCCAACAAATCTCAGTAAAATTAAAGAAATCCCACTTTGTTTTGTCCAAACTTTGAAATTCTCATCTGAGAAATAAAACATTAGTTATCTGTATCAGATATTTTCCACTTTACATCTTTGTTGTATCCATCTCTGTCCTTCATACACAGGGAGAGCAGAAGGTGCTGCTTGCTCCCTACCCTTCCCACTCCCCTGGGAGCACCGAGGCACCAGTTTTTCTTTAGATACAAAAGGTGCAAAGACCTATGTCTAAGTGGATATATCAGTGGTTCTCTGAGGAGCCTAAGAAGACCAAGTTTCTCATTGAAGAGTGGAAGCAGGAACATAAATCTGACTGCTCAGAAGCTGCTCAGCATATAGGTCGCTGCTATGGTATTGCCACAGCCCCTTTGAAGCATCTTTCACCCTTATCAGTAACATCATCTCCACAGCTGGTGCATGAAGTTGGCATGTTTCATGGCAATTTTCCTAATTCTTCTACCTAAAACTTCATCTCTGAGTCAGCCTAACTTTTCAGCTCCAAAAGCATGTGTGATGCATCTTGGCTCCTTCATTTTAACCTCCTGGATTTCCCCCTTTCTCATCAGTCAGGAAATTCTGTGTTTGAAAGTTTGTTCTTCTGTTTTCTTCCCTTTTTTTTTTTTCCCATTTGAAAGTGATCACTTCTGTCTCTAGCCAAGATTTCTAGCAATGTGTACAGTGCTGCCAATGACTGAGTGGTTTGATAACTATCTCTTGCTAAAGGAAGATTTTCTAGAAGGTTTGTGACTGTATTATGCTTACAATGTTTGGACTCGCCATCATTCATTGTACATTGTACATCATACATTCTCTGAAAAAGTAAACTTTTCTCCTCGTAATCATAGAAAAAATAACAACTAATTACTGAGATAAATTCTAGGGCCACTTTCATCCACTTGTTTTTCAAAAAGCCACTTCCTAAGAAGTTTTATAGATAAATATATTGAGAAGTAAATTACAAGGAAGGGCCTCAGTGTCTCACATAGTAAAACTCATTGCGAAGTGATTCCTGTAACATCAGGCAGATTTCATGAGACAGCTGCAGAAATCCTAGTCAGGCTATTGCATGGTGTTACTTCTGCTTTCTCTTAAAATGAATTTTCACTTCTGCAGGTTATTTTTTTCACTCTGGGAAGTGCTATGTGCATTTGTACACACACATCAACTGTACATGAGCAAAGAAGAATTGTGTATAATGCCAGAAACTTTGGCAAAGATGAGATGGCAGATTGCAAGTTGGCTTAAGGCAACTGTTGTGGAAATAGTAGTTCAAGGCATCACTCTGAACAAACCTTTATCTCCTCCTTTGGTGGTGCTGCCTGCAAACACTACTGCGGAAATCGCTGGGTGGCAATTTCCTGGACAGCCCTGAAGGAGTTGGGCTGCACTTGCATCAGAACTTGAGTGTGGGTGGCAGGGTGGAGAAGGGAATGGAGCGACGTGGCATAGCTGCACTTATCTTCACAGCTATTCATCCACCAAGGCAGTGACAGCATATAAAAGTGGCAAAGTGATTTCACAGTTCTAATCTGGTTTATCATAATTTTTTCCAAGCACCGCCTCAAAGCAGGCAGGGAAATGGAATACACATTACTGCTTTGTTCTGGTTCATGACTAATCATGTTCAAAATGTGCAGTATTTTCCAGAAGTGAAGGTTTTATGACTTATTATCTTTTCCATAACAGTACAACATTATCTACAGCTGATATAAAGAGAACTTTTTGTTATTTTTTAATAATGAAGATGCACCTAGTCACAGGGAGAAGTGATTCAGACACACAAAAATACACATAAAAATTTTGTCTTCCTGTGCAGGAAGTTTACCTTTAGTTATGAAATTCATATTTCTGTCTAAAGCCATAGATAATTAGAAAAAAAATTAATAGGTCAGGGTTGGAATAACATATTCCTGTGTGGTTACATTTAATCTGCACCGTGTATCTATCACAGATAAATAAGGAGGTATACTAAGGTAGGAATGAGTTGGCTGAAAACTGGTGCTTATTCGTGATGGAATTTGTTGAGAAATCTTCAGATCTACAGTTTCAGAGACAGATAAAATTTGTTTATCCTGCAGCTTGACACCCTGATGCTCAGCTTGGCAGCTGTCTTCCTCCTGACAAAGACAAATGTATGAAAATCAGGAAGTGTGTACTTTCATGAATCAACTACATTAAAGAGTTGTCAAGCTGAGATTTATGGTTGGCTCAATCAAGTTGGTATAAGTAGAGCTATCTACTCTCTTATCCAGACTCATCTTTTGACCCTCTCAGTTTAATCAAAGCAATGAAATTCTAGCAATGCAATAACAAATACAAGGAATGAAAATGGTTTAACTGGAAGACAAAAATATAAATGAAGTCAAGCCACGCTTGGCTGTGATCTGGAATAGGACATAACCAGAAATCTTTAGAGGTAGGTGTTAGCAGAATGACTCCAGTGCTATTTCAGGATCAGGATGTAGACATCAAGAAGAGACATTTCTAAATTAGCTCTGGAGAACTTTCAATCCCCTCTGTATACCTGGCATGCTGCTATCTCACAAATGTTTATTAGCTCTTTGTGTCGACGCCACTTGGAAGTATTAACACTTCACTAAATAATCAGTTTCTTTTTGAATAATGGCAATTATGCTTGAAGAGTTAAGTATAGAAAAGTGAGATTTCATCTGAGCAGGATCCCAAAATGCTTGCCCAGGAAACCTGACTGGGATAGTAAAGGACTCCTTATCAGATAAAAGTGTAGGAAAGTCTGTAGCTAGGAGTTGAAATGAAAACAATTTAAACTAGAAATAAGACACTGTTTTTGAAAAGTGAATAAATTTAATATTTTGAACTGGTTAAAGTCAGAGTGAATCATGTAGTTCCTTGGCAACTTTAAACTGAGATAGGTGTCAAAAACATATGCTGAATTTCTGCCACAGCTTATAGGATTTGATGTAAAGTACCAAGGTAAATTATTCTATGACCTGTATTATGTGAGAGGTCAGAAAAGAGCATCCATATGGTCCCCCTGGCTTTTTAGAAGTATGAGTGTGCAAAGCTTTTGTGAACACTATCATCTTCCCAGAAAGCCTAAGGGAGGTGGCATGACTCTGCAAGATAATGGATGAAAGTGCACTGCAGCTTCTCAACACTGATGTCACATTCAGAGGTGAAGAAAAAGGGTTAATGTGGTGATCCTTCATTTTATGTCACCATAGTCCTTATCAGAGCAATAGAGGACATCTGAAGGCACCAGCAGCTGATCACAGGTTTGACTGAGTTTATGATGAACCAACTTTGAACAACTCAGTTTTTGACTGGGATGTGGGCTTTTAGGATTTCTATGTTTTATCTTACTCTAACTTAATCAGCTACTAGTATTTTTAAAAAATATCCCTCTAGTATTGCAACCAGAAAGAAACACTCATGGTGCTTTGTGACTTTGTTAGTACTGATGAACACAAAAACCAGAGGCCTCCATCAAGTGCAGATCAGACATGAATTTTGCCCAGACATGAATTTTGTAAAAATGGCTGCAATTCAACTATATACATAATTATGGATTGTTTATATGAACTCAGATTCAGAGATAGACACTGAAGGCTTTCATAAGAGGGTATTGTGCTGGTTTTAAGATAGTATACAGGTAGGTAAGGTGGAAAGAAATGTGAACCTCACAGAAGTACAGAAACACATGTATCAACACTCAGCTGCATTTACCATGGTGTTGCACTAAATATAAGTGCAAGATTAAGATGGAAGCTGAAGCTCATTATCCACGAACTTACATACATAATTTAATAGAGGCTGGTACACTGATGCCTCTGATGATCTTTTCTCCAGTTGTCTTGTGTCCAGCCTCTGTATTCTGCTTGGCATTCTGCCAAATACAAGCACATATAGGCTCTCACCCAATCTGTGTGACAGTCAAACTGGCAATCAAAGCAATTTTTGAATTGTTCTACTCACTTTGGAGTGACTCCAGATATACCGCTTTGTAGTGTTTCCCTGAGTGATGAAAACGTAATTCCAGTGCCAAAAGCCTTACATCTAAGGAGTGTCCTGACCCCAACATGCATCTGAAAAGGTGAGAAAGGCTGGAAAATGATGAATAACTACTAGTCAATAAAGCTTTGACATCTCAAGCAGCAGAGAACAAGTCTAACAAAATGCTTTGAGGGGAAATGTGCAAGTAAAGCAGACAGGAAAGTTTGTCACTTTAAGAACTGAATATAATTCAGAGAAATACAGAGTCTAACAGACAGCAAAGAGGGCATGTGCAGTATGAGATTAACCTGCAGTGATGGATAGGAGGGAAATTTGCCTCCATTAGTGTCTTTTCTCCTACACTGTCACCAACATAAGTGTAAAGGTGTAAAAGGTGTCCATAACACTGCATCCTTGGATGCAGCATTTGGATTTATCACCATCCCTTACATGGCCTATTTGAGAGGACAAGGAAGACAACACCTTTGGCCTATATGGAGTAAGAATATGAGCAAGTTTGGAATTTTGTTTAAAATAATGAACTAACTCTATTAATTTCTCCAAGAAGTTAACTTGAATAGAATTAACGGCAGTGTGAGTCAGCAGACAAACCAGGTTGCTAGGATACCTGGTTAGTAGCCCATGAGAAATAGATGACAAATACTGTTTAATATATGCATGGCAAAATCTCTTAAATCTTTGACTTGGGAAAAAAATTTTTCTTTCATCGCTTAGATGTTTGGAACTCTGTCTTTGCCAGTTACAGCTACTGCATTCAACACACAGCTAATCACTGACCTTTTTTTCATCTTTGCTGAAGGTCTTGCCTTTTTTAAAGTCAAATATTTTCTTCCTTTTCTGAAACTGCCACTCCAAACATTTTTTTTATGTGGGAAGGTTATTTATGAAAAACAAACATTTTGTACCTGCTAACAGTTCACTAAACAATTTCCCCCTTTAATGACATGTAAGATATTTGAATGATTGTTTCACTGAGGAGAAGCAATCAAGATAATGCAGGTAATTTTGTAAGCCCAAAGATAAGAAGAAGCTTTTTAACCTCTGTAACAGACAGTATTTAAGCAGTGCTCACTGTCGGTCCTGTGAGAGTTCAGAAGTGTTTCTTGTTTTCCTCTATAAAAGGTCTATTTCCATTGTTTTATAATTTCTGCCAAAATACTGCTCTGAGCCATTAAAAATTAGACGGAGATATTAATCCAGAAACAGTCACTTGAAATTCAGTTTAAATAACCTTGCTTTGGCTGACTTTAGGGCACAGGAGGTGAAACTGCTTGCAGATTTACAAACACCTTTGGTTTGTTTAACTTCAAAATAGCTTTGAGTATGCATTTCCAGAATTTGGCAAGCACAAACTGGGAAGACAAAGCATCAGTGCAATAACAGAAATGTTTTAAAAAATACTTCCTATTTTCAAAAATTATTATTTTCCAGGGTTTTTTCTTTCCTTTCTGAAAATTTCCCTTTATTTCTCTGTGTATTGCTTGGGAAACACAATGGGTTTGTTTTTTTTTTTTGTTTGTGTTGTTGGGGTTTTTTTAAGTAAACATGAAAGCCTTTAGCATGTCAGTATATAACTGGTGGCATTTGACACCTCTTCTTGGCAACAACCTGTAAGTTTACAGCTGCATCCAGTGCTCACTAAAGATACTGAAGGGATTTTTACCGAATTTAGTGGACTTTTGTTCAGCCTTAATGTGTCTTTGACTTTTGGCATAGAGGACAAGGCACTGATTAAACAGTCCAGACCAAACATTTAGACACTTCGGGGAAGGTGTGGTTAAGAGAAGAGAGCAATGTAGTCTTTTTATGTTTGCGTCTATGGGAGTGTTTGTCCTTTTCTTAAAAGCAACTTGATACTAGCATTTAAAAGCAAAATATAAAGGCAAAAATACAAATTCCTGCAAGCCTCCGTCTCAGCCATAATGCAACACTTGGATTCCTCCTCAGGCCAGTGCAAAGCATCTGTGTTTGACCAGGTCCTAAGGGTTCACGTGGAAAATCAGCTATGCACAGGCCTTTCAAACTTGCTCTGAAGGATCATCATTTCTGTGGAAGAGTTTTGATCTCCATATTTGTCTCTTACACAGCCTTTTGATTCTTTAATGTGTTTTAATTGTTGTATATATGATTCTTTTAGACAATATTACCATGTTAAACACTCTGCCTGATGTAAAAGCTGGAAAAACACAGAATCTTCTACAACATTAAGAACTCTTCTCATGAGACTGGAGCCAACAAGTTGTCTCTAACAGACGAAGAAAGAAATTACATTCCTACAGATGAAGATATGCTAGCATAAATGGCATTACATGGATGATAACACATATTGGCTATTTTTTGGCCAAAGACCCAAACTTTCCAATTTTATTTTTCATCATGTGAGATAGCTGCTGAAATATCTGCTTATTTATGCTGTATTCATACACATTTGTCACTTCTAGGCAGGAAGAGCAGTGACTCCTTACCAGTATAGAAGCTACTACAGCAAAGACGAGTGCAAATTTATATCATATTTGAGCTTCCCTAGAAGCTGTTCTATTATGTGAGACAATCAGATCATTATTCAGCAAACAAAAAGGAAATGTTGTCCAGCTGGAAGTACAAAATAAGCCTTCATAGATTTTGAGAAAAGAATAGGGGCCTTCAGATAAGTTGCTTTTCCATGCTGGGCCCTCTTTTGCTGTAGTTAATTATGAGTGGCATATACAAGAAAAGACAAGCCAATAAGAAAAGTTTGCAGACAACGCTAAGAAAGCGTCCTAATTCCTCTGGGCATTTTAGCATATTGTGCAGCACTAACTATTGGCTTTCCAAGTGATCTCACCAGGGTACCAACAATGTAGAGGTCTTCAATGGATGCTTGTTCAGGCTTAACAATTACAAGTTTAAAGAGCAGTTGCCTATGCATTGTATGCATTAAAATTAAGACATGCACTTTGTTCCCACAAGGGTTTTGACTGTGGGTTTTTTTTCTATTGAGGAGTGTATAACACAGGGTGCTGATGAACAATAGGAACCTGTGATCAAGACATAAGTTTTAGGATTGCTAATGTGGCCAAAAGACAAAAGAGTGTCTTTTCATGTCACAAAGGTCATGAAGCAGCAAAAAACAACAGGCACACACAATGAATGACCAAAATATGTAAGCCTGCTGGAGATAACAATTAATTTGTATCAAAGTAATTTATTTCTTTTTCTCAGGGAAATTCAAATAAGTTAATTGCATGTGCAATTCTTTACAATATAGACATGACTTTGATTTGCTGAGCACAGAAATTGTGCAGCAAAATATTTCCTTGAAGTGTTGCTTTCTACGAAATAAAATGGAGCGGAAAAGAGGTGGCTCAGTGGAAAACTCTGCCTGCTCAGAGGTAGCTTTGGTTAATGAATGAAGTAGTTCATTTCCATCAGTTATCCTGGTGAGGGCAAGGCTAGAGTTAGGATGGATTACAGTGCACATAGAGATGACCCTCTCTATGTGTTAGGTGCTTACTCTTGGCTGAGTCCGAGAGGCAAAGAGAAAAGTCAGCATCTTCAGAGCATGACTCATTCCATGTCTTTCACATCCATTCATCCATCTATGCCCTAACACTGACAGCTGTCTTGGAACACACCTGGATCTTAGATTACTAATTTGACATTCACAGGAAAACTGGGACATCTCCTTTGAAGGTGCCTGGGTTTTTGCTCCTTGTTTCAGTAATTCCAAGGTCTAACCCAGTGCTGATGTAAGGGTGCATGAAAGGATCCAAACAACATATTTTTTACCAAACATCGCAGTGCAAATGTTTCTTGGCTATTTAAAACAGAGCTGTGTTGGGATATCATAGAGTACATTTTCTTTATTTTTTAATGCAAGGCCTTAGTGCCCCTAGTACCGACATGTGCAATATAGATGCAAGTTTACTAATTGCTAACTTTTCTTCCCAATAATAATCATCCATCATAAATTATACAAATACATTGAATTTGCTGGAAGAAAAAGAAAAATGAAAGAGAGGGAAAAAGACAATCCAAATACCTATAAATGAGGTAAGATGTGATGAGATTTAAAATGCTGTGGAGACTTGAAGTGGAACTTCCTTCCTCCTTATCAGTAACACAAGTGTGTTACTGAAAAGCTATCACTTAGAGTTACCAAGGCCATAATCTTGGACCTCTTTTCAACAATGATGATATGGAATGGTTAAAAATTCTGATTTTTTATTCCAGAATAGTTGACAGGCAAAAATTGAAGACTGATTACTGGGAATTTTACTGAAAACCCCCATCTGGCAGAGAAAAAGAAACCATCTGAATTGTTTAAAGCTTGACTCTGTCACATTAGGAAACTTTAAAATTGAAAGGAGCTCCTTAAGAGGCATAAATATAGCTAATGGAGCAAGCATTTCCCTGGTTATTTTCTGTGAAGGCCTATTATAGGTCAGGCTGTTGTCATCTACAATAGCTGCTCTGCTAGATATTTGCAAAAGCAGAAGCCAAACAAATATGATGGGTCCTTCAGAAACCATCCAATTGTACTGGCATCTTGATCCATTGGAAATTATTGATTTTATATGAACAGGACATTAAAAGAAAATCAGAAAACTCTGAACTTTAATAACTTTTATTTTCACTGAGCTAAAGTTGGCAACAAAATTTTTGTTGTAACCTGATGTGGCAAGCACATTTCTCTCACTCTCAGGATTTTTCATAGAGGTGCACAGAGAGAAATGGAAGAGAAAACAATTTCTATTTCTGCTCCTTGTTTTTCCTATGTGGAATGTGTTTGGAGAATTGTTTACCTGGAGTGAGTGCTTGATTGGATTCTGGTGAGGATTGTTTGAGCCTGAAGGCCAATCCAATCCACCTGTGTCTGGGCTCTTTCGAGAAGGTCACGAGTTAGTTAGAGATAGAGTAGGAGAAAGTAGTATGTAGTTTTTAGTATCCTCTTTTTATATAGTATATTAATGTATTTTATCATAATCATAATAAAGAAATAATTCAGCCTTCTGAATTGAGTCAGACATCGTCACTTCTTCCCACTGGGTTCGCCTGCATCTACAACAACCTGAGATGTATCTCACATGTTTTTACCTTGGAATGGTTTTTTTCATAATCTCCTTGCATATTTCTATTAGTCTCCGTTCCAACTATCACTGATACTGATTTAAGAACTCAATGGCCTGAACTCTTTCTGACGTCCAATTCTTTCCTCAAGTTTTTTTGTGAAAAAGATCAGTGCTACAGTCTTTTACAGCTGTCAAAACCTTTGCACAACCTCAAGAATAGGTGAGAGCATCTCCCAGGCAACAGGCACCAGTCTGGAAATGCTAATGGTGCATATTAGCAATTTCCTATCTCTGCATCTACCACAGTATGTTAGATCAGAGATGAGGAATTTAGTATAATCTGGATCTGCTGGCTACAGATGTCACCATCTGGGTTCCTTGGGCTGTGCACTCAAAATGCAGCGTCAGATGCTGAATCCTGTGTATGCCAAGGTATTGCATTTTCAAGATGTCCATAGGTGCTGACTATTTTTTTACTGTAAACTCAAACAGATTAATATATATCTTATCTTATATACAGTTTACCTTGTTAAGAATAAAAATCAGGTGCATATATAGTTGATTAAGTAGAAATTTTGTCAGGCTATATCATCTTTGGGCACCTAGAAGTTTTACTTAATTCTTTTTTTTTCAAGTAGGAGCTGTTATTTTTCTTACTGCCAGTTGCTTATTCTTTATAGGATTTTTTTTTCTAATTCTCTTGATTGTCAATAAACTAAACCCAAAAGAGTAGCCACCCTTACACAGGGGGATATGTGTGGGGAAGTCGTCCCTTCTGTAGAATAGATGAGTGAGATATGAGGTGTTGTTCCAGTGGCTGTGGGTGTGAAATTAAGGATTTCAACAGGAAAGAGGTGTCTGGATCAGAGAAAAAGCACAAAGTTATAACAAGATGACTCCAGCTGTGGAGCAAATAAGGAGTACCCTGAGTGTGAGGAAACTGCTGCTTGGATACGCTGTTGTGATCAAACCTGAAGCACTGAGTTCTTAAAAGACACACAGTAAACAAAAGTTTTCTGTGCTCTTAACTTTGGTGTTGTCTGGTGAATATTTTTTTTTGCTGCAGCTCTGGGATCACTCATTTTATCTTGACATGCTCACCTCTGTCTCCTCTGATTCTCAGTGGCTTCTAATCTCCTAATGTGCCTTATTGAACTGGACTGTGAGAAGCCAACCTCTGACCCTTAATTCTTACAGGGTGTGTAAGATGTGTGTGAGAGAGAGAGCACAAGGCAACAATATTTAAGAACTTCTGGTCTCCAGAAATCTAATTCTGCCTAAAGTAGCTCACAAAAGCAAGTGTGAACAGAAAAGGGTGGGGTGTAAGTTTGAGAGAACAAGCTTCCTGATTCTCAGGATGATGTTTTTACTGGATAGATCTTGTCAAAGGCTGAGGTATTGTCCTGGAATCCATTATTTTCTAAGGACATTTCACCAAAACCCTCAATAGGAGCAGGAATGTTTTGAGGAGGAGGTCAGAAAGTGCCAAGAAACATTTCCTTAAATGTCTGTCCAGAGTTTCTTGAATGATTATATACATATGGCATCATTTCACTTGATACTTTGGAATATTAGCAGAAAGAGAGAATCAAAACCAAAAGTCAAAATTCTTTCATATGCAAACAGCCTAAAGAAAAAGAGTACATTTTCACTGGAAGGATAGATGGTATAATACATGACCTGGATAAACTGGACAGAAAGTTTATGGTTGTATTAAGTGCTGTTCAGTAACAATTTTTCCCGACTGCTCTCTTGAAATAAACAATGAAGTGTTACTGGCATTTTGAGTTGATGGATCACTTTCAGATTGGCACAAAATTGTGAATAGGCTAATTATAATTTTCTTTGGTGGAAAGACTATGCAATCTGCATTTAGAACCTCATATGTAAGAAAGTCTGTTAGTTAACAAAGAAGATTAAAACCCCTAAATTTGGTGATTTGACATTTTGGCCAGTGCTTGGAAGTAAATTTCTTATGCAAATTATTTGTGTGAGAAATTACTCTTGAATTTTATTCAATAAGATCAAAGAAAGGAGCTAGAATTACAACAAACACTTCTCTATTTTTTTCCACAATTGCAAGAATCTGGTAGACTTTTATTCCTCTGAACATCAAATTAAGGTTATGTCCTCTTTTTCTCTCAAAGATCCCTTGCAGAAGTTGAATCTGAAACGGAGATTTAACAAAGTAAAAGCTATTATCTCCATAAATAAGGCTATCCACGTATGCTGACCAAAATCCATCCAGGAAAAAAAGAAAGTGCCAAAGCCACAGTTAATATTCAAATCAACAGTCCCACATTTTGCTGAATCTGTAAGCAGTAGTTAAACAAGAAACAATTATCAATTGTTACCATCAAAAGAAATAAACCATTAAGGCTGTCTACTGAATATGCCTAGCAATGGAATGAGAGCACTGAAGAAAGATTGACTGCCTATGAAGGCAAACCTAAAGGCAACCTAATTGGTTGCAACCAATTTATTGAAACAACACACACTCCATTAGTAAAGTTGATTAAACAACCAAATACATAGGACTAAATGCTTCTTGTTGTACAATGCCTTGTCTACTTATAATAGCTTTTTCTCTGATATTAGGGTAATTAAATAAGCACACTTCATCTATCGGGGGTTCGTTTCCTTCCAGTATTCTGACTCTGCAAATGGTTCATGTGGATCTAACTGACATATTTTGCAAATCTGCAAGGTATCTGAACACACATTTTATAAATAAATTTTATAAAGTCATCACTTTTTTTTGTGTCCCAATTGCAGCTGAATTAATTTGTCTGTTGGGTCATTCGTGCGTGCTATTCACTTAGAGAAGTGAATAGCTGGAGTTACAGTTTGCAGGTTACCAGCACTGAAATAATTTAGAACCTTTGTTTCATTATGAACAAATCCAGGCTTGCCAAAGCCTGTTCCTGCTGCTTTTCTCACTTCATTTTGCAGCACAGCTGTTTTAAACTTCCTAAAAGGATTCAAGGCTGATCAGCTGGTATTTATTGGCTTCAGAGAATATGCTAGCAGTACATACTTTTACTGCTTAAGAAAAAAGCCATGTTTGTTATTAAACAGTTTTGGAAAATGTTTTAACTAGGTTTGAGAGGTTGACAAATAGCTTCTTTAAGAGAATGAACTTTAAAGGAAGTTTTTTCTATTTCTTAAAGGAATTCTTCTTTTGAAAAGGTCAGATTTATAAACCTCTCAAAGAGCCAGTACACCAAAAATGCTTTTGTTACTTCATTGGCTACTTGAGATTTCTCTTTTAAGTAGTTCCCAAAAAGAAGACAAGAGGGGAATATGTTTTCTCAAGTGGAACTTTTTCACTTGTGAAAAGTGAAGGGAGAGGGAGGGTGAAGCACAAAATATACTGCATTCTGCTATCCTGATGTTCCCAAAAGATTTTCAGGAGTCCCAGCTAAGGAAAAATCCTGGAACACCAGTGCTATGGAGAAGGTGAACAAAGTAAAAGCTGGGTAGTTAGGATGAGGCTTGCTGCCTCTTTTTACCAAACTGTTTCCCATGTTTTTCTCAAGAAGGCAACAGCATCTTTGGAGAATCAGTCGAAGTTCCATTCACCTCTGCTGTCTGTTGGGTTCTGTTTTTACTAACTGGTACTGCCAATTTTCAACTATACATGTGGTGAATTTCAAAAAGCCCCTAAAAAAAGAAGAAAAAAAAAAGAAAATTAAAATAGTTCAACTATTACTTTCATCACCTACATACTCAGTTCAAATGTTAAACAATAAAGAGAAATTGTGACATATAAATCCAAATTACATAGGAACTGATTGTCTTTCCTAATTAAATCCTTTCATCTTTGTTCAGTGTTTTTATAAATGTAAAGCCCATGTGCTTTTAATGACCTATGCTTCTATTCTTATGAAGAGAATTCATTTTCCTTTTATCTTCCTCAGATTTTTTTTTTCATGCTCAGCATTTTATCAAGTTAATCTTTTCATATATGTAAGTGAAAGGCCTTAATTACAGCAGTTTTCATAGGAACAGCAACACATAATAGAAGCTAGGAAAACCCATGGGGTCTAATACATGCTTGATTGACATGAATAACACAGACAATAAGCCACTATATGGTCAATAGGTAAATTATTTTCATACAATATTGAAAATAGATGAAAGTAATAGTACCATTTAGGCTAGAAAAATCTTCTGAGATCATTGAGTCCAACTGTCCATCACTGCCAAGCCCATCACTAAACCATGTCCCTAAGCACCACATCTGCACCACCTTCAGCAATCATGATTTAACCACTTCCCTGAACAGCCTGTTTCAATGCTTGCAGCCCTTTCTGTGAAGAATTTTTTTTTTCTGATATCCAAACTAAACCTCCCCTAGTACAACTTGAGGCCATTCCCCCTTGTCATACTGCTTGTTAGTTGGGAGAAGAGACTGACCCTCACCTCATTACAACCTCTTTTCTCCAGGCTAAACAACCCTAGATCCCTCAGCCACTCTTCACAACACTTGTGATTTAGATGCTTCACCAGTTCCTCAGAACAGGCCCCTCAATGCCTTCCTTGTAGTGAGGGACCCAAAACTCGAGGTGCAGACTCACCAGTACTAATTACAGGAGAATGATCACTGCCCTGCTCCTGCTGGCTCCACTATGTCTGGTGCAGGCCAGGATGTTGTTGGGCCACCTGGGCAGATGCTGGCTCACATTCACCTGCTGTTGAGCAGCACAGCCAGGTCCTTTTCTGCTGGGCAGCTTTCCAGTCACTCTGGCCCTTGCCTGTAGTGCTGCAGGGGGTTGTGTGTTGGGTTTTTATGCCAAGATTTGGTAACAGGAGGACCTACAGGTGTGGATCCTGTATGAACCTGCTAGAAGCTTCCTCCATGTCCTGCAGGGCCAATCTCTGGCAGCTCCTAGGATAGACATGCCTCTGGTCAAGGCTGGGCCAATTTGAAATGGTGATAACGTGTTTAAGAAGAAGAAGAAAAAAAGGTTATTGGACAGATGTAATTGTGGCCAGAGAAGAACAGAATGAGAATATGTGAGAGGAACAGCCCTGGAAACACCAAGGTCAGTGGAGGAGGAGAAGGAGGTGCTTCAGGCACCAGAGCTAGATTCTCCTACAGCCCATGGTGCAAAGCATGAAGAACCTGCAGCCCGTGAAGGACCATGGGGATGCAGAGATCCACCTGCAGCCTGTGGAGGAACCCCCCCTGGAGTAGGTGGGTGTTTGAGAGAATGCTGTGATCTCATGGTCTCCAGCCCATATGACCTACCAGCCCTCATCTGCTCACAAACATCGGGTGCAGTGGGACACTTTCCTTAGATGGCTCAGTCACCAGCTGTGCCAGGAAATTATCTTTCACACACTCCAGAAACCTCCTAGGCTGATTATTAATCAAGACTTATAGCAGTCTCTGAAATATAAACCACAGCTCTTTCTAAGGAATACTGCAGTCAAACTTAAATTACACACTTGAAGGCACTGTGCACTGTCAAATATGGATAGAGTATGGGGAAAGAACGACCCAGACCTGGTACAATGCTCCTGGATGTACAGATATTGCTCTCCACTCTTTGGAGCTTTTCAATTTATCCTGGGAAAACCCTGAGTATTCCTGGTGGGATGTTTGTCTTGGCAGG
Source organism: Chloebia gouldiae (assembly GCA_003676055.1). Classification (NCBI taxonomy): domain Eukaryota; kingdom Metazoa; phylum Chordata; class Aves; order Passeriformes; family Passeridae; genus Chloebia; species Chloebia gouldiae. The sequence continues at coordinate 45,707,433 of QUSF01000002.1, read as the reverse complement.
GAGAAAGGGCAGTTTAATTCCTGAATTTTCATTAGTAAGATGCTGCAATATTTTCTCTTTCCAGCCTAAAAAAAGGATGGAAACCTGTTCTTTTTAAAGCATCTTGCTAGCATATTTTTTTGGCTCATTAACATATTTTTGACTATAAGGTTTCCATTGGAATCTGTGGAAGGTCTTCAGTTACTTCAAATCCAAAATTGTTTATATTGCAATTACTGGTTCATAGTAAGTTCATGACATAGTGATAGTTCATTACATAGTGAACATGGTAAGTACATTTCTCCGTTTTTTTTTTTTTTTGTTTTCTTTCCTTAAATGATGAGTCACTTATGGTTATGTCGCCCCAGGCAAACACAGAATTTAACTGAAAAACCTAGCCCCAAAGTCCCAAACGTTCTCTCCTGGTTAAAACTGCTCAGTCTCAGTAAAACAAATGGTAGAGTGGAGTTCTTACCCTTTTAAGGAGGGAATTTGTGCAAGAATATAATTTTATTCTAACCATATGAAGCAATGGATTGAGTGTGAAATTAAATGCAATTATGTACTGTCTATGAAACATTTGAACATGAAACAATTACTTTTTATTTAAATTAAGTTTTAAGTAATTTAACTTCAAATTCAAAAGGGACAAAAATATACTTTTCTGCTTGAATTCTGCACCTTTTTTTTTCCACGATAGTCAGTATAAAGAATCAATCTTCCTCAATACAAGAATGTAAATCTTAAATTTAAATAAAATGTATGAAATTTTTTCTCCCTCAAACTACTCACATTTTTTGTTTACCCTTACTTGTACATTTTTTTGGGGCTTTTAGAGAGAAAGCAAGAAACAGACTTCAAATATTCAGCTTTTATTTATTAATGGTCAGTTTGTTCCTATTTATTCCTGTGCCAGCATTGTGTTTCCTGCTCTACTATTGAGCTGTTCATATTTTATGAGGAATAGTCATGTCCCTTTTAACTTTTGTTTTATTATATTAAATAAGCTAATGTCTTTTTCATATTATAGGTTTACTCTTTCCTTATTCATCCTAAACCAAAAATTCCTTTATTATGTTTATTGTAAATATATTTCATGAGAAACTATGCAATTTATAATTTTTTCAAACTTATAGTGCACTAGGAATGGAGTAACTGTTTTCCTCCTAAATATTCCTACCTGCTAATATCTTATCTACTGTTGTGCAAGAGTTTGGGAAATTGTGAAACAGTGATTCATCCAGATGCTCCCAGATATTCCTAATCTGATCAAACTAAAGGTTATCACACCTCTTACCAGTCTTTGTTGTCCTTCCTTTACCTTCAATGCCTTTTACCCCAGTAGCTGTAGAAATGTTATTATATGAGCTCAAATTCACTGCCTAAAGAGTAGTAAAAAATTCAGCAAACTCATTCTCTCCACATTCTTCAGAGAGCTCTAAATCAAATTCTTTGAGCACAATTAAACTATAAATTCATGTTCTTAATTGTTACCTTGAATGAATCATGAAGGTTACAGTACCCTGATTATGACATATTGCTCAAAATTAGATCTGCCAATTTAACCACACATCATGAAGCAACTGCACTGCATGGCTTAATAATAATTCAAATGGGATTTTAAAATTTTTTAAAAGTTATCTAATAGATTCCTTACTTTATTATGAAGTATATGTTATGGTGATCTACACGGATTTTTTTTTTTTATTTTATGTTAAATTGTCTGGCATTGACCTCAAACTGATTCTTGGCTTTAGAGAAATGTTCAGAATGTAAACCATAACAGCTATTTACTTAAAGGTATATACACATTTTGTGTAGGATCATTCAAAAAAGTTATTTCATAAGTTTAGAAAAACCACTCCAAACCCTTCTCTAAATAAGCCAAAACTTTATATATATAGTTTAAATGACTGAAGTACATGTCTCTCTCTAATGTCTGAGATCCCATATGATATTTTGTCTGATGCTAAGTGTATGACTTTGGGTTATACAGATAATTCTTGAAATAATGGTTTTACAAACCCAAAAATCAATGCTTTGGAGACCTAATTTAATTTTTTTTAAATTTATTTATTTCTCCAAGAGGCATAAAAGTATTTCTTCTTGAAGAGAAGAGTTACATGAGTATATAAGGGTTTATTTGAGCACAAGGTTTTATGATTGCTACTACAGGTGAATAAGCATAATTAACCTCATACTTTATTTGAGCATTTAGTCTAAATATTTGTAAATGAACTAATGTGGACATTTTAGCTTTTAAGTACGGAAGAGAGGAAATAAGGTTATATTCTCCAATATGTGCAAAAGCAATCTCCAAGAGCAATATGATGGTGGATAACATTATGGCAGGTTAACATTATCTAACAGAAAAAGACAAAAAATTCATATTGTGAGGCATTGAAGTCAAGGATGTAGATTACAAATTGGAGTTGGAGTTTACAGCTTACAGATAAAAATGAGACATTTTAGGGAAAGTAGGTTTTTTTGGGAAGAGATCTATGACATCTGTCCTTTGTCTTGCAACTGTACTACAGAGATAGCACGTAATTTTGCAATAAAGCCTACAGAAGCTACTAAAAGTCTCTATCAGAAAATTTATTTGACAATCAGCAATAAGGAGAATTAAGTTTATATTTTGTTATTTTTTACTATGCAAACATATGCTATATGTAATAAATATATTAAATTTCATCATTTTAATGTGGTGGTTTAAAAGGAGAAATCAAATTGCAAGTGTTTAATAGGCCTGACTTTATTAGTACATTTAGCTAATAGTTTACAATAATTTATATGACATTATGTGTCAGTAATTGGCATAGTACTTTAAAGAAAAACTTTACATCTGGAATAGGCTGTTCTGAGCACCGGGGTTTAATGTCAAGAAAGATGCAATAAAGCAGAGAAAAGTAAAAAGAGTCTTTCCCCTTCTCATAAATACAGACAGAGTCCTGTTTCTGTTCCAGTGACATCAGAGCACTGGACCGATACCAAGTCATTCTAAAAAAATGCTTTTAAAAAACATCTCTCTACTCTTTGCAGACATAAGATGTATGAATACATTGTGTAAGAATACATTTTCTAGCAACAACTCAAATAAATAAGCAATTAAACATTTTCCCACAAACTAGAATCAGAAATGCTTACGTTGTTTCTTGATTTATGGGCATGAATTGAAATTTCCTACAAAACAAGCCATTGTGTCTACTTTTACAAGCTAATGAGCAGCGTGTGACTGTTTCTTCTATTTCTTAAGACTATAAAAAGTTTCATTTAAAATGCTTTGTTTTTTATTGCATGTCACATTTCATCCCATATGTGCTTATGCTGGGCTGTATCGTATCAAGATGACTTCTAACTGCAACACAAAACAGAGCAAGCCAACAGGCTTATATCTACCAACTTCTTTCCCTTTATGTGCTTTCCCACAAGATTTAAGTAGATTTGAATTCCATTTCTATCTGGAGGACACCTTTGGGTGCATTTGGTAAGAGGTTTAGGCTTTATCCACATTCTGCTGGCGTCAACAAAAGGGCTAAGAGATTTGACAGCTCTAATTCTCATGGGCCCTCTCTGCTGGAACTTGTCAACTTTTCACTTGCAGTGCTTTCCTAATCCATTTTAGCCAAATGAGCTAGTTTAGCAAAGACCTGTTGATTAAACGAATATATTTAATGTTCCTGAAACACTTCATAGGGATTTCAAAAATGCAGTGCAGGTGAAAATGGGGTTTTTCCGAAGGGAAACGGATCCAGCTGCCTCAGGGAGGTAGTGTTCTAGTGCAACTACTGACTATGGAGAGAGAAGATATCTAAGAGATTATGAATACCCATTAGATATAAAACAGTTTCAGAAATTCCATCACATTAATATTTACATAAATTATTGCAATTAAAATTTTGTGTTCAGATGCAAATACTTCCTTCAATGGGACTATACTAGGATGTTTAAATAATTTTGTGAAGAGCCATGAAGACTCTTTGACAGACAAAATAAATTGAATAAAGAACAATTATCCAGAAGTCTCCTCATGCTGCTCTCCTCAGTGCAGAAATCCAGGGTGATAGTACAGTGCAAACATTTATTTTTTTCCAAAAATTTGTCTTTAAGTATTTATTTTTTATAAGGGCAGATAAACCCCTGGAACACTGGGAGACTAGCCAATAGGTGCAAAATTTTCCTTAACCATAATGGTTTTTTTTCTTTTTTGTTATTATTCTGGCTGCTCTAATAGGGGATGGGGAATTGCAGCAGGGGGAAGCTTGTCTGGGTTTTTTTTTTTTAAGAATGTATATGTAGATGTAAATATTTTTATTACCACAGGCCCTGTTCCTCATTTCACGGTAATATATTCCATGTGCATAACTCCTTGGTCATGGCTTTGAAATTGCAATGATTTGACAGCAAAAAACTAGCATGACTTGACCACATTTTAAATCCACCTCAGCTGAATATGGAAGTTATCACCACTGTAAGGGAATTCATATTCCTTGCAGCATACATTCACTATTTCACACTGGTAGATGACTTGCTTCACTTTTTTTTATTTCCTCCCCATAAAATGTCTGTCAATTTGCAGTTCAAAAGAAGCCACACTATTAGGATTCTTTTCAGTTTGTCTTTATTTTTAGTTTTAGACTAACTAGTGCCTCGTAACTCAGAAAAATGAATTCCAGACATGAATCTTGTACACATATTTTTCTTATTTTCCATTCATATTTGCTCTTTCTAGTAATAACCAGTTTTTCTTCTTAGATGTTCATCAGTTCACAGGAGATTTTAAGCTCTTAAAGATGGGATAATTCTATGAAAATTTATACATAAATATGTCTTCTTCCCTACAGGATCATACTGATCTTGTTGGAGGCGTATCTCAAATTGCTGTCACTAGTAAGAGTATTGAGAGCAATGACAGCCATATTTCTGGTGGTGCATTATTCCAGTTTTGAAGGATAACCATCCCACAATAAATGCGTCTCATCAGTAAAGCTGCCAAGAAAACCAAAAATTATGTTACATGGTCTTCCATGATCTTTCAACATATAGGGTCTTGCTTCTATTTTGTTCCTCCTTTAAAAACAAAATAAATTTGGAAAAAGAAGTTTTGAAGCTTTCTCTGTCTCTGGCATACCAGTAATATTCTCTTTTGTATCCTAGTTCAAGCAGTCAGAATTAAATTGGCATTAAAAAAACCTCAATACCTCAAGCCAACCTCAGAATTCTTCTTATTTTCCCTAGCCTGAAAAGTTCCCTGAGTTCTTCCCATTCCAGTTTCTTCCAAACAAAAACAAAATCGACCAAAAATGTCCAAAGAACTGAGAATCTCAAGCTGTGAGAAGCTGAATAAAGAATTCTTCAAACAAGATGAGTGAACTTAAATGTCATTGAAACATATGGTGAAACAGTTTTCATGATGTGCCTGATTCCAGACCCATTAAAGGGAGCTGTTCCACTGACTTCATTGGGTCTGAATCAGGCACTCTTAAAGGTACTTAAAAATGGTTTTAAAATCAATGCGAACTGGTGGGGCTCCTTTCCAAATGAATGTGATCTGGTTTGTCCAAGAAAGTTAATTTATTCTCAATTGGACGCCCAGTTTCACACATTCAAGTCTTCCCATGAATATTCTGGGTTAGACCTTCAGCTGGCATGTATCAGAACAATTCCATTAAGGTCTATATGTCTGTGACAATTTACATCTGGACCATACTTTTGGAACCCATGTTCTAAATCTTTGGAGATTTTCTCATCATGTCTCACTGTATTTTTCTTGTTTGGTTTTTAAAGTATTAGTTGAAGTGAAACACCATGTCCAGGAAAACAGCCTGAACTGAACTCCTTTCTATATGTGAAGAAAGACAGTGGAAATTAATTGAGATTCAATGCACGTGGAAAGATTTTTCAAGAGAAACCTGGATATCAGATTTTCTCCAGGAAAATTATTTCATGCAAGGGAGACCATTAAACTTCAGACAGAAACCGTTTTTTTGTGTATGTATTGACAAAAATATTGACCACTCTCTTCTGGCTTATTTCACCAGGACAGATCTCTGATGGGATCAGTCAGCAGAGTGTGAACCTCACTTAAACATCAGGTTGCTGCAATGAGAGATAAAACCCTGTGTTGCAGAATGAAACTTTGCTTGCCTCACTTGTGTTGGAGAATGCAACTTTGCTTGCCTCAAGTAGCTGGGTTTTGGGGTTTTTTGGTTTTTTTTAATACAACATTAATCAAAACATTGACATAATATTAAAACAATAAACATTCTTTTTCATTTTCCAATTTTAAAAAATGTCTAGACAAGAAATAAAAGCTGCTCATAACTTTTGGAAGCCAGTTCTTAATTTATTCTAAGAAGTTGTCTCATAAATACACATCTGTTTCATTCTTTACAATTTAGAAAGCTAAGGAATAATAAAGAGATCATCAGTTTGACACCAAACAAAAATTTTTGCCATCTTAGTTATTTAAAGTTCAAGTGGTAAAACTGGCTCAAACAAAAGCAATGTTGCCATTTCTTGTTACAGATTCCTATAAAAATAGAGAAGAGGAAAGGAGACAGTACAGTTATGGGATTTATCATGTCTGCGGGTGTCACCAAATTGGATGAGGTTTGGCAGAAAGCCCTTTTAGATCCATAAGTGTCAGATTAAGAGTCAATTCAACAGGAAAATGCAAGACTTATAAAATCAACATTGTTCAGATATGCATGATATATGGCACTCAACATTAGCAGTTAAAATTGTTAAAATTGCATTTGCTGAAAATTCATTTAGATACAAGTTTAGAAAACCTGTGGCAAAATTGCACCTTTGACTATCACTCATTCAAAAAAGTGTTTGACTTTTTGGATAAATGTATACAAATATATTTTCTCTCCTACTGATTTAATATATATGGTAACTAGATAATTTTTGAGTTAATTATTTAGAGACCCTAAGGTTTATGCCCAGAACAAATTGTTACAGCAATCTAATTTATGTGAATTTTAAGTGGAAAAAAATGTAATCATGACACTGATAAGAGTTTTCATTAAAGTAATTTTCTTAAATAATATGGAGAAGTTGCAAAAGTTGGCGTGTGTTTGCACTTAAGTGAATTATTTGCATGTGAGAAATCACACATAAAATAACTTTAAACTGTAAGATAACAAAATATTTTTTAGATTAAAAACACCTTAATCAAAAGCAAAACACATTAGCTGGGAGTCACAGTATATCTAGCTGTCCCCTGTCACTGTGCAATGACCCATCCCATCTCCTTGGAGAGCTGTTTACTTGAAAGCCCACTGCTCTAAGAAAATATATCTGTTTTCCAGTACACAGGTTAAGAAATGCTGGGCTTGCCTACCATTTGCTGTCTTACTTGTCATGCTGGTCCTTTAACAAGGAAGATGGGAATTAGTGCAGAAAGGGCAGAGTCCTCACACAAAGAAAATAAAAGGGAGTAAGTGGGAAAATGAAGGAAAGGAAGTTTTCTGAACACAGTCAATCTCAGTAGACCCTAACTATGCCATCAACACTGGCAAGGAGACATCTCCTCCCAAAGGAATGGATGAGATGGCAGTGACCCCAGTCAGAAGAGGCCAACAAGAAGTGTCGGTGCAAAAGAGGTACAGCAGCAGGGCATCCTGACAGCATTGTGGTAGATTATATTTTCCAAGCTGTCTTCTAATATGTTAAGCATTTTCAGAAGCATGAACGGGCTAAAGAACAGTGGTATAATTGCTTCTTATTGTGTTTTCCATTCAGTATTTTTTTCGTAGATTGCTTTCGAAACATAGAAATTTTATTAGAACTATTGTTGGCTGTTTTCTGCAAGAATGTGACCTACACCTCCTAATGTCACCATTGTCAAGCAGTGTAAGTTTCTGCAATAGTCTCATTTTCCTCAATCAAGGAATTGTGGTATTTCAACTTATTATTCACCTCATCTTAAACTAATTGGGTCCTTTTGTTAACCTTCAGACACTGCATACTGAGTCTGACAATACACTTCAACATGTTCCAGCTTATACACTTATCAGCACTTCCATTTTAAAGGTGCCTCTGCTGAAGTTACAGCTTACTGCTAACTCAGTCCTCATTCTTAAATAGTTTTGAAAGAAAGATCTGTGCAGTAGCCACTTCACATCTACAGGTGGTTTTATCCTTTGGAAATTTTCTTTTTGTTTTTATAATTGCTCTCTCTCTGTTGAAAATGGTTCCAAGCAGCTAAATGAGACAAAAATCACAAAACACTGAAGAGAGAGGAAAAGGCAGAAAAAGATAAGCTCTGAAAACTTTCTGCAAGCAAGTGTGGGAACTTATGAAAGTGTGTGAGATGGGTAAACAGCTGAAGAAAAACATGTAGGACAGGTGGGTTCTTTTTTGTTGGTTTGTTGGGGGAGTCGGTGGTATTTTTCTTCTTTGTCTGTTTGCTTTTTCCTACATCTGCTTTACGCCATGAACCTTGTCATGGAGAGGGCACACTGTGGGGAGACAGAAAATTGTTCCTGTTCACTGCCACTTCCAGAGACCTAGATGCGCCTTCCCAGGCTCACATTTTACATGGGTGAGGTATTTAGGTGTAGATACACAATAAATCAGTGTGTGTTTGAGAGTTCAGCTGTGAGTTGAGATGTCCATGCCAGTGCAGTCATTGCCACTCAGCCTCACAGACCAGATACCCAACCTGCTGGTTCCTTTATGTACTTGTGAAGTTGCACCAACAATTATACCTTCCCAGATCCAGTGCAAACACTTGCATCCATACTTGACTTGCTCTTCAACACTACCTGTACACAAGTGGGAGATCTGGCACTCAAACATTAGATAATCCTCACACATAATACCACATGTTTGCACAGGTGTGCAGTCAGTCAAATCTGTAGCCATATGCACATGAAGAAACAGTTTTGTACACAAAAAGCTTCAAAGATCAAGAAAAGGCTTGGATTCAAATACAGTCCTTACATAATTTCATTTACTTACATAAACTTAATTGATGTTTAGCATAGCCTGGGAATGGAAAGACATGAAACAGTTGCAAAATATTTTAAAAAGTCTTATAATGCATGCTAGCTAGAAACAGTAATGTGCATTTTGTATTACAAAGCTTTCTGAAATTTTTCACCTCTCAATACACTTTGGAACTAAATAAACTCATGAGTCCATTATATGTGCTTATAACAGCCCACTTGCAACAGTGAAAAAAATTACTCTGAAGCTAAGACGTGTCAAGATACTGCTCCACTCTTACAGATTTCCCTGGTATAGACCTTATGAACTCTAGTTACTGAGTATGTTTTCTTCACTCTACCTAGTAATAAGCAATACTCTTTAGAATAATAATATTTTTGGTCTAAATAAAAGTATTCTTGAAGCAAATAATATGATTTTAGGGCTGAATATGAGCTCCAAGTAGAAGTTAGTTTTCAAAAAGGATTGCAGTTCCAGTCATACATCTGCCTTGTAAAACCCAGATCTACCAAACCCAAACTCTACATCTAAAAAGCCTTGCATTTCTGTAGCAAATAGAGGTGAGGGTCCAGATGACAATGGAATGCAGACCTTGATATCATAGTATCATAATTTCCTTTTATCTCTACTTCAAAAAAGTTTCCCTACATTTTTTTTAACCAGTCAACCAGTCAGGTTCTAGCCCATGTGAATGGTGTACTATTGCCAAAAGAAAAAAAAAAAAAGCTGAAAATATCTCAGCTCTATTCTTCCATTGCTTGTTCAGCTTCAAACATAGCCCAGTAATTTTGAGGAAAAACTCCTGCTAGAGGGGAAAAATTCCACTGCAAGTGATCACTTGACATGCTTTAGTGGAAAGATGTGTATGTGTTTATTTCACATTCACATGCATGTGATTCTGTAGAAGCTTCTAGAAACTTCCCCTATGTCTGATAAAGCCAGTGCCAGCTGGATCCAAGACAAATCTATTGCAGGCCACACATGCACACAAAAAGGCAAAAATTGTAACAACTGGGAAGAAAAATTGGGGGATTAGCAAATTGTTTGTTGCTTGCTAGGTACAGTACAGCTCATAAATTGTCAAAAACTCACATGAAACATCCTCAGATATAGAAGTTAGTGCACTAAAATTAAATGAATGGGTAGATATCATCATAGAGATCCCTCTAAATAAAAGACAGACACATACACACAAAGAAATCTGCAAGCTGTCTCCAAATTGAGAAAAATATTTTAAGATAAGACTCCACATCTTCCCAACAAAATAATAATAAAAAAAATCATTCAAGAGAGGACTTGGCACAGAGGAAATGCACCCACAAAAAGAATTACCTGATATGTAGAATATCAAAATCAGTTTAAAGTCTACAGAAAAAAAGAACAAAAAACGCGTAAGTGAGGTCATGTCTCTCTCTCTCTCTCTCTCTCTCTCTATATATATATATATATATACACACACACACAAAGAAGGTGGTGCTGAGATTAAGGTCAATCTACATATGGGCTTCATGATACTTTGTCTTCAGTTTCAGCAGCATAACTGGTCTAAGGATCCCCTTTAAATAAATAAGCAAAACTGCATCAGTAAATGTCTCTTTTGTACCATCTACCCAAAAGCCTGACAAACTGCTTTCTCACCATGGAGAAGGACTGTGACTGTCCAGTATAGCTTCGCATTAAAAAAAAATCACTTTATGAAGACACAGCTTAATGATCCAAAATCCTTCAACAAAGTCTGGGAATGAAGATTGACTTTCAACTTTCAATGCCATTGGCACTTGAGAGGGCTGAAGAAAGCAAATTTAGGTCTTGCAGGTTAAAAAGGAAGAATAAAGATCTAGCACATTAGTCAGAAGAATGATAGTACCTTGGGAGATGTTGAAATCATGACACTGAACAATCAATTTGTACACACTTAAAGGTGAGTAAAAACAGCAGACTTAAATTTCTCAAGACCAAATTGTGTTAGATTAGTTTAAAATCCTTCTGTTACAGGGATTGACCCATCAGATGAAGAATTTAAAGACATGAGATAGCTTGACTTTAGCATGACTTTTGACACTCCTTTTATATAATCTATGAGAAAATTTGAAATGTATGGCCTATAATAAATTATTAAAAGATGTTTGTAAAGCTGATCTAAGAAAATGCTTAAAGATAAATACCAGTTATTCAAGGCATAGTAGAAATATATTCATGTATGTACATGTAAGTACCTGTATGAAAATAGTTTTGTTTGTTAGGCCTGGAAGAATTTTTGTTTTGCCAAAGTCTACTGTTTTAGTAAATCCAAAATATTTTGTGAAGACACAATAGGACAGATTCTTGTGCCAGAACTAGAGAGGCAGATGAGTATAAAAGAAACTATAGCTTTGTAGCTACAGTGTCAGATACAAGATAAAAGAATCAAGTTCAGATTTACTTGGCATAATATGAAAGGAACTGGAATTTTTAATAATCAAACAGACCCAGGATCTGAACCATCAAGCTGCAGGGTAAAATTTACAGTTAGAAGCATCAAAGACATCCAATGATTGGAAAGGGTTTGGCCTACAATAAAGCAAAATGTAAGAACTTTAAAAAATTGTCTGAATTTAAATTATATACTTGTGATCAGTACCTTGTGGAAGCATTTGTAGAGGAAAACTCTCTTACCTCCTTAGAAAAGAAAAGTTTTCTACCATAATTTCTTGCCTCCAGTTGCCTTTGTCTAGTCCCATTTGTTGAATTCCAAAAAGTATTTGACTGCATGAGATAAGAGAGCCATATTATGTGTCTGAGCAACTTGGCAAAGAGTTTGCAGCTAATTGAGATATTTTATTAGCTAAGATGCTCTGGCCACATTCCCAGTCATCAGCCCACATGGCATAAGCAGTAATATCATTAGTGTTCAGGTTTAACACCAGCTGACCTTTGAATCCTTCTTTTTCTGAGAGTAAAAAGAATTGTCTGGTCTGTGTAGCATAGGATAGTGACACTTTAATTCTGCTATTTTTAATTTCATTGTCTTCTGCCATGCACCACTTTTTCTGAATTTTTTTTTTTTTACAGATGACTGACCTGTAAATGATGATTACATCATTTCTTTAACAAATTCAGTGGATTTCTAGGTTTACTCATTGCCTTTGTGTAGGTACCTCAGGTCTTCCAGACACAAGCCCCCTGAGATCTATTATCCTTTTGTTTTCTTTTCTGGGTCATAAATATGAGTTGGGAATAAAAAAATCAAGCAATTGTGCATAAACAAATTATATGTGTGGATGTACTTTTCACTGTCTATGGCCATTGTTTCTTCAGTCTTTTTTTTTTTCCCATGTGTCTGCAGATAACAATTTTCAGCATTTAGTACTTCCCTCTTGTTATGCTGTGATTCCAATGTACTGTTCAGAAATTCTGGTTGAAATGCTATTAGAAAAAACTAAGAAAATCACCAGATTCAATAAAAAAGAAATTGAGCTGGTTATTTTGGATATTTTTTCTTTGTCCTACTGGTTCCATAGCCAGAGGTTCTTCTTTGATGACTCTTTCTTCTGACTTAGAAACTCACATTCCTCCATCACATTTAGACCTGAGCAGTGCAAAGAATTGTTTTCCTCCATCCATAGAGAACCTTGCACTAGGGAGTCGAACAGATCCTCTACAATCTGAAGCAGCAGCTTAGAGTAGTCATGTTTCTTTAGCTACAGCTAGAATTCATGATGTACCTTTCCTGCACAATATTTAGAAACATTTCTGCTCATCCTGGAGTTATAAACTTCAGTTGCCTCCAGAGTGATTTTCACAATCTCATTTTCATTGGCAAACAGGAAATCACTGGTTTGTATTATTTTTTTGTTTTGTGTCCAACTCACCAACTTTTGAATACTTGTTTCTGAATAATAGGTGAGACTGAACACTCAGCTTGAGATGGACTTGATGCCTTAGGGGTAATGTGGACGTAAACTGCCAGACCCTCTCTGAGACATGACTGGCCTGTCCATTCAACTTTTATATAAGCAAGACTGGAAACATTGCTGTCTTCTTCTGACATGCTCATATAAATTGGAGCAAGGGTATCTTTAACAAGTCTCCTCTGGAAGATTACACTGCATGAAGTCCTACAAGGGATGTGGCAGAGGAGCACGTAGGTGTAGATACGGATCAAGCTTTGGTGCTGAGTCTGCAATCTCAGACTGTCAGCACTGGAACGCTGTCAGCATGTGCAAGGGCAAATCTGGAATGCTAATCTCTTGAGGAGAATTAAACAGGGAAGTGACAAAGGTGATTAAGCCCTTACCTATACTTTATGACACATTTACTGTTATGACCCAACTGTGTAGCCTGTGGCCCTTGAGAGCTAAACACAATTTAAAACTAGACTGCTAAGAGAGGGAGTGGTTACTTCCAGTATTTGCAGATTGCTTGATACATACCCTCAGAGCAATCACAGGTTCTAGCAAATGGGGGAAATACTGCACAGGAGGGTAGGTCTGCACCTCAGAGGAATCTCAAACATGCTGGAGAAATGGACCAGTAGGAATAAAATGATATTTAACAATGGGAAGTGCAAAGTCCTGCCAAAGTTGGACCAAAATAACCTGATATGACAGAGGTCTGAGGACAGGCAGATCAGAAAGCAGCTATGCAGAAAAGGCCCTCAGGGTCCTAGAGGACAACAAGTTGACCATCAATGCATCATTGTTGCAAAGGCAGCCAACAGCATGTTGGGCTGGTTAAAATCTTCAACAACAAATGAATTGATCCTTCTCCTTCACTGTTCACTGGTAAAAGATATCAGGTATCTTGGGTCCAGTTCTGGCCCTCCAGTACAAAAGTGACGTGGACATACTGATGGAGCACCTGATATATGAAGAGAGATTGAGAGTTTAGCCTGGGGAAGGGAAGGCTCTGATGGATCTGATCTATGTGTATGAGCACTGGTAAAGTGGTAAAGGGAAATATTCTTTCCAGTAGCACCAATGAAAGGTAAAGAGACAGTTGGCATGAATTAAAATATAAAGAAATCCATTTAAACAGAAGAAAAAAACCTTTGATACCTAGTATAAAAAGTATAAAATCAACCACTATGACAGATTGTTAAGAAAGGCTGTGGTGTCTCCATCCTCAGAGTTATTTAAAACCTGACTGGACATGGCCTGAGGAACCTGGTCTAGGTGATCTTACTCTGAGCAAAGGGTTTGAATAGACTATCTCCTAAGGAGACTTACAACCTCAGCTGTTCTCTGATTACGTAGCCCTATTTAGAGCTTCTCAGTGAAAAAAAAAAAAAGGAAAAAAAGTCCTGTAGAATTATTTTCTATCTTTTTTTTCTTGGCTTTTTTCAGTAGAAAATATCAATATTGTCTACTAAAATAATTCAGGTTGACTTGTTTAAACATGAAAAGGCTCAAGATCCATGAGCAAGTGTTTATTTCTTCTATCTTCAGTCAAGGAAAGATATATCCTTAATTTGAAGCATATCCAACACTGTGTCATTTTCATAACAGACATGTAAAATTTTTGTGATCCAAAAAACCTCCAAAAATCCAAAATATTTGTGATGCTAAAAAACTGCAGATTTTGCCCCTACTGTATGCACTTAGAAGGTAAGGTGGTACCAAAATTTTGGTATATAAATATAAAGGAATATTTATTATCTTCATTTTTTGAAAGACAAGAGTTGACCTAATTTCTGCTGAGGTTGAATCAGGATTTTCTGAGCTAAAATACATTAAGATAATATGGAATGTGCAGAGTAGCTATTTGAGCCAGACAGAATCTTTGCTATTTTAGTGCCTGAACAAGGTACTAAGCACTTTCACAGCACAGCTCTTGTGTAGAGATAACAGCTAGGTGAGATGACAATACATAGCAGTCCCCACTACTCCCAGTCCCAGAACTTCATTGTTCTGGAGCGATGCTGCATAACTTCAGAACAAATTTAAAATAAAAGCTGATAATACACAAGTATGCTATACGAGGTTGTTTGGGAGCAGATATGAAGGGGAAGATTGGGTGCAGTAAGACTTTGCCTGCTTGTCATTCTTGTAGCAGAACAGTAAGTAGAGAATAAAATATGGCAAGGGGTATCAATTTCTGCTGAGGAGAGCAGAAGGTGCAATTTCTCCATGAAGAACCTTTGGCAAGCTGAAGTCTTTCATTAGAACCACAGAGCTGAATGTTCCAAGCTACCTGGAAGCACTCACCTCGAAAGTGAAAGGCATGACTTCTCCTTCACCTGCTTCAAAGAGACATTGAGCTGTTTTCTGCCTTCCTGACAGCTGTGCAAAATACAAGAACTTGGTTGTACCATTGTGTAATTTTTGCACTCCTTTCTCATGGAGCTGCTTTACTGTATAAAAATCACCTGCATCTGAAGGGAACAGGCTACAAACTGACCTGATCACAGGATAGGAAAGTCTAAGGTCTAGGTTAGACCTCATGTTAAATCTAGAGATGTGTCCCTAATGCAAACAAACTTCAGGTCCCCAAAACTGGTACTTCCTGCAAAGAAATAGTCTGTCAAAGCTGCCAATTTTACTGATTACCCTTCTACTAAAATCCACTGAAACTGTGTCCAACAGAAACTGGAAATAATTAATTTGAGAAACTGGAAGTAATTAATTTGTTAGGAAATAGAACAAGTCTTCTGTGACACTTTGTCTTCTCACTTCTGAGTCATGAAGAATGCCTAAAATCTTGTTATTTTCTAAACACCATGGTACCAGCTTTTGAAAAAATATCGTGCTTTGTTATGTGAATATTATAGGCAAAGATTATTAATTTCACAAAATTTTCTTCTACTAGTTAATAAGGAATGTGTACCTCCAGGCACCAGCTTTCTAGGATAGGATAGATCTGTACTACTGTCTAATGCCAAGGCATAACTTTAAGGTTTGCCTGAGACAATTAAATCACTGTTCTAAAGGTCAGAAAGTAAAATCTTTATGGGACTGCATCAGCTCCATCATCTGCCATAACACAAAAGTGACATTTGATAAAATGATTTCTTAACCCTGAGAGGTTAATGGTTGTAAAAAGAAACACTATTAAAAGTATCTCAAAAGATCACTGTTAATCAGTACCGAAAAATGTCAACTGAAACCATGTTCTACAATCCAATATGCCCTCCAGTATTTGAACTTTTTGTTTACATTTTGTGTCTGCCTGAACAATAAAACCACTTTTCTTCCAATTCTATTTAATGTTGATTTTTATCTTCCTGCCTCTCACTGGGAACTCACCATGGTTATCTTTGGTTTCACTGCTCTGCATGAGATGTTTAAACAGAAAGCCACAATATTTTTATTGAAACTTTTCATAAAACCAGTAATGAAATGTCTTCTCCCCTAAGCAGTGTTTTAGGCCACCATGCTACAACATTTCCAGGTAAAACTCTAAGATGGGACCAATTGTTGGAATGATTTTTATAGATGTGATATTTTTAGAGTCTCTCTATAATTTACTTTTTATGTATGACTACAAAATGTACTGGCCAGTGCACTGATCAGCCAGAGCTTGGGCCTTAAATGACTCAGTCAAATTCATCCCCTGTTAGAGGTTGCTATTTCTTGTGCATTAAAATAATGTATAAATATATTAAACAAAGTTGATAATCATGTCCAAATCATAGCAGTCATAAAAATAACTATTGAACAGTATCATACTAAGATGCAGACTTATAATATCAAAACATTATTTTCAGCTTTCAATTACACAGACAAATTAAAACAAAGGGACTGAGAGTAGAGTATACTTCATCTGTTCTGCATATCTTACCTGTAAATTGCTTGGTCTCATATTGGAAATATGATTTTGGACCACTGACTTATCAGGTAGAATTGAAGAAAGCAGGTCCACAACAAATACTATAAATTTCTCTTTTCCAGTCAGACAAACCACTCAACCATTGAACTCTGTCTGATCTTATTCTAAAGATTAGAATGAAAATATTTCATACTGCTCCAACTGCATGTTTGTATGTTGCAAGATTAATAGATAAATTTTTGGCATCTAATATTTTTCACTGATGACCAAGAGTTTCCCAATGGCATCTTAGCTATTTCAATTTTCAAGTCTTTGTTTGTATTGAACTTTATTCATGTTAAGTATAACAAATCAGGTGAATACTCTGTGCAGGATGCATAGTTTTGTCTGATCTTTTATAATGTGCCTGTAGGAAATGCCCCATTAGCAAACAATAAAAGAAAGATATTTGGCTAAAGAAGGAACAATAGGGTAGCTCTGGGAAATAATTAGAGTTGTAGGAGAGCTTATAATATGAATATATCGAGAAGAATTAATTGGGAGTTTTTACTTGTTATGATATTCTTCTGAAAGTCAGATACTCCCAAAGGAGCAAAGATCTGCATACATCAGTGACAGTGGTTTTGTTGGATGTGTTTTAATCAACATAATAATCTAAACCTCTCCAGACTTGAAATCTCTAGAAGCTATTTCATATTCAGAATTTGATATTGGCCTCTTCTTGTCCATGGTTTTTTATTGTTTATCAGCAATACTTTCTATGACAAAAAAATCTGTTCATTCCTAGGTGCCAAAACTAAAAATTAATTTGGAAAGCTAACTTATACCAATGAACAGAACAGAAGTGCAAGGTTCATTTCATTAGAAATGAGTTACAAAAATATGCACACTCTTGTCTTATGAGATTTATCCAGATAAACTGAACTGAACAAATTACATAAGACTGGAACTGATTATCTTGTTTTATTAGGATTGTATTGCCTGATTTCTGAGACTTTCTTTAGAAAAGAAAAAAAAATTATGTTGATCTGTATTATTAACAACTTTCATAAACATAAATTAATTTTAGATTATTTTAAAAAGGTGTTATGTACATAAATATCACATTAATAGCCAAGAAAGACTTTGTACCAGCTCACATGTTTTTGCCTACCAGTGACACCTACAACAAACTGATTGAAATAAAATAGAAAAAAGCTGAATATCTTCTGATTATTTTTTGAATGCACATTAGAGTCTATTCTTCTTTGGACTATGAGTATACATGAATTTAAGCTAAAAACATGTTTTAAACTTTCCAAATTGCAAATATTTAAAACACAATCTTGCTATTTGCTGTTGTTCTTTTCTTTTACCTTACGTAAGAGCTAAGAATTAAAAATGCAAATGAAAGTTTTGTCTATCGGATTAACTATTTTGATTTTGCAATGTCATATTCCTTCTACTGTTTAGAAACTGAAAATGTCATTTTACAGTGGTATTCCAAGTTACCTGATTTCTAGAGAAAGAATATAATTAAAAATAGGCACTCTTGCTACTTATTTGCTCAAGATAATTCTCAGCAATGTTTATAAGCAAAATATGTAATAAAATTTAAGTTTTGCTAAAACTATATTTCCAATAACATCTCCTGACCTATAAAAATGAGAACATTTTAAAAAGCATATTTCAGCTGTCACAATTTTCATTGATGCTTTAAAAGAAGGATTACAGTTTTAGAACAAAAGATTCTTAAAGAAATGACACCTTTTCAATTTGATATATTGCATAAAATCATAATACCATCACTGCTAAGTGAGTGAAAATTTTGGTGCTTTTTTGCTGAAGTGACTAATAGAAATAATTTACTAATAAAGGCAACATTTTATGATGGGATATATGATGAGATACAGGCTGAGATTCCGCTAGAAACACAAATTCTAAATCCTTCTGACTTCAGTGGTATTCTGGTCAAGAGTCATGATTCAGTTCACTCAGGATGATTTGTAAAAATGCCATCTCTGGAGATTGCTCCAGAGGCCACAGATTCTAATGCAAGACTCCACTGATTTCCAAGAAAGAGTAACACAAGACAGGTGAAGCTATTCCATCCATCTTTTCTGTCATTCCAGCAAATTAGAAAAACATTCCTGGTTTTGGAGTTGGAGGGAAACTGCATTCAGCTCTATTACTTTTGTAGAGCTTATAAGCACTTTAAAATGGTAATCAACTTGTGGACCAGTAAGCAATTGACGGTCAGAGCTAAAAACTCTATTCTTTAAACATGTTTTCTTCTTTTAAACACATATCTCTATTGTTCCCATCAGTAAATATATGAGGTATTAAATTAATCTCTATGTTATGTATTATCATGTGTTACTGAGCTTGTAGTTTAGTCCTTATGATACCAGAGGTTTATTGCATATTGGATCTCTGTGCTAAGTCCTGAATCAGGACACAGGCAGTGAAAACATAAAAGCCTGGTTTCCCACGCTCTGCAGAAGCTATTGTTGGATAAACAATAAGCTGGCAACGTTAATATCTGGAATAATATAAGTAGGAGTCTTTGAACACCTGCAGAGATATGAGTAGAAAGGAGAGCTCTTGATTTTTTTTTTTTCTTTTTTTTTTTTTTTGGGTGAAAAGCCTTATGGAACCCTACTAGTGCTGATTGTTATCCTAATCATGCAAATGGTCACCACCAGGAGGCAACTTGGCTTTCTGTACATATTGCATTTTAGTGTTCTGAAGTGAGAAAAAGAAAGGTTGATAAAACCATGTTTCAAAAAGATCATTTGCTTAGATATCTAGCAGGAAAATATAGGTAATTAATGCCATCAATTCTAACATGCCGTGTTATACGAGGTAGTTTAGAGCTTCCTCATAACAGCTTCCAGCTCCTGACTAGCAAATGTGAATGGGAATTCATTGCATATACTTACTCATGCAATCATTTTCCATACTGTCGTATCACATTGCCATTAGCCTCTTTCCACTCAGCATTGCATGGCTTCCCATTATTCCATTCCCAGTTCCAAGTAGTGTGTGCTGCAATTACGTAATGCTTTATCGTCATGTATCACCTGGAGTACAGACAAACAGTAAAATCTTTCACAGAGCATGCAAATTGTGAGTAAAGCCAACTGAGCACTTTGCACAGTGGTTTGTGGGTCTGATAAGAATGCAACACAACAGCAATTTGGGCTGATTGGCAGGGAATGATGGAGTTACTGTGAGTAAGGAAATATTGGTTTTGCATGAGGAAGGTTCTTGTGTTATGATAGATAGCTGTAATGTATAATTCAAGAGCTAAGCTTATGCAATATGATAGTTGATAGAGAAAAGGTTCCTGTCTCCTAGTGGAGTTACCTATGAAGTATATAGTTGAGAGAAGCATTCAACATGGTGTCTGCTGATCCACAGCAGGCTCTTCTGCAATCTATAAAAAACCATCTGCTCAGGGCAGGGGAACCATGTGCAGCTCACTAAGATATAAACTTCTAGCCAGAATGTTCAAAGCTCTGTGCAGCCACGCAACTCCCCATTAATGTTAATCGGAAGTGTATGGTTTTCATATATCCCTTTGAAAATTATATCCCATGAAGTACTTTGAAACAATATATTCCCACAAGTATTGACTCAGAAACGAGTACTTCTGAAGGAAAACTGCAGTTGCCATAATTCTGAGTCAATGCAACTTTAAAAATGTGGACTTTTTTTTCTCAAAGATCCATGTGGCTCATGGCTTAGGAAAGAGCAATGTTTTATGATTTTTAAAGCAATGCTGATGAGACATTTATTGTTTAAACAACTCTATAAGAACCAATTTATCAGCATAAGCTAAAGATAAACCATATTGATAGAATTAGAATGAATTCTTTAAAAAAATTTCATTGCTTAGAATAAATGAGATTTACTCCTTTTAATTGTAATTGGGCACTTTATTTTTTGCAGTCAGTGGTAAAGATAGTCATTTATTTGCATGGTGTAAATGTGTGAAACATCTTTATGCACATATATGTTCTAAGAAAGATGTTTCTATATAATTATCTTGAAATTCCTATAAGTTCTATCTCCATTATAAAATAAAATAAATTATCTCCACCTATCTAGTGAGACACCAGCAACAATATTTTATAGTTTGGGTAAATAAATCTTTTCTCTTAATTATGACTGAGAAGTGGCTGAAAAAGTAGATTTCAAATTTTGTATACTTTCTAGAACTGACTGAAATGGATTTACACAGACATTTCAGGACATTCAGGACAAAGACATCAGGAAGGTGGGAACTCCACAATCCTTGTCTGCATCAAACCTGGTTTCCACAATTCAGAACTGATGCATGCTAAAACATTGCTGTAATAGCTGACTGCTCTATGAAAATTTTGCTGTGCTCTGGGTATAGACAAATGCCACTCAGAGGAAGACATCCATACTAATCAAATGTGAAGAATGATAAATTCAATACAATTGACTCACTTCCTTCAATGCTGTGTGAAACTTTAGTTAAAGCCAAAAGTAACATCTGTAACCTATCCTTTAACTGCCACGTCCCTGATGCATATTGCACCTGCTTTGGTTAAATGAAGTAAAATCTTATCTTCCTTTTATGAAAACATTGGGGATGTAAATAACACTGTTTTATTCAACAATGTTATTTGTTTCACTCCCTCTCCACCACCTTGGGATATGAAGGTATGAAAATCCCATGTGAAGTAAGGCCCTAAAAAAAGAGCTTTGAATTTCCAATTCAAAACATTTTAGATGAAGCCTATTCTCAGATGTTGTCCTTACTGCTAGCTATTTCAACAAGAGTCAACAGTTTTCTGAAAATCTTTCCCAGTTTTTCAGGTAGATTTTATTACAAAAACAATATAAAGTGTGTGTGTTTTTACTGGTCTGAGGAGGAAAAGGATAAAGTGCTTGCCTATGACAGGAATCTTCAGCGTGATGACATCATTTGCAATGCTTCTGTCAAAATTAAACTTCTCTGAATGAATACAGTGAAATAGCTCTGCTTTCTTTCTTTCAAACACGAAAACAACATGAGTACATCTGTTTTATTTGATTGCTGACAACTCACTAAAAAAAAAAAGCTTATTGTACAGCCTTTATCCAAATGAAGTGAAATCTTTAATCTAAATACACAGACCCTTCATTACCTTGTTTCTTGAAACTTTTCATGTTGTTTTCATCCACTCCTAACTTTAAAAGAATAGAAGAAAAATTGTCTAGGTTCAGCACAAACAGCAGGGAAAATCAGAAATTCCAAGGATATCAAAAGCCAACACCGTGTCTATGAAAGTGGGAAGTGCTTCCAGTCCCTAAAATACAGACTGCTAACCTCTGAGCAGGGTCAGCAACCGAGAGGATGCTTGGGGGTTAGCAGTCTGATAAACTATACAGCAGCTTGAAAGATGCTAAGGCACTGGATACCTCCTTGGGTTACTCATTTTACGGTCTTTGAAGTGGGATTAGAAATGTGATGACAGAAAAAGGAGAGAACATCAGTGTGTGGCAATGGTTTTGTTGCACAATTCAGTTTGTTGCTGTTCGACACGTGGCAGTGCAGCCTGTTGCAAATTGGCTGAATGTGATGGGAGCCCAATGTGATGCAACACAAGATGCTGAAGATATAAACAAGAAGCATGTAGCTGAAACGTTGTTAAGAAACCATTTATCCTGCTGTGCTCTTGTCACTATTGTTTAATGCATTTGTACTTGAATTTTCTTCAAAGCTTGATGAAATTTATAACTGGAAAAGAAGAACACCTCTCTAAATCCTCTTAAATCCTCTAATGACAAATTTTATCTGGCCTATCTTCTGCTTAAAATAATAATATCACATACTGTCTCTGGATTCAAAAGCTTCTGTAATTGTAGAACTAAATTTTGATATTGTGCAGCAGCGAGAAATGAGAAAATCTCATTTAAGTGAGAAGAAATAACGTCTCTCTGCTTTCCCTAAAAATAGATTGCCTGGAGTTTTTAGAAATCTTCCTTCAGCATAAACGAAATGTTCATCACTGCAACTACATAGGCTTTTAGGGAATTTTTCTGGCTGTACATGTAAATAAGTGAGATCAGACTTAGGGCCACTAATTATCCATTGAGCTATTGTTCCAAAATAATATGCCCCTTGGGAACTGACCCAAGACAAAAAACTAATCTCTGTATAAGGCTTCCCTTAAGCTTGTACTTTGAACAAGAATACAGGAATAGGGGATGAGAAGGGAAGGTGATATTTCATATCTCTGTGCTCCTTGCATTTTTCTTAGCAGCTGAAACAATGACAAAGGAACTTGAGAAGCTAAAACAAGTATGAACTCCCTCTGGGACACTCTTCTTAATTTTCCTTTTACCTCACTTTCATTTAGCAGAGTTTAAATATATACATATATACATACATACATACATGCATATCTACATATATATATTCAGAGTGAATAATTGCAAAGTCAAATGAAAAATATACTTCACTTGTCAGTTTCCACTATCACTGGAAAATGCATATTTTGGACTGTTTTCTTTGCACTGAACTGATCTGTACAAAAGATATAGGAAGAATATGCAGAATATTTCAGTAGATATTAAAAAGATTAGAACCTTATTGTGGAATTATGATAGGGATAAAATTTCAAAAGGATAAAGCATAAAGATCTACAGAATTGAAACAGATTTCTGCAGGAGTCTTTCCAAAAACAGGCAGAATTTAAAATAATGATCTATAGCTACTGAGTTTTATAGACTTTACGGGACTTTTTCCTAATGGCTATCATGCTCCAGGACAAAGTACAACATAAAAAGCAATCTGCATTCTCTCTTGTCATTGTCAGATTTTCAAACCGGAGCAACTGAATCAGCTCTCCTTTTTCTTTCTTGTGCATCAACAAGGAAAACGGAAAAAGGAAAACAACGTGTTTTCGCCCAGCACTCCATAGCCAAAATTGCTGACTCATTTGAGAGTAAGTTGGTCACATCCTGAGCTGCAGTCAGACCAGCACTGCCTCTCCAGCTGGCCTTCACAACTCAGCAGTGGAGAGGGCAGAGCAGTCAAAATAACATAGCAGTCAACCAACCAGACTAAAGATTAATGTTAAAAAAGGAAGGGCAAACATCTAAAAATAGTGCTGGAGTAGTGGGACAAACACCTATCTTCCGTATAACTGCCAAAACTACCTAGTTTGTTGATCTAGAATAGTTTCTACAATATCCCTGGTTGCTCAGTTGACAAACATGCTGTGGTTACATGAGCTATACATCTCAGTGTAACCAGGCTTGGACTGACCTGGCTGGGAGAAAACTGCTCCCACCACATGCTAGCAGGACATCAGTAATCCCATGGGAGCAAGCAGTGCTTGAGTGTGAATTCTCGGTTCACTTGGCAACAATGGTAAAAAGGCACAGTGAGGGCAGTGTTTGACCTGATGGACTTAAGTTCATTAATGTTAATTGGAGTTTTTTCCACTGATTTCAGTCACCAGCTCAGCATCTAATTTCAAAAGAATTAATTATTCAGGCCATGTTCTTATCTTCATTTACTTAACTTTGATGTTTTCAAATAGCTTATTCTATTATATAAACAGCATATGCAATTTATGTTAAATTGAGTTTGAAAGAATACGGGTTTACTGCAAAAAGTGCTTCTTGAAGCAGAAAGGGGGATTTTACAAGCTGCCACATATGTGTGCAAAATGATTTATATTCCCCAATAATATGTCCTTTGGAAACACCATGTACATGTATATTTGTGACATTCAGAGTTTTTAAATTGGTCTACTTTGAACTGCTTACTAATTTTTCATTGTTAACAGGAATTATGTGGTTAACTCCCCGCAGTACATACCACACTAAATAATCATCTACAATTCCCTCAGAGATGATAAAATATATTTTATTCTTGAATGAACAAAATTTAGTTTATTTTTTCTTTAAAAGAAGCCTTGCTTGTACAAAAAGAATAAGATAAAACTGAATCTCAAATAATATATTTATACATAGTTTTTCCTTTAAATTTTGACCATTAAATTTGGGTTGCTGGAAAACTGAAATGGCACCAAAGGTTCTTTGGCAAAGGATCTGAAGTGGGGAATAAGAAAGCTGAGGGCTTTACAGTCAATGCACCATCGGCCTTTTTTATCTGCACCACATTGTCCACTGAAGGAGTGCATTGGTTTCACTTTGATTAAAAGCAGATGTTTAAGGCAGATATTTGGAGAGAAAAAGAATTGAGCTCTTGCTTATGAAATACTTTCCTGTGAGGCACTCAGGGCTATGAAAACAGGTACAGGTTCAAATTTCATATATTCTAGGTAGCGGGGGGGGGGGTGGAATTAGATTCTTTACCTAATACAATATTTCTATATAGACAGAAAGAGTTTTCTGGGGTTTTAAGGATGTCCGTACAGTATGGTGTGATTATATTGTCCCTCTGTTCAGTAGCTGTTCAGAAAACAGCAGAAGTCTGCTCTGCATTTATATTCTACCCATTTTCCCCAGAGCCTCGCATTGTCCACATGTGGTGGTGAGATGGGCAGGATGACAGACACCTGCTGAGGGGCTGGAGCAGGAGAAGAGATGGCTGCTGTAACCTGAGGCCATTTGTTGTAGCTGTATTTTTTGGTGTTTAAGGTTGTGTGCTGATTTTTTTAAGCAACCACTCATCTGTGCCAAAAAAGCTATTTTACAGTGAGTGTACAAGAGAATTAAATAAATGAAAGAAGGGAAGCAAAACTTCAGTATTATGGTCATGAAGATACTCATCACCTGATTGTCCCTGCCCATCCCTCGGGAGTGTCCCTTCACTCTAGCCATGGCCCTGGACCCCATTTCAGTCCCCCAGGGCCATCAGCCCCTGCCTCAGTGATGCTGCACCAGGGTCAGTCCCCAGCAGTCACAGCCCTGTCCTGACCCACCATGGACCCTGTCATGTTGCATCCTGGCCTTTCCTCATTCCCGCAGCTGTTCTGATCCTGCATGGATGGGAGGGAGCAGACCCTGGTGGCCAGGCTCTGTCCTGCCAGCCTTGGCACCCCCTGGTCCCTCTTCATGTCCCTGAGGGAGCTGCTGGCACAGGCAGCACAGTGACCATCAGTGCAGGACTACTGATGCTGTCTCTGGCAGTAGACCAAGAGACTGGGAGGCCACCAAGCAGTCTGGCCGCTTCCATGCTGATAGACTCTGTCAGACCTCAGGAGCAGGATGGGCACATATAAAGTGTCTCTGGGGAAATGGTCCCTGGCCCTCTCTGACTTCCAGACCTCCTCTGGTAGAGTTAGCCATGGCCTTCCAGCTGTCCCTGGATCTCCAGAGCAAAATACAGGGCCTACTTTTATAAAAGCCTGACATTTTAGGGCTGTGATACTTCATGTCTTGTTGACTTTAAAAGTGTATGACAGTTCCATGCCTGGATAGATTCACTATTGGATGAGCATTATGTTTGCTATAAACATGAACATTTGAAATGCTCCAAAGTCTTTGTAAGCAAACTTGTCTGGCATTACTTGACCAATGCATGTGTTTTCTATTTGCAAATAAATTTCTGACTGTCCCACAGGGGATATGAAGGATTCAGAGGAACACATATATCTTTTTCCACAATTTGATCTCATTTTAGCACAAAAAAAAAGTATAATTCTAGTGACTTTAGTTCTTTCTATAAATATATTGTACCTTATAAAGTCTTTTATCCTTTTTGGGAGCAGTGTAATCTGTTATGTTTTATACTGAAAACACATGAGGAGGGTCTTCAGTGCACAAACTGAACCAGAAATACTTCTCATTACCCAAAATAGTTTATATATAAAGAAGCAAAAGAAACCTGTAGGCAAAATGAAAGGACATAGAGAGCTACATATTTTCAGTATTTTTCCAGCAACAGTGCAGAAGCTCAGAAACTTGCTGTAGGGTTATAGTGCTCCACAGAGTTGGACAGATATGATTAATTTTATAATGGATTCCTGACATTCATTTCATCTTCACAGACTTTCTCACTCTCTGCAAATCTGTAGACCTCTACAATGATCCTTCAAAATTCAGACCTATATCACTGGCTAGTAATTTAGAGAAAGTATACAGAATGTGGACCAAGGACTCAAGATTCATGACCATCATCAGCAGGAGTAGCAGGAAAAGTAATGCCACTGAATGAGACACAGACAAAAAGTTCATAAAAAGTTTAGAGTGAAAACCAGGGAATAATGGAAATCCCTAAGTCAATGGATGGCAGGAAAGACAAAAGGAAGACCAAAGAGATTCTGAATAGGAACTGGTCCCAAAAACTGCTGTAGATAGAGATCACTAGAAGAACTTTTCAAGAAATGTGTTGGTGGATAGCCCTAAATGAGAAACAGGTTGGCCAAGTCCAAACAGAAACAGAGAGAAGTACACTAATATGCAGGACAGAGAGAAAGTATTTGATGATAGTGGAAAATAAGGTGAAAAGTCCCATATGTCTTGGGTTGACAGCTTCCTGGAGGAGTTGTATAAGTGGAAAAGAAAGTGATACAAATATTTCATAAGAAATCATGTAGGAAATTTATAAGGGCAAAGTTTGCACTATCAAATTTCCATCATGTCCTATGTTTGTGTTCATTATTACCACTTAAAAATTCTACTCCAAAATTTCTACTTCTTCTTACCTCCTACTCCCAAAACAAAAAAGTCACCAGAGTGAACTAATCCACTGTGCTCCTCAAGCAGTTTTCCTCTTTTTGAATTTGATTTATTGACTTTGACACAGGTGATAGACATTGAAGTTCTTATAAAACTGATCTCTGTAGGTAGCAGGCAAAGATCAACAGGCACAAAAACTTACAGGCAATGAACCTGGGCTAGTTTGTCCCTTTATTTTATAGAATTTCTTACCCAGTTTATTCCCAAAAGCAATTTAGTTAGATGTGCAACCTGTGTACTCAAAGGTTTCCTACAGTGATATGCTGATAAAACATTCAATCCAAAATTTCACCATACAAATACCTGCCATAGGGACACATGGTGCATATGAACATGACTGCAATTCAGCTCAGATATAATGAGAGGAAGAAGAAAATTTGGGAGAAATTGATGGCAGAGATGGAAAAATTAGCCTCAGCCTCTCTAGTGAGAGAGCTAAGCCTTCCATAGCTAAGATTGTTCAGAACTTGGTGTAATACCCAGTTTGTGCTTGATAAAAATTCATGCTCAGAGCTCAGCTGGGATTTATCAATGCTGTTGACTGGTAAACTGACTTTTCTTCTTAGGAACAGAGATTGCCACCCATTTTTGAAACCTTGTCACTGAAATTAGATTATTGCAGTATATTTGTTATAAGGCTACCATGTGAAACTCTTGGAAAGGAATAACTTGCTCATTGGGATAGTGGCTTGCTAGAAAATGTTTTACAAATGACATCTAGACAGATTTTTCCAGCCAAATTATGTGTATTTTGCTAGATACTTTTGACAGATATCACTCTGGCAAGTAATTTTTGTGATGGTAATTAATAATAAAGATACATAAATACAATTGAAACTACATTGTTGTTGTAGCTTCTCTGTGGAAGAAAAATTCCTTCAACTTTATAACCCACAGAAATCTGATGGGTTTTAATTAAAAAAAAAAATTATAAAAATAGAAATTAGGAACAAAAATTTTGTTTTTTTAAGGCAAGCAAGCAGGGAAGGCAGTCAAATGTTTATAGATGGAAGATAACACCTTTTGAAGACATTATATCAGGAGTTCAAATTGAGTGTGTAATGCATATCAGAAAGTACTTTAAAAGAACAACAAAAAATTAGTTAACAGCAGAGATGGAGTGGCTATGAAAAAAATTATTCTCCAAAAATCCAACTTATTAAAATTAAAAGGAAAATAGAAAATATAAATTTTGAAGAATTAAATGGAAACAATTATAGTAGCAACTAAACCAGATTTCTAGAATCAACATACTGTAGGCATAAAATTATTAATCAAGCAAAATGGAAAGCAAATATACTAGAAACTAAAAGTTTGACAGAGTCTTCTGGGTTAACAAGTAGTCAAAATATGAAAAGTCCACTCAGAAAAGACTGTAAGAGAAAAGCTGGATTAATTCCTTGCATTCCTGCTGAATATGATGAACCTGACGAAGTTTCATTCTGGTGCTGTTATTTTGTGGGATAAGTCAGATGAGACATCTTGAGCAGTAGCAGCAGCAACAGAAGCTCAGAAAAATGTTCATTAAATGAAGAGTGATAAGCTTCAAGGCCAAGATAATAGATATCTAAGATCTTTGAAAGGGCTGAAATATGACATTCTCAAACTATTAAATGTATAAATTCTATCCATTCAATAACCTGTATAAAACAGAAAATTGTTTCTTCTTAAACAGGGTCTCATATAGACCATTGCCCAGTAACCCCTATTTCTAATCTCATAAAATTGGAAAAAATCTGTCATCATGTTAGACATAGTATGCATGTAGCTAAATTAACTCACCATAAAAGAGCCAACATATAACTTGCATTTTTTTTGCTTCAAAAGCTGCTCATGATCATTACATCATGTTAATACAGCTGACATAGGTTTCCAGAAGGTTCTTAGGTGGTTACTTACTACAGACCCTTAGAGAAATTAGGCTATCACAGGTTTAAAAAAGTGTAAGTCCTCTTATGAATTCAAAAGACAAGCAGAAATAGAATGCTACTTAAAAGATGGAAAGCAAAGAGCAGGAAATGAGCAGACATTTTCCTAACTGATAGAGGTAAAACTGGTATCTAAAAAGGCAGATAAAATCCAATAAATGTAAGCAATGTAAAGGGAGGGATTTGAGTACAATCTTTGAATTATGAGTTGCATAGAGAAGATGAGGAGGTAATTATTGAAGTTGTTACTTCAATTTATTGTAGTTCAAATATTACTAAAAATTATATAGTTACTTTTTTGCCCATCAAGGCTTAGTTTACAAAAACAAAAAAAAGCTGTTATGAACTCAGGAAGTCTCAGCACCATAAATTTCTAGAAGCTGGGAAGACATAGTGGGAGAAGTACCATACAGTGTTTCTTCTGCCTCTTGTACACTTTTGCCAGTATTTAGCACTGATCTTTGTCAGAGACACAGTACTGGACTCATTACACCCAACCTCAAATAAAATATGGGTTTATGTACCCTAGGGGAATAGCATTCTCTTGATTGGTTGAAAGTTTCCTTACATGGACTATAATTACCACCCTATTGAAAGAAGGCTTGTTTCCAATTTCAGAAACATTAATTTTAAAATAGATACTATTCTTTGATCCTTCTTAGGCTTTATACTGTAAATCATGTTCAAACATTTCTTTATTTCTTTGTAGTTTCCTCACATCTTCTTCAAAAATAAAAATAATTTTAAAATTCTCTAGGCCTATAATTTTTTCCAGCTAACATGATTAGGAAGGTTTTTTTTACAATTTTGACAGTTCTTCAGCAACAGTTAGAGCTATATAAAAGTCACAGAATTGATAGAAGGGATTTAAAATGTGAGCAGAAGGTGTAAATTTAATGAGCTAGCAAATATGAAGTGGGCTCAATGAGAGGATCTCACACAAGATCATATTTTATGGCTATGGCTTTGTTCATATGGAGGTAAATGTGAGTAAAATAAAAGCAAGTAGAGCTGAGAACTCTGGTCCTGAACTCAACCTGCTGTTGTTAAGCGTAGAAAAACAGTGATGGCTCAGTTAAAATGACAGCTCTCACTCCATAGTCTGACTTTTTGTAATGGACACTTAGAAGCAAAGCCTGCTGGAAATGTCTATAAGAATGGCAATAACTGGTCTTTGTAGTGTCTAATCATAAGGTATTACAGTAAAAAAAGCATTTTGATCTAAAATGGAGCAGCTAGAAAATGGTCAAGAACAGCAGCTCCCCCATCTGAAATTGCAAGTACTTATCAAGTCTATTCTTTTACCATCAGTATGACTGTAGACTAAAATGTCAGGGACGTCTGGTGAGAAAGTCGGCCCAGGACACAAAAAAAAACCAAAACAAAAAACCAAAAAACCACGGATACAAAAAACCACAACAAAACAAACAAACAAACAAACAAACAAACAAACAAAACCAGACTTAAAATATGAAAAATACTTTTGACAACTACAGATACTCAGGGAATTGGGAGAACAAGCATTATGATTTCCTCAAATGTCAGCTGTGAAGTACTGTCATTTATCCAGAGGTGTGCACATGTAATGTAATTCCAGGTGTACATTTTAAGACAAGATTTCTCTGGAAGTAAAAGGTACTTGAATGTCAGGATTACAAAATGTGATCTGCATTTTTCTGCAGTTCATAACTGCCAGGAGTTACATAGAAAATAATTTCATCTGGCATGATGAAATTATTTTATAATTTCTAAAATATGGTCTCGTAAATTGAGGATTAAAGTTGTGAGCAAGTGATCCATGCTTTAATTCATAGTTTTTCATTCCCTGTGGGATAAGTTCATCATTAGGTCCCTGTGGATAAATTTGTTATTTAACACTCCATCTAGCATCTTCCATGAGGCTTTGTGAAGCCACAGACCTGAGATCATACTGTCTGTGGGATTTGCCTTGTTCACAGTGGAAGCAAGCACCATCCTCATGACAGCAACTTTGGCTTCTCTAATGCATTTTTTAATTACATTTCCTCTTGATCATTGGGTGGGAAGAATCTGCATGCTTGTATGTTGTATTACTTGGTCTGGCCTATCAGCACATTCTTGGTGAATTAAGCCTTTGGCTATAACAGACAGAAAAGGCTAAAGAAAGCATGAGTTATGAAAAGTAAACAAGTTAATTTCTGCACAGCTTCCTGCAGACTGTGAGTTTGGAGGCAGTGGACATTGCCCTACATTCTCCCCTAAATGACCACAGCTCCTTTCATATCCACAAATGGGACTGGTGCCATGGGCCTCCAGGTCTTATGAATGTTTGCTTGGGTCTGAGCCTGTTTTTCTTGACTAGTAGTGTCATTTCACACACAGATTTTGGCCTGAGGTACGATGATGTTTTCTAAAGATGATACAAACAGAACATTCTTCATTATGGTTTTGTCTTCTGAGAGAAAAAAATGGCTTTTTTTTTTTTTCTAATAGCAGCTTTTGCTAGTTAACAATAACAAATAACCTCTGTTTGCTGTCCTTCAGGATGATTCCAGAGTTTTTCTTGATAGGGTTTTTGATTTTTCCCCACTCCTGTTTGAGTTTTCATAATTATTTTGTCCAGCCTTGTTCCTATAACAGCAATAAACTGTTTGAAGGATAGAAGGCTATGAATTGTATAAAGGAGACCATTCAACCTGGGGGGGAAGTGATGTAGCCGAGGATAGATGAATTTTATATTACTTTGGGCAATACAAATCTCACTCTCTTTTTGCATAAAAAGGACTTTAATGAGGAAGCATATAAGATAAGTTTGTTATTTGTGGGTAATCTTATTCTTACAATTTAAGCCTACATTGCATCTCTTCAACTATGGAACAAAAAACACAGGAACTGATGGAGCAGATGAGGTTGGTGATCTTTCCATCTGACTCTTCAGTTGAGAACATCTAGTAGGTAGTAAAGGTTTAGATATATAGATAGACATAGATAGACGATATAGATATAGATGATATAGATATAAATATAGATAGAGAGATATCTTTACAGCAAAGGATCACAAGTAGAAATCTTGCTTTCAAGACTGACTGACAAGGTTTCCCACTTAACCTGCTTCTTCCAGAATTTTTTTAGAATAATAATTTAAAACAAACAACCTCCCAAAAAACTCCATGCTGGTCTTCTGAATGGGACTGATTAGATACCTATGTCCAAAGGGCATGTAGCAAAATACCTCTAGCAGTTCATACAAGCCATGGCACTCTTAGTTGGAGAAATTCAGGCGCCTGAACATATACTTTTTTTTTTTTTGAGGCCTTATTATATTTAATGCAGGTCGGGCATATGATCTCATGGGAGGAAGACCTTTATATTTTTGGAACAGGTTTTGGAGATTAAGCAGGATATACTTTTCCCCTACATTTAGGTAGCTGTACATCTCTTTTCCTGTCAGAGGCAAATTTTCAGGTTGATGAATTAATATCTCTGTTGTACTAAATTTGATCTGGGGCAGGCAGCAATGACACCAGGTCTCATTTCAGTGTAAATCAGCTCCTGTTGTAAACTAAGCATATGTATGGCACTCTACGGGCATTCACTACTGCCTCTGACAGAGAATCTAAGTACTTGCTTTGTCATAAATACAGAAAGTCACAAACCTTTAGATCTCAGGCTTAGAGACTGATAATTAAGGCTCATTTTAAGCAGCTCTTCAAATGCTCTGCTGAATTATTATCAATATCCTTTATTTCCCATGTTCAACTATATATCTGTATAAAATAAATATTTTTAGAATTATAAAAGACATATCCATCTTACATTTCAATATTCTACATGAGCCTTCATAAATTATAGGTTAGTTATGAGAAAACATTCTAAGACAAGATTATAGTCAATGGAAATTTTAATTCTGAGAGTATTAAACATTTGTGTTTCAAGTGTCAAAACATTGAGACTCAGCAGTTATGCCTTGATCTTGAGTTTTGAGGTCAACCCTGGTCATGAATAATCTTTTAGTGGTCCTCAGATCAAATCAAGGTCAGCTTAACATTCTTGTCGAATTGAACATCACCAAAACAAAAGTTTTAGAGGGAAGGGTGTAAATCCACAAAGAATGAAACCAAGGAAAATGTTTGCAATAACCTTTGCAGGAGTGAAACTGCCCAGCACTGGGATCAGTTCTGCATGTTCTGCTATCTTCACAGCAAGTAGTCAGAAAAATAAATGGCTTTTGATTTTCATATGCTTTGATTTTCATATGCTTATTATATAGAGTTGTAGATTGACATGCTTTTAAAAATTCAAATTGACATGCTTTTAAAAAATTCAAACTCTTGAAAGTAGGCTAAATTAATGATTTTGAACTCAAGCAAACCCTTTGTTCTAATTGAATTTATCTTTGAGGGTTCTGAGCATCTTGCTGTTTTCTCATTGTAAAGATCAAACCATATATTTGAGTCCCCACTAAAGAACAAACAAGGAGGAGTTTTGGAAGGTGTGAAAACTGAGTGGCTAATGGACTCCACTGGGCAAAGAGACAGGTCTTTCTGAGAGGGCTGTTTATCATTTGGCTGTGGATTAAACAGATACCCCAGGAAGTGTTTTTGCAATTAAGTTCATGTTACTCCATCATATTTATATTTCAGAATAATGGCTGTGTGCATTTGAATTCAAGGAAATTAACATGTTCTGACCTTACTGTCTTGAGAATGAGGCCGCTTTCAGCAGGTATATAATAAAAAAAAGCAATGTTCTTTTTTTTCACCTTATTTAAATGACCTTGTCAGGAGAAGATTGATATCAAATAACCTATTTATAAATGTTTAACAGTTAAAGAAAAACTAAATTAAGAGTCCCTCTGAAACACTTCTAATGCAGCTGACAATATAAGCGCAAAATGTTAATTTTAAATCCCAGGAGCCAACTTACATACATCACAATTTATATGACATAATTGTATTCACATCTATACAAGGGAGGAAAATCTACAACACATGTAGATACACAATCCGTGGTTTTATTTTTATGTATTTAATCATACAGTCACAGGACTGCATGTAAACTTTCGATCTGCCAAAGTCCAAAATACAGAACAAGGGAAACTATGGTGTCTAAATGCATGTATCAATAATCATTCTGTATGTCATAAGATATCCAAACACTTCATTACCTAAAATATAAATATCTTCAGTGACTGGAAAAGCATTTATTCTTACTAAGAGTTAAATTCCTACAATTTCAAAAATCAGGAAATTGCTAAGTAATTTACGTACCTCACCAGACATTTAAAACATATATTGGCACCATGCTTTCACTCTGGAATAAAAGCACTGAATTTACCGAATTTATGCAACAACAAGGTATCTCTCTACTTATACAGAATTATGTCAAATATCAGTTCAGGCATAGCGTTTGTGGACAGATATAGCTCAAGTGCAACAAGAATGAGAGGGTCAAAAGTCCCAGCTTTACGTTGAAACAAGCAGACAAAATATGGAGTTGAATGACTGAGGATAGTTGGTGTAGTATGAAATACAAGAGATATATATTTATCAAGTATACCAGATACTTCAAAGAAGAAATTATTTCCCGTGTATTAGGTTGCTTTACAAAATTTATGATACACTTCTAAAATTTCATCTTAGATCCCAAGTCTCATCCTTTTAAAAAATTTTTAATTTGACCTGATATCCTGGTAGGACCAGATGTTGCCCTCAATACAGTAGGTAGCAGGAAATATGCTGCTTCTGGAAGAAAAATACTGTCTTCAGCTCTGCAAAGGAATTCAATTTACATTCATCAAATATTTTAGCATGATGATTTTGCATCACCACAGAATTGTTTGCTGAGAGCCCGAGTTCTTAGTTCTTGATATTAATATTTCACAGTGATTTTGAGATATGTTCAAGGTCATTAGCACAGTTTCTGTTTGTTAGAAGCAGTTGTTTTCTAGAATTATTCTTCATTGGCTCTGTAAAACTTAAAGGAAACTCTTCTAGATTTTATTTAAAATCTGATGAAGTAATGAATATTATTTCTATCTCTGAAAATTTAACGTTGCCTATGGCAAGCTGGTAATTCTATTTATTACTTTGTACATATCAAAATATTATTATCTATTCTTGTCTTTGAATGCTTAGAGGTCACTTCTCCCTATTTGTCTTTGTTATATTCTTGGCAAGAAAAACAGTACCAAACCCCCAGACCTTTTAGGACTTTTTAAACTCTCACTTGCCAGTTACATTATTCTAACTTACACTTTGAAGTATATTTTATTAAAAAAAAATAACACATTGAGGCATTATGTTTACCTTAAATACAGCTGGTAAATTCTTTCCTTTCTACCTTGCTTAACCCCAGGTAACACTGTGGAATATATCTCCCTCATAAATTAATGTTCATTGACATCAGATTACACTCAGTAAGACTTTCAACCAAAGCAAAAGAAAAACTACACAGAATGATATGGCATCTTTTACTGGCAAAAACTTTACCTGCATTATGTTTAAAAAATGTTGGTTGAGATTTTTTCACTGGGGAGCTCAAAAAAGATGAGATCAAAGTTACAAATCTGAGAAAGAGAATCCAACATAAGAGCCTCCAAACGACTAACTAAAACTTCCATGCATTCTTAGAGTGAGATGGAACATGACCTAAATGCTGCTAAACCCTGAAGGACTTTCTTCTGTGACATGAACACTGAGTAGATCACATGCCTAAGTCCAAACTCTATAGACCTTATATAATTTTCCAGGCACTGGTTCTGAACTATGTGTCCAAATAATTAGGATAAGCTATCAGATGTCTGGAATGGATTGTTCCCCCTTACCATTGCAAAAACCTAAAAGGAATTTGAATTACTGTGTGTGTTTCTTCTGCTTAATATTTCCTATTCATTTAAATAAAGATAGCACTTTAAAATCTTTTTTTCATTATTGTCTTCAGGAGTCTAAAATTTAGCACCCAGTAAGTTTTCACAGCAAGAACACACAAACAAAATCACAAATAACTGTATCACCATAGAAATGTCTCCCCTCCCCAAACCCCTCCAAAGCCCAATTTAAAGCTTAGAAACTGTTCTGAAATTCACAAACCACAATTGTATTGAAACTGCATGTGTATCTGCAAGGGCATAAGCTGTATTGTTGTTTCAACATAGAAATCAGGCAAAGATGATCTGGAAAGACATAAATTTGGCCTAAGATAGACATGATAGAAACTTTTGATCGATGACTGATGCACTGAAAATATCTGCTTATGCTAGAGACTCAGTTTTCAAGTGACAGGCCAGGTGGACTTCTGGAGCCTGGTAAATCTTCCAGTGTTCCCAAATTTTTGGGAATTTAACTTTATACATTATGTAAGTTTGTATATGTGTGTGTCTATGAGGATTGGAATTTATCCTGCTGGCTACATAAAGAAATGGCTTCTAACTTCTCAAAGGTGTTGCTTCGTAAATGGTTTCTCAGAAGACTTTTGGAGGTGTGAAAAATTGTAGTTTTAGGCAAAGAGCTTTGATTCACCTTATCAGAAAAAGCTGGATAGTGGTCACAGATTATTTTTGGGGTGGTTTAAGAGGATATTGTTTCACTGAAAGGTATTTTTCTTACCTTTCTGCCCTACCTAGGGCAGAAAAATGGCTCTTTCCAGTTGTCTACTTGGACATTTACAGAAGGAGCCTAAGAACATGCAGAAGATAAAGTGAAGTAGGCAGAACACTGTGCTTTTTTAAACCAGTTTTTATACTATTGAGTTTGGGCAAACTTTTTTCCCCAAACTTTTATACAAAAGTTTGGGGAAAAAGTCTAAAGAGCTGGAAGATATATACAGAGCTTTCTGAGGAACCAGAGGCCTGACACATCTACCAAATGTGCAAAGGCAGTAATGTGAACTCTGCTGCCGTTCATTCCTTTCTCTCATGTCATTAAATGCTTGAATTATATTTTCATTAAAGGTACATATATATCATGAAGAACTGAACCTTAAGCAAATACAGCATTTGGCTAGATTAAAATCAACAGTTTCCAGAAATATCCCACGGAAAGTACAATATTCTGTAAAGTAAAACCTATAGTCAAGGAGACAGGAGAGATTTTTCTTGGAGGTCTTTGAAGAATTAGGGTAGTGTTGAGAATGTGGGCTCTAAGTCATATGATTCCTGTCATGCATAATCTGGTAGTGGAAACAATCTCAGGACCCCATGATAGGATTTAGCACCAAGAAAATCTCAAATCTGTTGAAAATCCTTTAGTGAGTTCCTAGAAACTGGTTGGTATCATTAGGAGGGTTTGAACTTTTAAGAAAGTTTATGTACAAGAGACTAAGA
Organism: Chloebia gouldiae; assembly: GCA_003676055.1. NCBI lineage: Eukaryota > Metazoa > Chordata > Aves > Passeriformes > Passeridae > Chloebia > Chloebia gouldiae. The sequence goes on along the minus strand of QUSF01000002.1, from coordinate 45,669,864 downwards.
ATCCTGTCACACTTGGAATCTGCAAATAATTAATTAGTCAAGACCTCTAAAAGAAAGAGTGGAGATTTAAATGTTACATTTTGGTTTTTTTTTATTTAGCTGCTTTGTTTTAGAAAAAACAGCATTAGAAATATCCTGGGAGAAAAAAAAAATCAGTTAATTATGAAGTTACTATTGTCCTCTGTTGCTTATAGAGTAAAAGAGAAGATAATGAAAATGAAGCCTGCAGAATCAGATAATAGCAGAAAGACAAGGAAATGGAGGACCTTGCAGTCAAAGAGGAACTGTTAAAGTTCAGGAAAATGGGACTGAAAAGAACTCATGATAAATAGCTGGACTTTTGTCAATTGAACTGGAGGTAGCCAGATTTTTTTGGGCAAAATATCTTGTCAAGATGTATGTATTTTCTACAGAATATAAAGCAAAGATCTAATACACAACAATTAAGATGTTCACTGAGATACAGTAAACAGCAGTCAAGGTTTTTGTGGTGGATTTGGAGTGGTGATTTGACTCAGTCACACACATATTGAATGTTACCGGGTGGCTGTGAGGAGTGGCTCTCACTACTCCCCTGCTGTGGTTGTTCTGCTTTTCAGACTGGAACAGGGTCTTTCACATCCTTATAAGGACTAGCACCTGTTGCTGTGGCTTTTACACTTTGGTTAAGTAAATATCCACTGGGTAGTGAGTGGCTGACCAAGCAGCTCTGACTTGCTAATAGCATTTTTCATTCCCTCCAGTAATGGGTGATTGGGAGAAATCTGACATTAAATTAGATTTTGTGTTTGTCCTGAGACAGAATGTGAAAATTTTGTCAACTCTTCGGAATTTTCATGGAGCAAGTAAAATTACCTTTTTGTTCAAGTCTGTTAAATCCCATGGTTTGATCTGTACATTTTAAAAACAGAATTCCTTGAGCAGATGAGTCAATTAAGAACAGGATGCAAAAAAAAGTTCTGTAAAGAAATACTTTGGCATTTGCCAGATGCTAAAGAAATCAGACATCTGTAAACATAATAACTAACAGGTACACTCAATGTTTCAATGTGCTCTACAATGAAAATCTGTTCCTAACCCTGCTTTTAAGAAACATATCAGAAGGTGGAGAAAAGTTTCACAAGGGTTTCTTAAAATTAACTTGAAATAACCAAGTCTGTGAAATAAAGCTGGCAGTGTCACAAGTTTGGACTTCTCTGTATGGAATCTCTTATTTTGTCTGCTTGGATAAGCAGTAAAAGGTAAGTCATTAATTCATTTAACAATAGTAACTTGCATAACCTGATAACTATCAGACTTTTTGACCTTGAAGACAAACTTAATTGGCTGGACAAGACCTTTTTTTTTTTTTTTTTTTTTTGCTTTCCCTGAATCCAAGCCTTTCTTCCAGCCTAAAGATAAACTTCTATGCCAAAAAGGAAATTTTCCTTCCTTTTTTCAATAGGGCATGACCAAGTATGAGGGCCATGATAGGAATATCATTAATACCAAGTTTTAGAGCAGACAGGGAGCTCTTTTTTTGTCATTAGTAGCATATATTGTGGAGGGTGGGCTTGTGAAATGTCTCATCTTCTCCCAGAAGCATGTGAACTCAGCTGTTGAATGCATTTTGTCACATTTAGGCATATGCTTAGTGCAGAAGTTAATTTGGTAATATGTACCACTCCCCAAACAACTGGAGCTGGAAATGAAGCTGTAAGAAGGCAACTCCCAAAGTACTTCTTCATTTCTGATTGCACGGAAGAGGTATTATCTTTTTCCTTAGAATTTTACCTCTTCCACTGTTTTTAACCTTCCTGGCAAGAGGCAGAAAAGTGTCATGTTAATGGCACAGAGTTAAATAACAGTATCATCCAATGCATTAGAGCAGATAAATATTTTATTTGAGAAGTATTATTGTTGGAGATTTCCAAATATGTATGGTCCTTCAAAACATCAATGAGGAAGAACTTGTGATGCAATTAATTACTATTATAAACTTCAGCTATTGAAACACAGATGCACATTTCTTTTTTCTATTTGGGTTTACTGACCACAAGAGAAGAAGACTTTGTCACATGGAAAGTTCTATTCTGTTGTCACCGTGTATCTCAACAGTATTTATATTAGGTACCTGACTGCTAAGGAAAGATCAGCACATCAGATATCTTGCAAGATGTTCTTGTCCTACTGTCAGGTTGGTTTGTCTTTCACATGTGTCTATGAGATTCCAGCAGGCCAGAGTATTAGTGAGTGAAAATCAGGACAGAATTAATCTTTCTTTTAGCTGAGCTATCATTCAGAAAATATTATATTCCTACCTTTTATCTCTAAATAGAGTAGTAAGCCCTATAAACAGCAAAGCTGGTTCTAGAGACAGTCTTTTATTTTCTTTATACCATTACACCTTTTAACATGGCATAACTTATGAAAAAGTTACAGTAGCTAACCCTGTTTTGCCCATGTGTTCAAGTTTTGCAAACCTTTTTAATCTTCACATCTATTCTTTTGCTAACCTTCTTAGCCACCAGATAACATCTGTTAAATAAAGTTTCTCTCAATGAGACTGAAAGAAAAATTCTTCATAATGTACCAAGCATTCCTGGAAAGAGGATGTTATTGCCTAAAGTGCACACAGTGCTTGGATGATGGAGGCTTTTCATTCCTCCCTTTAAAGTAAATATTCAAAAGGGTCTGGTCATTTTTCCATTTCTCTTTCTACCCAGTAGGAGTGTAAGAAAGCAATATTTCTATGCAGGGTGCTTGTCTTGAGCCAAATGTTCAAGTTTACTCAAATTGAGATTGTGTAACACAAGCCAGAGGGAAGCTGCAAGTTAAACATATCATTTGGTTGGATACAGAGTAATCTGCACGCAGAGATGAATTTACCTCTATAGTTTCCCTTATACACTTGTTATGAAGGAGATCAGAATGCAAGTTATGTCTTAAGGTAGAGTGTCCCAAAATAACAGCTTTGTTAGTAGTGGCTGAGAGTTTGACAAAACATGAAGTATCAGGCCTGGGTTGTCCCAGCAGAGGTTCATCCTGGTGCTCTTGGTATGGCTTCACAGGATGGGTCAAGTCCCAACTCCCTGCAGTTCCTCCCCTCTTCTCCACCTCTATGGATCTAGTGTTAACTTGTTATACGAGAGCTTTCTGTTTTGCTGTAACTTCTAACACCAACATGCAGAATCTTGCTTTTATTTAAAAAGTGCTTTTATTTCTATTTTTTCTGTTCAAAACAAGTTTTTTTGGCATGAAGAGCAAAATCTGTCTCATCAAAGGGCAGCAGAGTATAATACAATCCATTCTCATAACAATGAGGGGAGGCAGAAGGTGATGTTTAGATATGCTTGTAACTTATTTGCTTTGTGTGCCACACATTCCAGTGGTTGATGGAGTGCCAGCAATAGAAATAACACTACCTAAGAAATGAGGGGCTGCTGCCTTTCATCTCAAGATCAGAAAAGTAAGGTTCATGCACTTTAGTGAGTTTTCAAAAGGCTTTTTATTTTGTGCATGAAGGGCAACTCTACCAGCTCTGCCACGATGATAAAAAAAATACTGCCTAATATAGGAGAGGACTGGGGCTTAAGAAGTATTTTACAAGATTACATGTACAATTGTTTGCATAGTTTGCAAAATACTTTTTCTACTAAAAATGTCTGTTTATGAAAAGTCTGGTCATTTTTCAGTTTTGAAAAGGCTGAAATCCTGCTGTAGAACTTATTGTAATAATATTTTTTATCCTTTACAATGAAACATACAGAAATGAGTCAATGATTTGCAGGAAGCTTCCTATTTATTTAAATTTATGTAAGAAACTTCTTAATTATTTAAATGTACTTAAGCCATTTCCATGTCCTCCCCAAAATGTTAGCTTAGACTTATTCTAGAGTCTCATAAGTCAGGTCCAGTCTGTAAATGAGTGACATTAGTTTAGTCATCTCAAAGTAAAGGTCCCTTCAGGTTTCTGTAATACTTTGCCCATGAGCAGTAAGAAAATGGGATGGTTCATCTGTTGTCTCCTGACAACGTAATCCCACGAGACTGCAATCTGATATTAACCAGAAATTAATGTTTTTATGTTTTAAATGTGGGAAAATCTATGCTGCAGATGATCATGAAATATGGTAAACGGTGAGAGGAACCTGGTTTAAAGGAAAAACTTATAAATAAATCCCCAGGTATGTCACATTTTTATGCCACATTGTTTTCATATATTTATGTTTTGGTAAATTATAAAAGCTCTCCAGGTAAGACTGCAATGACAATTAAGGATAGATGTTGGATGGATTTTTCATAGCCCTTATTAGAGCCATAAATTGTGCCAGTTGCAGATAGGAAAGAAAGCTTCTAAGGTCAGAACTTGGAAGACTCTTGGAGATCTTCTTAGATAGTAGCTCAGATCTTCAGCTTCAAATAGCTATCACAATTTCCTATGGGCTTAAACAGAACAATAATTGCTAGGGAAATGTATTTGCAGAGCAGAAATAGCTGCAGAATGGAAACAGACAGGTTGATGGACATTACTCTGCCTTGTTCTGATCAATCAAACACAAGGTGATGCTTGGGCAGAGCAGGAGATGTTGCTTCTCTGTGTAAATATCTTGATCATACCAGAGATGATACCATACCTGATAACATACCAACCCTTGTTGGTAAAAGAGGGAGGGAAAGAAGGACAAGTAAGAACCCTGGATTTCATTCCAGTGGAGCTTCTGTTTCTCCATTGATAGAGACTGACTAGACTGTACTCCCTACAGGAAAACTGGATTTTGAGACTGGCCCAAGCTGCACACTAACCAGTAAGATAAAGTTTTTAATTTATAGTCAGCAAAGTTATGCTCCAAATTGGAGCAGGGGTGTGCATCTTGATGTGTAACTATGACCTGCCATCTATTGTGGAGTCTGGTGGTTGCTGTGGGTCTTACGCCCCTCCTTTTGAAACCGTCTTTGGAAGTGATCAAAGGCTGTCTGATACAATATCAGCTTTGATACTCTGGGTCTTTGTATTCAGTGAACATTTAGAATCATCTAATTCGAAGTGTTCTCAGTATATACAGTACCTGTGAATTTTCTTACTCTACATGTCAAGAAACCACAACTCAACTGCTTTTGCAGAACTCAGAATGAGTTTCCTTGACAAATGCAGGAAAGGGACTCACAGGAGATAAAGTGGTCCTTTGTTCTTGTATCTTGAAAATTGGTGCGTCTTCTAAAATGATGCCACATTTCATCTTCTATAAACCAGATTCCTGACACTGGAGAGTGTGTGTCATGAGTGTCATATAACATCTCACTCTGCTAACCTCTGAGCATAGTAACCAGGATCTTTCTCTTTAATTTCCAGTTAGACTTGCAACGCAAATGAAACATTGTTGGCTTCAAGGAGTAAAGGTGTCTGGAATTTCAATGTACCATTTTCTGAACAATTATGGGAAATATTTACTGGAAAATACTTCTGCCATTCTGAGAGTTCAAAGAGGGGATGAGAAGTTCCTGAAATCCATGTGAGAAATGAGATTAATAGCCATTTTCAGTTTGGTGCAGTTGACTTGTAATAGCTTTCATTCAGTTTGTAGATTGGTTATTATTTTTGGTGAAAAGCCAAAGGAAACTACTCACTACTGAGAGTACAGGATGTTGACCAGAAGCATAATTTCTCACAAGAAGTTTAATCGGGGTGGATATTGTGTTAGGAGGGATAGATCATTATATGCATATACTTTTATCAAACACTTTATCAAGTGTTATTGGAAGCAGCAAATAGCTTTTCCCTTCAGTGTTTCACCAACTTCTGTCAGTGTGCAGTTCTCGCCAGAGGACACCTTCATCTTTTTTAGGAAATGCATCATGCAGATGACTAACAGGTCCCAGAACCACTTACAACTGAGTATCAGGCACACTGTGAGTAATCCTATAGCTCTGTAGTCACTCATGAAGAGAAAAAGCCCAGAATTTTAAATATGGAAAAGTCCTCCTTATTTTTAGAGTTTGATTCTGTCATTTCTGCATGTTCATTTGTATGTTTCAACCAATCCTATTACAGAATAGTTTACTGCAAATCACAGAGCAATGACTCCACAAAGCTATATATCTGAATAAAACATATAAATATACTATTATACAGAATAGAAATATTAATAAGCAATATGAGTTGACTTGATTGTTGTAGCAAAAGATTTCAGGGAGACTGCTCCACTCAATAAGCAACTGGAGTAAAAGAAAGGAATCATTGTAACCTGATTTTTAGTTGACTATTTACATAGAACACCTATTCTGTGCAGTGTAATAACTAACATTATTCATGTGGATAAGCTCATCCTTATCTATCCAGGCTATCCTTGCCTATTGACCTTTAATGTTCTTTTGTAAAGAGCGGTTGCTTTCTCTTAATTTTATTCATCAGATAGCAAGTGTTGTGCAAAATCTGCCAAGCTGGAGTTTGTCCAAAACATCTTTTTGGGAGGAATGTTGATGTATCCGTACCATTCCCCTACAGAGTTCAAAGCTGTCCAGAAACAGATTTCACATCATTAAGTGGTGATTGCTCATGTGTTGGGTTCATGATTGATCACAAGGCAAATACATGGGAGATTTGCTCAATTAGGAGTCATATCATTTGATCCTGATATCTTAGGATTTATGTTTGCAAGGCTATGAAAGACTCATTAACTTTCTACTTGGCTTCTGAAGAAAAAGTTACATTTCTTTGGCTTAGGTTATCTTTGGAAGGAAGGCACTGTCATAGCTCTTAATCAGAAGCCTGACAGTTATTAAGTCTGTGATATGTAGCTCTATTCTTAAGCATCCATCCAAGGAAATTCCTTCTCTTTCTAAATTTAAAATTTGACAGCAGTTTAACAGAGAATATTCTGGATATTCTCAAACACACATCATATATTTTTCCTACATTTTTCCCCCTACTACTCAGGTCATCCACTTTTAGTTTTCCAGTTTATTCTTCCTTTTCTATTTGAGATCCTTGAAAGAAGTTCAGTTCAACATTGAGATCATGCCTTCTGTTGCTTTAGATAGTTTAGTGATCAAAAAGTGTCATTTCAGATTTCAGATAATTTCTCTTAAGGCCACCTTTATATAAGTGAATGCAGTTGTTTCTTCCTTTACACCTGCTTCAGAAAATCAACAGCAAGTGAAAGCAAAGGACCACAATGCAGGGATTGTAATATGTACACACAGTGTTGAGACATGCATAACAAATCAAACTGGAGTAATTATACTTTATCACTCTTTATATTAATCTCTTCTCTTCCATATTCTATTACTCTCTATTAAGATCTGGGCAGTTTTATCTCTGTGAATTCTCTTTCTTTTGTATTGTTATTCTCATGTATGTTTTTTGATCCTTCAAAAGTTGGCAAATTGGGCTCTGAAAGTGGAATTTCAAAGCTGCTTTCTATGTACCTTCAGCTTTTTCATCTGAATTTCTATAAATAAACGCTTCCCAGAGAACTTCCATTCCTTCTGGTAGCTGTCTGGAAAACATTGTGACAAACCTCTTTTTCACTGTATTTCCAAGATTTCTGCCTTGAATTAGTAAGTGACAATATGTGTGAGAAAAAGCAAAAAGTCTATGAAATGTTTTTTAGACATCACATATGATATTTTCTTACAACTTGTTTGTGTTCAACTCATGCTTTCAATCGTTCCTGTGTTCCAAACCATTTAGTCAGATATCTGGACAATCCTGTCTTCCTTTTCTCCTTTGTCACAAATACATAAAATCTTCCCAGTTGATTTTTTTTCTCTCATTTCTGTTTTTCACCTATCATTCATAAAATTCCCCTTTTTCTTTACTCCTAATCTGGCCTTAATGCTGATGTCCTTTTTAAATACTAGAGCTCCTTATCAGTGTTTTAGACTCTTTATTCTTCTTCTTATATATTCTGTAGTCTTTCTTTTGTAGGATTTCTGCATCTCTTTGTCTCTCTATTTTTGTTTTACTCATATACCTGGCTGATCATGCTGGGATTTTCTTTTTACACAGATAGTGTAAAAAGTTTTCTCCCATCCTTGTTTTTCTTTATCTTTTTCCCTTGGCCCTCATCTTGTGTAGTTTCTAATATAAGTTCTGTTTTGATGTGATATGGATAAAAGAACTACTGTCTTCGTGAAATCTAGATCTAAATAACAAACACAACTTTTTCCTAAAAACTTTAATAGGGAACCAGCCCAGGTGTTCCATAGCACAAAACTGTAGTTCTAGAATTTCAGTGTTATGGCTGTAGGCACTGAAAGGCAGTATGAGGAAATCCAGGCAGAGATATAGAGATTAAGGGGGGAAATGAAGAAAAGTGCAAGGCAAGTGAGGAAGCAATTAAATTTATAAGGAATACTGCTTTTGCTATTCAGGTACCTCAAAGCTTCAGGGTAAAATTACCAGAACATAAAAAGTCTACATAAATATAAGGAGGCTATTTGTTTAAATCCTTACTAACCACATAGGTGTGTCACTGCTGAGACTATGTGCCCCTATTGACATCACTCGATGCAGAAAGAAATCCAGGCCTTAGGGCATTGAGATGTTCTACTTCTCTGTCCAACCCCGTGTCCCCTTCCCTCTCTCCTTCCCTTCTTTCTTCACCCTCTATCCAACTCTAACCTCAAGCACCAGCCTATAAACATGAGGAGAATAATATTTTCTTGAATATGGTAAAAGCTGTAAAAAAAAAAATAATCTGTAAGTATCTGCTAATTTGCAAATATGTGGTTTGCTAATATGTATATTTGCATTCCTAGTGACAACTTAGTAATAGTTAGATCTAACACAGACCAGAATAAATTGTTGTATAGTATGTATATGCATATAGACATGATCTGTTAACATGTATTGCACTGTAGTAGTCAGGTGAATGTTACCCCACTGAGTTTCTTTTCCACCAATCTCTAGCCAATATATGAAACGCCAGATAATCTGACAGAAGCAGGATCCATTTCTCAACTTTTTCTTTTCAGTCCTTTGTGGCTATTTAGCATTCTTTAAATTTTACCTTGGCAGCAGTGAAAACCTATGACTCTATCTGTTAGGGTCCATTTCCTCTTACTTTTATTAATTCCAGACGATTACAGTGTTTGTTTAATGACATAGCACAACAAATTATGCTAATCAATTCTGTTTACACCCAACTGGGATTCCTTATTATGCATGCATATCTGTAGTTAGTGAAAAATGAGGAGAGACTGAAGTGATGAAAATAATTCAATAATTTATCATCCTAGAAGCATGCCAGAGTGGAAACTTCACCTGCATCTACCATCCTACTTGAAAAGCTTGGGTTTGAGATCCAGTCTGAAACCCTTCTCTCAGGGAAGCTGTTAAAATTCTGAAAAGGGCTCTAGACAGTCTGAGATTTTTGGAGTTTATGTTTATATTTACTTTTAAGTACTTTTAAAAAGTAATTGTTCTCATCCTTCTTACTGTAACTACATTGTTACATTCCCACACAATGTTCTCTTTTGCTGAAAGATGAATTACAGTAGTGGGACAGATAAGATCAATAGAAAAAGAAAATAAAAGTGGAAGAAAACAAGCATATATACCTTAATCTTCAGACCTCCACTTCTATAGTCCATGAAATCACTGCCCAAATATTTACTTGGTTTGTTTTTTTTTTCATATTCAGATATGAGCCTTAGTCTTTCTGGAGATTCACTGAAGGATACAAGAGGATATAATCCAAAATATAGTAGCATAAA
>QUSF01000002.1:45591687-45660155 GCA_003676055.1 Chloebia gouldiae | reverse complement strand
TGCTGTTTTAATGGCTAATATCAGCACCCTTATTGAAAGTCCTTGATGGAGAGATCACAGGGTCTGGAGTTCACCAAAACCTTCCCAAAACTTTCAGTAGACAAAGGCAGGTGTTTTCCCCCACCTTGTAAAAGGTGGGGAAGTGAAGAAGCTCATGGGGTCATTTTCTTAGTGAAGAAAGTCAAAGGACCACTTTCTTTTGTTTCTGCTCCAAATCATCAAGTGCCCCTGCAGCCTGAGTGCCCTGTATGTGACCTGAAACAAGTAATTTAATCCTCCTGTGCTTTTCTTCCAGAACTATAAACTGGAGATAATCCTTCTCCACTTCTCCAGGCAGCCTGGAAGATAAATTCATTAATTCTTGGGAGCTGCTCAATACTTTGACAAATTGGGCTCTCTGCATGCAAGTACTTACAAAAAATTTCTGCTCCTGAAGCAACCCTTCTTCTATCTGACAGCTGAAAGATGTAGGTTTGAACACACTAATCCACTAGGCCTTAAGACTTTAATCCTCCAAAGTCACCCTAGTGATTACTATGCCTGGTTGAGCATCAGAACTGAACAAAAAAAAAATGCTGAATAAAGTCAGCCTGCCAAAAGATTTCACTTCAGAAATTTATGTTTTGTTGGGGTTCTCTCCCTCTTCACCTCGGGCTCTCTGAAGAAAAAAAACCCAAGCTGATTGACTATTAAGACAGCTGCCATACTTGGTTTTTACCACAAATAGCATGAAGCAGCAGCCATGGACCTTAAACCCCAAATATCTTGCTTTGGTGGAGGAGTCAGGAAAACAAATAAGAACGAAGAGAAGGAAAGAAGAGCATTTGAGGACATTTTATAATGTGATAGTGGTTTTGGTCAGGTCCATTAACATATTGTGCACCTCCAGAGGCAGCGAGCTCTAGGACAAGGCTGGTGTATGAGTGACAGTAGCTGTCACAGCATTTATACAGCAGTCACCAGAAGCATGTTGACGTGTTTCTCTCTACTTCTCCTTGTTTTACAATTTGCTTTGAACTGAGTTTGCCTCAGTATCCTGAAGAGATGCACAGAGGAAAATGCTTTAAAAATTAACAATTGGAATTTTATGCCTATGAAGAAAGTAATGGGGTAGACAGGTCTTTGAGTAAGTCCTGTTTGATTCTCAGTGGTGCAGCGAGGTGTACATGGATTGCATGAGCTCCACGGCCTCTCTGATAACTGTGAACATAAAAAGGCTATAAAGAACAATTGGTTTCCTACATAATATACATCTCTGCATATATCTTCCCTATATTATCTTGCCAGATATTGATGGTGATTTATATAAATCTCATTACTCACTTTTATGCATATATTAATTAGGACCATATTACATAGTTTTATAATTGAAAAGAAAATATTTTAAAACATCATTCTCTGGAAATAAAATACTATTATTAAGGAGAAAGCATTTTTAGCAACCAGTCAAACACTCAGAAAATACAAAAGAAAAACTTGTATATTTCAGTCTAGGGCTAAGTGAGCAACCATTCTTTGTGTTGAAAAAACTTTATCTTCCACCCTGATACCTCCAAGGACTTGTACTCATCTGTTGCTTTTAACTTGTCAGCTACACTTTGAGGTTCAAACACTAAAATCACATTTGCAAGTGGATCCAAGGTTTACAAGTTTGGTGTTCTAATCAGCAACATGCTGTTCAAGTACTATCTATGAGAACTTGTTGATACAAAAAATGGAACTGGAAATATTGCAAAAACACACTCAGTCTGGTATGGAAGCAACTTCCAAAAAGCTGTTTTTGAGCAATTTCCACTTCTTGTCTTGCTCTTAAACAGGAAGCAGTAAAAATCATAACAGTAACTATGTTTAAGTTCTCAAGCTTTCTAAAACTTTGAAAACAAGTTTCTGACAGCATAGGTTCTGGTAGCTTCTTATTAAAGTCAATTAAATAGTACCCTTCTCATGTTGTGCTTTCCTGACTGAGAATTCCTGTACACTCTCAGGTATTTTTATCCAAAGGACTTTTTTGAAGCCCAAGACTACATTTTTTGTCAGTGACAATCCTTTGGCAGTAAAGAATTTCTATTAGTTCTTCACAGTTGTAGAATTTGGCTGAGAAGTCAGTGTCTAATGGTTGTGTCAACATATAACTACACGAATCACATTGTTGCTATTGTCCTGGAGCAGCAAAGAATTGTAGAGCAAATTAATTTCCTCATTTGTAAGTGCTTAGGATTTTAATTCAGCATGGATACTCAGAGAAGTAGAAGGAACTTTGCATTGTCCTTCAAATAAACATTTAGTCCCAGAGAATGCCGGTAGCATTGTGGATGTTACATGTTTGCCTTATCTGTCCTTGGCTGATAATAAAGGAACAGACCTCTAGAAAGCATAATTGTTGTTATGGAGAGGAAAAAAAAAAAAAAAGCTGCCACTTTCTTTTAGTCAGATTAAAAAGAAAAAAAATTTAAAAACAACTTGCTTCTGAAATTGTTATTAGCAGGAGAAAAAGTAAGAAAGGTACATTTTCCCCTTTTGCATCTCTCCGATCACTCAACATGTTCTACTTGTTTTACTGGAGAAATCATTTTATTAGCTAATTTTGTTTAGAACAATAGCTGATGGGAAGCTGAACTACAAGTTCACTGCCCTTGTGCCTGCTCAGGATGTCCACCACGTGCAGGCAGCCTCGCAAGCCTTCCCAATAGAGGGCATTTCTGTCCCTGACCTTTGCAGATGTTATGCTGGGCTATTTTTGTTGGTGATGTTAAATTAGGATATAAATCGGAAAGGAACTTGTTACCATGAACTTGTTACCGTGGTCGTACTTGTTACAGTACGATCTCTGTGGAAGTTTTGTCTGTGGTCCATATCTCAAAGCCATAAAAAAGAATCTGACTGATATGCATTGGAATTAAATTAGACATTAAAAAAAAATAAAATTTACAGTAATCTCCTCTTTTTCTTTTTCCCTTCATTCTTTTTCCTCTTCTCTTGAAAGTGAATTAGGACTCTTTAAATGTCTTTTCCTTATTACCCATTTACTAGTTCAAAGAGATGTGCTGATTTGTGTTTTATTTAGCTTTATTTATATAAAAGTTTCTTTATTAAGAAAAACTGTACAAAATATTATTGTATACTAGATAAATGAGTTAAAATGGCTAATGCTGGCATAGTTTTGCAAACAAAGATAGATGTATCTTGTTGAAAAGGACCTCAGAAATGTTGGCTGAGAAAGGGCCCTAATAATAGAAGTAATCCCTGCCCCTTTCTCTGCTTTTAAATATTTACTCCAAGACATTGTGGATAGATTACAATGATGAAAATATATCTGTCTCACAGTGCCATTACCTTAGTTAATTGAAGACTATGCAAAGTATATGAATATGACAGTAATATTTATTGTCCTCTCTTTGCTGTGAGGAGGTACTGATATCTGCAAGTTTATACACACATATATGCTTGTATCTCTCGCTATATGTATGCATACATACACACAATTGTTTGTTTCTTGATGTTAAAACAAGATGGTCTAATCCCCCAGGAAAAGACACTCCCTGCAGATGTGCTCCCTTTTCATGACAGAAGTCTAGATGATGGGGCAGAGAGGGGATGGGAGCAGTGCTCTTTGGCATCTGCTTTCTGCACAGCTGGACAAGTGGATTTCTCAGTACTGTGGCACCATAACACATTTCAGAAACAGTAAAAATCTATTGTGAGGACCACTGGGATTTGAGAGGTCAGCATAGAGAAGTGAGAAAACTTTAGACAGTTCAGATCTGAAGTAAGCCTTTAATTAACAAAGCTTTTTAGAAGTTTAGAACTGGAACTAGTCTTATTTTTCAGGAGAAATGAATGCATACAAATGCTAGACTGGAAAACCATCTCCGCAGTTTTGTAAAGGGATACGATCTGTGTCTTTTCTAACATCTCTGTCACACTATCAGCCCTTTCTTAAGGAAAACCAGCCATTGGAAAGCTGCCAAATCTCAAATCAACTAGCCCAAAAGAAGCAGTGGTAAATTAAATGGCAAAAATATTTTGCTGTTACAGAGTTTCATTTTGACCTTCACCCACTGTTTAATTTTCCTCCTTGTTTCTCAGTGAAGGTGAGGAAGTAATCTTTTAATCATATTCTGGATCAACTCAAAATAAAACCCCTGAGTCTTACAGCATGCTATTTGTTACTCAGTAATGTAAGCATTGCTAGCTTCTTTTCTTAGTTTTGTTTATCCTTTCCAAAGGAAAGGTAACAGAGCTGGAAACAGCAGTAATGGTCTCAGTAATATTCTATAAAGAGATAATATAATCTGCTACACTTTCAAAGAATTAATTTGTATATACATTTAAAACTGATGTTTACTTCCTAAGTGTTTTTGTCGGGAAGGAATTCACATTTAATGTGTTACCTACCGCGAACATGAAATCTATATCAGCATCACTACCATGCTGGTCAAAATCCCTCTTCTTATAAATAAGGTATACATTTAAATGAATGACTATGCATTTCTCTGTGCTAAACTGCTTATTGTAGAACTGAACCTACTTCATCAAGTTAGTTGGATTGCTAAATGCCACTGGTGGGAAGAAATGTGAACTCTCCAGAATCATCCAGGGTAAGAATCATCTGTCAAATTCAACCTAATTAAAAACTGACAATCCAGGCTGAATTAGCCACCTAGACTCAAGTGGTAGAAACAAGCTTTTCCCAAGAGTAAATCATGTTTAGGACCGATGGGATAAAACACAATGGGTGAATGCCTGGGTTTTTTATCTTTGTGTGAGAAGGCAGATGATGTGATTTGCTTGAACTTCGTTTCTGATTTAAAAGGGATTCAATGGCTCAGATAATCTGAATTTTAAAAATTCTACCCTTATCTATTACAATTTTTCTGACAGCTTTTCTCTCTGTACTATGCCATGAACTTCTCCCTCTCCTCCCCTGTAGGTTATAATACTGATGGAGCAGTAATTTTAGATATTTTAACAAGATCAGTGATACTGCATTGCAATGCCAACACCAATATTCATGTGGAGATGCTATGTTTTTTCTTCTGGTAACATGCTCTCTCAGTTTCTCTTTGTGGTTTCTTGGAATATGGTATTTTTTCTCTATTTTTACAAAATGTAAAGTGAAGTTTATGTTTATGAACAGAATCTTGGAAACCAGAGATATTTATCTCAGAAGTCCAGTAAGGGCACCGAGAGGACAAATGAACATTTTCCTGAGGGTAAACATGAAGAATCCCACATTTCTGGCAGAGTGAGCAGTTCTGGTTTTTGCAGTGGTCAGCCTTGAGGTGGATCACCAGTAAGGTGCACCAGCTCTCTTTGACAGCTTTCTCCAGCTAGAATTCAGCAGATTCCACCTGTATTTCTCTCATAAATTGCAAGACATATCAGAAGATAGAGAAGATGTTTAATCAGTGGTGGTCGGGGTCAGATGTGAAGATATTACCAAAAGGAATATCTTTCCCACATAGTTTTTGCATCCTGTAGGTTTCAACCAAAAATCTCAAATTACACAAAACACAAAATCAAACACAAAGTCTAGGCCAAAATCTTTCCACTTACAACTAGGCAAACCTCATTGATTTCCTAGCCAAAACCTGATGTTGTGCAACCAAAACCATGAGACTCTAGCAGCAGAGAAAACAGGAAGACCGTATATTTATCCACAGACCACTGCTTTCCTAGTTTTATACGCCAAGATTATAAGAAACTGATAATGCCATCCAAGTCCCTTTAGTTTTGAATGCATTATTAACTGCATATCACACATATATTTTAGATCTTTTGTAGGGAAGCAAAACTTTTAAAAAGTTTTAAATGCTACACTGAAATAGCATCTGTAGAAGTAAAAATTAATTTGATCAAGACTTTTTGATTTTTTTTAAGGAAAACTGATGCTATGCTTAAATTAATTGGCTGGTATCCTCTCACAAAATTTCAAGTTTCTCCTAATTGAACTTTTTTAGTCATTTAACTGCAGAAGCAAACTTTTAACAGAGGGAGTTAGGATGCTGTAGCTATATAATAGAGCCTATGAGGCAGCCTCTCAGCTCCAGAAGTAGTAAAAATTATGCAGAGCTACCTCACTTTTGCAGGCAGCTTTGTGAAGCATCTCTTACTGGAAGGAATTAGGCTTCTGCTCTGGGACACTCAGCAGTCACAGCTGGGAACTGGGATGTTTCAAAAAGTCAGTAGGAAGTGTCCAGACTGACTTGAGTACATGTTTCAATGACATAGTTAAGCAGGATTTATAAGGATTTGGCCTTCACAATCTGAAGTTTATCTGTCTTCAGTTTTTCTGCCTCAGCTACAGTTTTCCATCGAGACTGTTTGTGTATTCTGCACCATATCACTGTTGGAAAAATCTAATGTATTCTACAGACCAGAAAGTGTCTTCCCTATCTGCAAGCACAGAGACTAGAAATACTAATTTTCTAATTTCAATTTGTTCTGACTTGCCTTGGAGATAGGAACTGTATTTTCACACAGAGATTCTCATAGAATTTACTCTTCCGGTATCTTGTACTTGGAGTCAGATCTCCTAAATCTAAGGAGCAGGCAGAGACCAAAGATGCAAGGTGCTGGAAGTGTTTTCCACTTACCACCTACCATCCCTGCCTTGAGTGTAAGTAGCCATACAGGTTGTCAGCCTAGAATACAGATGTTCCTGATCCATTCATCCATTATTTTAGGATTACATAATGGTTTGAGTTGGAAGTGACCTTAAAGATCATCTTTTTCCATCCCCCCTGTCATGGGTAGACCAAGTTGCTCAGAGCTCCATCTAAACTGACCTTGAATACTTCTGGGGTGGGGTGTCCACCCAGCTTCTCTGGACAACCTGTTCCAGTGCCTCACTACCCTTTATAGGAAAGAATTTCTCTCTAATTTCTAACCTAAATCTACACTCTTTCAGTTTAAATCCATTAATCATTGTCCTACCACTACAATGCCTTATTAAAACTCCCTCTCCCTCTCTTGTAAGCCCCCTTTAGATGCTGGAAGGCTGCTACAAAGTCTTCCCTGAACCTTTTCTTCTTCAAACAACCTCAACTCTGTCATCCTGTCTTCATAGGACAGGTGCTCCAGTCCTCTGATCATCTTTGTGGCCCTTTTCTGGACCTACTCCAGCATATCCATGTCTTATGCTGGAGGCCTCAGAGCTGGATGCAGTACTCCAGGTGGGGTCTCACAAAGCAAAGTAGAGGGGAAGAATCACCTCCACCTACTCACCATGCAGATTTGGATGGAGCCTAGGACATTGGCTTTCTGACTGACAATGCTCCTTGCCAGCTCATGTTGAGCTTCCCATGAAGCAATACCCCAAGTCCTTCTCTCCAGGGCTCATCTCAATTCAATCTCTACCCAGCCTATTTAATATTTGGGTTTGCCCTCTTGCAGGTGCAGAACCTTCATTCAGTAGACAGGACATTAGGTAGAGATTTTTCTTCCCTGGAGAAACATTTCCCTGAAGTGATAGACGAGATTATCTTAAATCTCTTTTCTGGATCTCAGGTCTCACACTAAGGACATTTAGGTGCAAAATTCATGTGCTGAACTCTATTCTGAAGCAGATGCTGTCTGTGAACACCAAAACATCTTGTTGTTCATGGCTGTGGTGCACTCAGCTTAGTGACTGAGTTAGTCCTTTCCAGTCCTATGTTCCTAGAATAGCTTGTCAGCACAGAAGCAGTATTTCCTTTCTTTCATCCTTTTTTTTGTGGTGCTCAAGGATTTTTCATAGTACTCTCTGCATTATCTCTGAGAAGAAGCTTAAGTAATTGCTGGTGCCAGGAGCATTACCAAAATGTAAATAAAAAGATGATCCTGATATTTCCTGGAAATCTCTTCCTAACATCCGAGTGCACAAGTAACACTCAATTCACTTTATATCACAGCATAGCCTGATTTGTACAAGCCTTGACAAGCCCAGTCATTGTCGTGTGACCCGAATCTTTGAACCAACCCGAGGTCTTCACCCCCACACCAGCCCACTCCCAAGAAAAGTGTTGCACATCATTAAAGGCTTAGCAAAAATAAAGTTCTCTCATGTTCTCAGCCTTATCTCATGGACATCAGAAGATGAAAGGAGAGGAACAGCCCTGACACCAGGCAACCTTCCCTGTGTGGGAGGATGCCAGTGGCCAAGGTGGCTCGGCACATACACAGTGACAGGAAGAAAACTCAGCAAGTGCAGCTCTCCAGGCCCAGCCAAGCATGGAGAACATGAGCCACGAATTAAGATGCCAGCCAGTGCTGCCTCCCTTTGATGTCATGCAAGACAGGAGACATCAGCATCGGGTATGCAAACATGAAAGTCAAATACTATCAATCACAAGGGAGCAGCTGCCTCAGCAAAACAGATAGAGTGTGGGTTTCCATTTAGCCAAAACAAATACTATCTGAGAGAAAAGAAATAGCTGCGGATGTACCTAAGTCACAGCTGATCTCATTATGAAAGATAGGAGAGAAAACACAGAAAAATGTCAGATACACATTTGATCAAGATTAATTACAACAAAGATGTATGTAGAAAAATGAAAGGTATTTGGTTTTTTTTTCCCTTTCTGTAAGTTTCTCTGAGAGTTTATTAATCATAGCAAGAAACACACTTTCTGAAAAGCTCCACATAATTACTCTGCAGATGTAGATTTCATTTTTATTATCACTTCAGATGGGTTTGCTGAATGCCTCTGTTATAAGCATTAAAACCTAGATCACATCAGTACCCAGGGTTGGGAATTATGGATCCCTCACATTTGGTGACTGTCTTGGGGCCTCCTGGATCTGCAGAGTAGATGTGGAGAATTTCACACATTCTACAAAGGGTAAAGTGAGCCAAGGAGTGGAGGCTGGAATCAGGTTGGAAACCCTGACATTTTTAAATCCATCTGCCTCAGTTGGCAGAACCACTACTCCAGCATGATGGCACACTTTAAACAGAGATGTCACAGAGCCAGCATTAGTTTAGCTGACTTCTTGTCTTTACCCAGGCAGCAGCTGATCCAGGAAAGCTCTTCATTCAGGCTTACCTATAACAACTAAATGGTCTACAGGACTACCTAGAATTCATCAAGTGCTCCAAATCTGTAAAAATCCTTCTGTGAATGACAGTTCCATGGGATAAATGTTTACACCAGTGTGTTTTTCTGAAAGAAGACTATAATATGTTTATGGAGGACAGTGACTTCAGTGAACTGGCAGGTCAAGCTCTGATAGAAAGTCCATAGGGCTGCTCATCTCAGTGGAGGAGTCAAGACCAGTCAGAGTGAAGAATAAGCATAACCTGTCCTCTATCTATTTTTTGTCTTCTCAGAAGCATAAGATTGTAATTAAGATTTTACATTAGTACTGAATTACTCTGAGCAGCTAGTGCTTTCATCCAGGCAATAAGTGGAACAGCAAACATCATGTAGGTGATACACAGCATATGTACATTTGGCACTAAAAACAGCACCATGTTCTTTTCAGAAAAGAATCTTCACTAGAAGAAGAATTACTCTTTTCTCTGTGTAAATTTTTATAGAATGCCTGTATAGAAGTTGAAAACAGGTGACGAGATATCTCATGGTATATGTAAGAGCTGTCAGCTGAGATTTAGACCCCTGTTCCTGCATTCATTATTGTCCATGGATTTCTTTCCTGCTTCACACCATTTTGCCTTGATGTAAGACTGCAGAGAAAAGCCAGACAGAGACTGAAACTGAAATCAGAATTCTGCGGCATTCAGATCACATTTACGGCTGTTTCAAATCACAGCAGCCCATCTACCCAGTGACACAGACCACAGAGAACGTGAGAGTCTGTCTTTTTTCTCCTTACTGGTGCCCCATTGACAACTACATGCTTCCTTTCAAAGCCCTAAGCAGGACTGGCTTCAATTACCAAGTGCATTTCATACTGTGTGACTCCCACATCACTTACATCCTGTTGGAAGGATGGACTTGTCATCTTCAAGTAAATATTGCGACTGCAGGAAACAAAGCTTCCTGAAGGACAGCCCATGGCCCTGGAGCTCACTCCTCGAAAGGCACAGGAACAGCTCTACCACAGCAAAAGGCAGCAAGGTCATTCTTTTTATCCCACTGCTGTGGCAAGGAATTGAGGACAGAAGCAGCTTCTCAAATAAATGGATAAGAAATGCACAGAAACATGGGGAGATGTATGTTTTCCTAATAGGTATACAAAGTGAGCAGTTAATATAACTTGGCCTTTGTAGACATGAGATAGTCACACACAAAAAGTAAAAGGCAGGGTTTTATTCGGTCTGAGATTTGTTCAGCACTTCATAATACCACACAAATTACGTGTTACCAGTTCCTCGGCGGTCAGGAGCATGGGACTTCCTTCAGTTTATGCTTGCTTAGCTCCCTTACTTTGGATGATAGTTTTTCTTGTTCCCTTAATTCTCAGTAGTAACATAGACTATATAATGTTCAGATGCTATAAAATACTGATTATTTTTTTAGTGTGTAAACTAGGTGATTTCCTTTTCAAGCTGGACTTTATAAAATTGTAATTCCTAAAAACCATTTGTTTTCATCTTTTTTCATTATTTTTGGTCATCTGAGTATATAATGATGAATTACCCTAATAGATCATTAATGTTGTTTATGTTCTTGAAACCAGCTGAAAGCCCAAATTCCTTTATTTTTCAAAGAAAACAGGATAATATTTATGGTGCTGTATGCTGTTGTTTTATATTTCTCATTATATTTCTTATTCTAAAAAGTAAGACTATTCATATACTTTTTTAAGAAAAAAAATATTTTTAAACTGCAAATTTTTAAGGATAAAATTTTTTGTGCTCTTGTATGAACAGACCTCAAAACAGCAGAGATTTTATGTCTGTAGAACAGCACAATCCTACATGTGGTTCCATTTTAGGATACAGTGGAACAGGTACTTCACAACTATGCAGATCCTTTAACTGTGAGCAGCAGAGAAGAGCATGAAATACTATAGAAACTGTCTGGAGAGTGATGCCCTCTTCACCCATTCATTGCTGGTGTAAGTGTGATGGTTTTCCCCAATTTCTGTGACAAGCATCTAGGAAGACCCATCACTTGATTTTTTTAATTATGAATTGAAAAATGAGCTGCTTCTATGTTTTTGTGCACATCAAATATACAGTAAATTATGAGCCATACAATCCCATTTTGAGGATTTGTTTTTTAGTGAAAATATAAAACATACAAAAGAAAACTACAACTTTTTCCCCCCACTCCTCTAAAATAGATAATGTCTTCTGGTCCACTTTATTAAGGACATAGTAAATATATATGACACTGAACAGCTTCAAAATGGAATGCAAACTATATAAACTCATAGAATATCTCAAGTTGTAAGGGACCCATAAGGATCACTGAGTTGCATTGATCACATAGTTGCATTTCACCCAAGTATAAAGAAAATTTACTAAGTAGTTAACCTTGTTTTCATGTTGAAATACTAGGCATGACTTACATTGTAGTTTAAGGGGGTAGCTGCTGCAACTGGTGACACCAAATGCCACAAAATTCTCCTTATATTTTACCTCTCTTTGTAAAACTGGCCTTTTTTTGGTTGAAATATCTGGGTCTCTTTATAATGATTGTACAGGAACATCTAAATCCAGCTTCCTTTAGCCACACACAAAAGCAAATGGTTTTGTTAAATAGCAATGGTCATTTCAGAATGAATGATGATTTAAGATACATTATGTAATTTTTTTTTTCATGTTGTGCCATTTGGTCTCAGATCTGTGAGGAGTCTTGTGCTTTCTATGGAATCAATTAACCCTACAAGCCAACCATAATTCTAACCTCACACTTTAACAGAAAACACTAGAGTTCTTCTTTACTCACTTCTAAAGTAATGTGTGGCTTGAAATATGAACTTTGCAAGCCAGCTGGCCAGGATAGTATGATTTCCTCCATTCCTCCATCTTCATTGCTATATGAGATATCTGGATACCTGGAGCACAGCACATGACAGTAAATAATAGATGTAGGTCTGGAATACAGCAAGGGCAACCTTGATTTTCTGTCTCTTAGCACAATCAGACAGGAAACAAGAGCGTATGCAAGGAATTACACAAAACTGAAACTGAACATCTCCAGCCCAAAGCAAAAAAAAAAAAAAAGTGGCTTAAAAGACTCAGTCACACAAATATACTCCAACAAGGCACCAAAAGAAATTCTACCTAAGGGTGGTGGTTAAATATAAATTAGAAAACCATAGAAAACCATACCTGTGTACGTATACACACACACACAGACACACACACCCTCCTCTATCAAGTTATATGTTTGAACTAAACTGTTTCTGATTTTAGAATTCTATTTTCTCCTCCCTTAAAATTCTCAATTTTTTTTTTACCATGGGTATGTTTCCTGTCCTAGAAAATTGCATATAAGAGGAACCTGTGTATTTTTTTTCTTTTAAATTCCACCACTGAATTTCCACAAGGTGTTATAAATACTACAAAGAAAAAAAAAGACTAAAAATCAAAATCATCTTTGCCTCATCACACATCTCCCATGCTCTTTCCCCTAAACCCAGAGGAAAACTGCTAGAGTTTCATTATTTTCTTGAGAGGGATAATTATGCAGTTGCCTTCAGAAAAAAGGTGAAATACATTCCAAAAAAGTGTCCATCCTAGCCAGTGGTTTGCTAGCCATTTGATACTTTCTATGCTGGGCAGGACATATGCTATTTCCAGCCTGTCAACCTTGTCTAATTGCCATGATGACAGATTCACACTGGAGAAGAAATGTGGTTGTTCAAGCAGATGGTCCATGCCACTAAGCCAAAGCCAAACAACACAAGCCATCAGACCAGTGACTCTTAATCTTGGGGTTCAAGGACACTAAAATTCTACAGCCCTCTTCACATCTGGAGGAAATTAATCTGGTGTGGAGAGGAAGCGCCCCATTATCCACACAACACAGCCTGCTCAGCTGATGGGCTGGCAGCTGTTGGGGACTATGGCAATCTCACTGCAACTCTTCCTTCCTCCTGTGTGTTTGCAGGAAGGTTCATCCTCAGCAAGTGACTTTTTGTACTTCACCTACATTGAATAAATGCTCACTGTAGCTCATTTGGGATTTGCAGAGTATTTAAATCAAGTTATGGTCTATGGTCTATTTGTTTTAGTCTTAGGGAGTTTTTTCCCCCAGTCATTTATTTTGAAAACTTTTAAATATACAACAATTTAATTATATAAGAATATTTGTCATCTAAATCTCTTGTGTATCTTGTATCCAAGAGTTCATCCTCATTAAACACAATTAAAGATAGCAGAGTGAGAGAAGCACTTTGATTTCAGAAGATAAAATTAATTGTAACATCATAAACATAAAACAGGGAGACACATAGCAAGAAAAAGATGCCAAGGATGGATTCACCTGAATCTGACAAAGGTCAGTATAGGTGTGACTTATCACTTATGTCCTGGATATGTCACCTGAAGATCACAATTAAAAATTAATTTGACTCGCAATTTACAAGGAAATGGAAGCTGGGAGTTAGGAATGCAGCATGTGACTGCTACAATTACCTGAAAATAAATCCCCTGTATTTTTGTAGTCCACATCATGCTTTTTCTTCTTATCTTAGTGCTTTGGTTTGGTTTTTGTTGTGCTTGTTTTTTTTATGTTATACTGGTGATTTTTTATTGTTGTAGTGGACCATGAAGATATGTTTATTCAGAATATTTTATAGTTCCCAAGCCACTTCTTTATTGAATTTTATTTCATTTATGTGAAAATAGTATTTAATTTATTAATGTTCTCGTTGATAAAATCTTTCCATTTCCAAAATGACAGTGTTGTATGCAGTTCAGTTACAGAACAGAGAACAGAATGGAGGTGTCATGCCTTTGAATCCACTTCTCTGTTCATTGGTCTGGTGGAAAGAAAGTGGATGGTAACATATAATTTGTGGGATCATAAGACTCTTCCCAGTTCTTTCACCTTGTTTTAGGTCTCATCACAGGACAGCATACCCAAATCCATAAACTGTTAATGTGGAGTCAAGCAAGGAAGGAGTTAATATCTGTGATGGGAAGAGTCAGCCTCAACTATCCCTGGAGCCACCTGGTACCTATTAAGGAGTAGTTATGAGAGACAGGTGAGAGATAAAGTAGGAAAGTTTTATAGTGTAGGGGAGAATGAGCTAGAGACAGAGTTGGGGTAGCTGTCGGTGCAGTAAGCAGAGCCAGGTGTTTGAAGTCATGGAGGGAGATTTATGGGCTCCTTCAGTAGACAAAAATCTCCTTTCTTCTTCCATCTGTAAATAATGAGATACTGATAGGGCCTAAACCAACTAAGAGCTCCTCTACAGAAAATACCAAAATATCGTGTAAGTGCCTAGGTACTTGCTTAAGCCTGAAGAAAGGATCGTGGGTTAATATGTACTTTATGCACTTCCTGGTCTTCCAGGATTCACCTTATGCCCCTGTCCCCATTTGTTGTTTGCCTTTGAGGGTTACACTTTAAAAAAGATTTCAGATATACCCTTGTGTTTCAAGAGATATGACAATTTTTAGGCGACAGATCTGGCCAAATGGTCCATTCATAAAGAAACATTTTATTTTTGTAGAATATTTCTTGCCTGAAAAAGACAATATATTTCTCAGTTTCTACTAGAGTAAGCTGAGTGTTATTAATCATTATTCCCATTCTTATGCTCTCTGCTGCTCCCCTCTCTGCCTCCTATTTCCCAATCCAAAATCTATTGTGGAAAGTATATAAATCATAGTGGATAACTACCTTCCATATGAAAAATTACTTTACAATTTAGTTGTTATTTCCTCTCCCAAATAATGTAAGCTTTTTATTTACAACACAGGTTGAACAAAAGACTGCTGGCTTATTTCTTAAAGGTCTTACTGAAGGACAGCAAAACATATGAAGTTTGAGTTGTGGGGAAAGGTGCTGGGTGCCAGCTTCTGCCAGGGCTCCTCAAGAGGCTCCATGGTAAGAGTAGTGTGACAGCTGCAGGTGAGAGGACAGAACATTTCTACAAACTCAGCTCTAACCTGCTGACTATATAGGAATCTCTATTCATCTTCCCTGAGCCAGTCTTTGTTACTGAGAATTTGGTAGGAAGTGGCCAGCTCAGCATGAATGTCCTTTTAGACTCCTGAGTTTTATCTGCTCGCCTTAGAAGCTAAAAACACAGGGCGTTGTGGTGAATGCATTAAACTTAAATTATAAGACATAGCCTTGCAGTTCCTTTCTGCATTCTCCTATCTTGGTCTTAGGGAATTGTCCTTGGGGTAATGATTAAAATGTAAATTCCAAAACTGATGTTTTTCTCTACTCGTTAACGCTGTAGAATAACATTGTTGTCAGATGTGCTGCTTTCTTTAGTGGTCATTTGGCAACAGTGACTGCCTAAACCACAAAACACAATAGTGGACGTGCTGGAACACTTATCTTTTCCCATGATCCTTTGTCAACCCATTAAATTCATACATCTTGGTGCCAGCAAAACTAGAATAATCTGGGGAATGGATTTTGCAACACAGTTTTTGAGAGGAGTGAGGGGAAGGGTTCAGAAGGTTAAATCTGTGCTATGCAAGTGCCCTGGCTCTTTTTCACTGCACAGCCAAAATATGAGGTTCTTCTGACAAGTGATTTTTATTTGAATTTTTTGACTGCTGTATCAGAGGAGATCTGCTCAAGTACTCTAGGGACCCCATTCCTTCCCCTTCTCTGTGCAGTTTTCCTGCAACTCATCAAAGCTTTTATGTTGGGGATTGGCTGAAATGATTTGGACTCTAATTAACTGAGCTAGTAGTAAATTAATTCAATGAAATTTTGGCGGTAGTTCTGCTTAATACTGGTTTAACAACTCACTGTTAACTTAGGTGCTTTCCGAAATGGAAAGTCTTAAGGGAGCAAGTGTTTAACTTTAGTGTGCTTTCAAAATCTTCCAGATTTCAGAGCTCAGCTCTTTTTCAGTGGTTTGAAAACACAACAGTGCATAAGCTGGCCTGATGGGCTGGTTATCAGTGACAAGGCTGAATGATGTACTTTCAGGAAATCCGAATACTCTATGCCTTGACCGCTCCATGCTGGCTACCACTACCTGTTTCAGCAGATTTCTTCCCCGGTCCTGCACAGAGCCCAAGGATTCAGCTGTGCCCTGCAAAGCTTCCTGTTTACAGCCATGCATCCTCCAAAAACAGAGTGCTCTCTGCTTCCCACATCCCAGAAGCCATAGACGGATCCCGTAACATCCTGTGCCTTTCCGTCTCACAGCACTGCTTTTTCTGAGAACTGCCGGGAGAAGTTGCTCACAGGATTGTTAACAATTGTTCATCACCTTTTGGATGTGTCAGACTGTTGAGTACTCCAGACCCACTGGGCTTTGCAGACAAGGAAACAAAATCAACAAAGCATTTGCCCTTTGTTCCCTCTGTATATTGAGTTCAGTGTGTATCATAGTGGGTAACATACTTCCTACATGGAGAAAACCCAGTGCCTTTTCATTTGAAGCTAAATGTTGTATGGCTTAAAGTGCACAGGCTGAACAGGGACACAAAGGTAGCTCAGTACCAAACAGTCCTGGCAGCTGCACAGTTTATCTCCTCCATTTGTCTCCTTGTGGTTACAGCCAAGGAATGTACATTCTCTGGCTGCCACCTCCAGTGCTCTCTCCTCAAGGAGAAAAATGTCCAGTCTCCAGCTCCCTCTAAAGAGGAGCCCAGATTAAGACTTCGTTCCTCTCATTTCTCCCTCTGCCCTACAATGCACTCCTGTTGTCTTCAGTGGTTACTTAATAGCACTCAAGAGAGAATGACCAGGAATGATAAATTGGAACATGAAGAGTGAAATCCTCCCTAGTGAGGAAAAATAAATTGCGTTCATGGATGCCTTTGTTTGCTGAGGACTGCCTACACAGGCATATTTTGGGCCATTGAAAAAATAAAAAATAATAATTAATTAAGCATGCTTTCTTTTTTATTTTTTAAGAAGTAAATGGTCATCAGACTGTGGAGCTCAAACCTGATCTCAGCCTTACATCCACTTTTAGTAAAAAGAAACCTGGTGCCATGAGCAGTGGCCTGTGCCACCTCCTGCAGCATTCCATTCATGGGGATGATTGGGAACTGCTCTGGTTCTATGCCTGGTCCAGCTATAGGAGAATGCTGAGGTGCCAATGCCTGTGTGGGTGTGTCACACAAATCTCACAAATAAAAGTCAGAATTTTGCCTCAGTGTGCAAATCTAGATTTGCCATGTAGTATTAAGATGACATGAAGTTTGAAATACATACTGCTTCTGTTTAAAGATTACCTCTATTTAAGCCTTTCCAAACATATTTGGAATTATAGATCACAACTTTTCCATTGTTCTTGAAGTCAAAACAGCAGTAGCCACAACCATGCGCAACACATTATTAAAAGAAAAGGACAAGTTTAAACTAGTTCTATAATTGCATGCTACTAAGTAAAAGGTATACTTTAAAAATTCTTTCCAGCATGCGAAATGATACAACAGAGGGTAGAATTTTACATCAAAAAAGTTGCTAAAGCCTTAAAGACTATCCCTACTGGAGAAAAAAAAATATTCTCATATAAATATAAAGAGTTAAATGCTCGACAAAAAAGGTTGAATAGCCCCTAAAATTATAGCTGAAATCAAATTCTTCAATATAGAGTTTAAATTAATTCAATAAGAGTGGAAGTGCAAGTTAGCTGAAAACCTAGTTTTCTTATTCCTTAAGTAAAGTCAGTAATAAATCAAATAGTAAACAGATCTTCCTTCCTACATGCATTGTCAAAAACAGGCAATCAACACAGAATTTGTGTGAAATAGGGCTTTGGGAGAAGCTGTTGCCAAAACTCATTTACTGTACACATTTCTTAATTTTTTCCCCATCAGACTGGAATACACATATGACCTTCTCACTGAAGAATTATTTACACACATGTATAATGTCAAACAAAAAGAAACCCAAAGGAGCAATGCAATAACCTGGTACATGCCTCAGAATTTTAATGCATCTTTCTTGAATTAGTGTATGTATGCAGTAACTTTGTAGGAACAAAACCAGAAACTTTGCTTTTTAAAACCTCATTTAGTTGATTGTTGCAGTGCTGGCACACTATCATAGAACCATAGAATAGCTGCAGCTGGAAGGGACTTTTAAAGGTCATTTAGTGTAATGCCTGTGCCATAGGCAGAAGCATCTTCAACTAGACCAGGTTCCAAGCTTCTCAGGGCTCCATCTAAACTGACTGTCAGTGTTTCCAGGGATAATGGTTCAGGGCAATCTGTTCCAGTGTTTTACTACTCTCAAGGGAAAAACTTCTTGCTTACATGTCGTCTGAATCTACCTTCCCTTAGTTTAAAACCATTGCCCCCCATCCTATCACAACAGGCCCTGCTACAAAGTTTTTTCCCCATATTTCCACTCAGTCTCTTTTAAGTACTGAAAGGCCAAAATAAATTCTTCTAGGAGTCTTCTCCAGGCTGAATGACTCCAACTTTTTCAGCCTGTTTTCATAGCAGAGCTGTTCCAGCCCTATGGTAATCCTCCCCTGGCCTTCATGACCTGAGGCCGACTGAGTAGTCCAGATGGGGTCTCACCAGAGACAAGTGAAGGAGGAGAGTCACCTTCCTCAACCTTTTTGGTCACACTTCTTTTGATGCAGTCCAGCATAAGGTTGTCCTTCTGGGCTGCAAGAGCTCATTGCTACTTCATGGCTAGTTTTTAATCCACCAGTAGTACCAAGTCCTTCTTGGCAGGTTTGTTCTCCATCCCTTCGCCCCCCAGGCTGCAATGATATAACGTGTTGCCCTGACCCAGCAGCAGGACCCTGTACTTGTTCTTGTTGAAATTCATGAGGTTCCCATGGATCCACTGCTCAAACTAGTCGAGGTCCTTCTGGATGGCATTCCACCCCTTTGGCATGTTAGCTGCACCACTCACCTTGGTGCATTTGAAAACTTGCTGAGGGTGCACTTGATCTTGTCATCTACATCATTGATGAAAATATTGAACGGTAGTGATCCCAATATGGACCCCTGAGGGAAACCTCTTGTCACCAACATGCATCAGGACATTGAGCCATTGACCACTACAATCTGGATTAAACTGTCCAAACTGTCCCACCAACTGCTTATCCACCAAGCAGTCCATCCATCAAATACATATCTCTCCAATTTAGAGAGTAGGATGTTGTGGGGGACCAGAAATCCAGATATATGACATCCATAGCTATCAAACTGCTATCAAGGAATAGATTTAGTGTCATATTTCTTGTTTGGTGTTGGGTCCTTGATATTACCACTGGCAAGGCAAAGCTTATTTTCCAGAAATTATTTTGGATGGGAATGTTTCTTTGTGCTTGGAGTGAACTTGGAATGTCAGGTGAATATTCTGCTTTACAATGGCATATTTGACAAACTGCGTGGCTGAGGTATATATATACATATATATATTTATTCCTGTGAGAACTGCTATGTGATTTCCTTTAACTGGGTGCAATTATCTTGTTGCTAGATCATGGTAACAGCAAAGATGACTCAAGTTCCCTGTGAATTTTTCTGTGACAGAGTACCCTAGGTAATTCAGGAAAAGTCCAGCCCAACCGCATCCCACAGCTATTGTGTGATTGTCACTGAGTCAACAAAAGGGTTGACCCTGAGTGGAAATTGCATGAGGCCAAGATAAACTTATCAGTCTCAATAACCTTCACACTTTTTTTTCTTCCTTCCTTCTATTTCATCTCATGCTAGCTTTACTCTGTCGTAGCACAAATGCATTGTAAGCCACTGTGACCTTCCTTTCCCTTTCTAAATTTCATTAGTATATTCCTTCTTCTATCCAAAACTTTATGGACACTGTGAAGCTTTCTACAACAAGCCCTCAGAGAGGTATCACTGCATTTTGGCTTTATAAAGGATGGCATAGATACCTGCAGGACTACAAGATGGTGCAGATTGGCACCTTGGGAAGGCTTGTCACGTCTCAAAAAAAAAAACTTTGATAGACACCTACAGCCTCACTTTTACTGCCACGGGTCAAACTCTAGGTTAGGGCAGATTACTTCATATTTGTCACTCCAGATCTCAAATTCTGTCCTTTTAATTAAAAAAAGACATCTTTGCTGCTCTAGCAGCTGCTCTACCCATTTCTGTGATCCTCTCTTGTCTTGTGAGTCCTCAGGCCATTTCAAAGCCTTAACCATTAGACAGCAATTATTTCCATGCTTCAGCCACTACCTTATTTTTAGTGGGGACAAAAGCCCAAACTAAAATTTCATAAGAACCATGGCAATTTTCACAGCTTGACCTGGGGTTAGGGTTCTAAGTGAACTTAGCTGTGTTTACTCATGTTCTGGTATGACTACACTGCACCCAGCTGGGTGCTGTTCTTTCTAAATCACATCAGTACCAATTGCCTGACTCCTTCATTAATGTTACAAACACTTCAACAGGTAACTTCAATATCAGCTATGAAACTATTTGAGTTTGAATTATCCAAGAACTTCATGGATGGTCCATTAGCACATACCAGAGACTGTTCACTGTCTTCATAATGTAAAAAAAAAAAACCCAAATACCCTGAAATGGAACAATGAGTTTTGTAGTTTTCAGCAACACAAATTATGTTCAAAAGGTCCTTTTAACAAACAAGCAAACAAACAAAAAGATGTGTAGAAATGAAGTTACACATGACTCTACCCACCCTTTTCCCTTTCAGCAGACAGTGCAAGCTTCATCCCAGCATATGCCCAGGGCTAACAGGGCAACATTATTTGTGCTCTGCAACATTATTTAAGCACTGCCCTTGGAAGAGGTGATGTCTTTGGAGAATGGCTGTCAGACTAAGGTCATGTCTGCACATCTCTGCTATTTGCCTATGTGTCACTTTCAATTAAGGAATATGGAAATAAATGCCAACATCCAGATTTACATTTCCTCTATCTCTGCTAAGCAGTTTATTTTGTTTTAGATTATGTTTGTGGACTTTCTGACTGCTACATTTACCATAGCTGTATGCTAGCCTACAGAATTAAACACCATGTTTTGTTGAAAATTCTGGACATCCAATAGACAACATTCATGACATTTTAGAATCAAGTGATTAATTAGGCAACGATTTATAAAATGTAGATAACCAAAATGTTTCTTATTAATTTACCACTTTCATACAAAGTTAGTGGTGTATTTAACAATGCTGGGTAATGGTTGGACTCAAAGATCTTAGATGTCTTTTTCAATGTACATGATTCTATGATTCTAGTGCAGTCCTTTCACATCACAATATAGATAATGGAAATTCATTTCCAGAAACTTTTCCTTCTTTCCATATTGTAGAAACACTGTTGCCATTTAAATTGAGTTTTATTCAATTCTCTTCTCTATAGATCACAGTGAGACCTACACTTAAAATATAAATATCATAACCATATTAAGTATTTTTGCTCCTCAGTTAAGACTGTTTTACTGCAGAATCACTAGGCAAGACAGGATCTGAATTGTTTTGGGTTTGTTTGTTTTTGTTTTTTTGTGATTTCCAGCAGCTTCCCAATTTCTCTCAAGACAAATGCAATATTTGTAAGTCTTGTGTTTTACTGGGGTAAGTTACATCATACTGACAGCCTATTGTCCCTTCTACTTGTCAATGGACCCTGGTGATTTATTATTTCTCTCTCTTTCTATACTTGAGGCAAGTTTAGCCGAGGACTGTGCTAGATTACTCATAAAAATTCCATGACAGCAGCTCCCAAGGTGAAAGAGTCTCTGTGAGACATTTGTCATACAGAATGCCTGAAGACCAGAGACTGTGACTAGGGAGACAAAAAATGTCCCAAGTGTGAAAGCAGGTGAATCAAAAATCTTGTCCTGAACTTTCCCTGCCATGCAAGCAAATATCAGCCAGACTAATCAGATGGGAGCATTGTGAGCTGTAGGAGAGCAAGTGCAGCTGTGCTGGTGCTCTCCAACAGCCTGGCAGAGGGGAGGAATTCATCCAGATTAGTTTACTCATTAATTTCCTTTGTATTTCATTGCAATTCCCATTGGAACAGGAAACGCTCTATAGCTATCACAAAGAGATCTTGATTTATCATGTTTAAGAACAGGGAATGGAAGTGAAAATCAAGGAGTTGGGATGTCCAGGTAGAATGAGTGCACACAATTTGTCTCTGTCATCTGTACTGTGAGTTCGCTCATGCAAAGTATAACCATCCATGAAGGGCTCAACCCATGGAGAACACCATCCATCAGAGCTCCAGTATAATACAGTTTGTCTTGGAGAATCTGGTTTCTTTCTTGATTAGAATAGCATGAACAGAAGCTTAACCTTGTCCAAAGGCTGATATACTTTTCAAACTTTTCTTCCCTGTTTTCTGTTCTGAGTAACTGGCAAATGCTGAAAAACATAAGATAGGTAAATTCAGAATTTATAGCTGATTATATTACTTTCTCAATCTCTGCTGAAATTCTGAAAATTAAATGGTCCTAGAAATGCAAAGGCTGCATTGAGGTTTTGTTGCATTGAGGCTGTTTTCCTCTAAATCTGTGAATGGAGATTGCATAAAAATTGATGGAGTTAGATTAATCTAACAGCATTAAGGAGAAAGCCCTGCTAATCCCTCATGTTATTCACAGTATTAAAGTTAAAATTTTTAACTATTTTTGGATTCTATTAATGTCTCATAACCTGTGACAGCTACTTTTTTTTTGCATGACTGCTGAAGGAACATTTCCAGCATACATTTATATTAATCTTTTTTTTTTCCAATTTGTTATCAAATATATCATACAGAAAAATATTTGAAATCTGACTCAGTTTCTTTAACAATTTAAACCCCAGTGGAAGATGTGAATAAGGGATGGACAGCTGAGAAGTTGGTAAATCAAGCTACAATGATTTCAGAACAATATCACAAACTTGTATGATTCAATACTGAAAAGGTGACATAAATCTACCCAGCAGTGATGTTTTTCCCCAAAAAATTATGATGACCATTTTTATCTGTGGTCTGAATCTCTACCTTTCAACCTGCTTGTTTTTACAGAGCTACTGTGTTGTGACTTGTCTATGCCTCCAAATCAGCCCCCTCAGCCCATAACTCCATGGTATGGACACAATGGAAAAAAAAAAAAGGTACTACTGTGAGATTTTAGAGGCAAGATCTCCCCAGCTGAAAGTTAATTTGCCTCTTTCTTATTTTCTTACTCTGGTTTACTGCTATTGAGACAGGGCTACATGTTCTGCTGTGGAAGAGAGATGTATAACATGAAGTACTAAATCAGTTTTTATCCTGTACTGTTAAAAGCTTTTTAGATTTATTTACTCCCCACTGAAGTCACTGGGTGGTTTTCTATTGAATTCAATAGCTTTTGTATTAAGCCAAAATGAAGGAATGAAACAGTAGGACACTACAGCAGATACAAAGAGCAGGACAGTACATTAAATGCATGTGTTTTCTCATCACAATTGGTGTTTCAGGCTGTGTAATCAGTGCCTCTCCCCATATAATAACAAAAGATTTCTGGGCCTAGAAAAGATACATTATTTCACTGTTTTTTCTTCTATTCATTTATTTTTAGGTGTATCCAAATAGCACATGCCAAAAAGTGACGCAATTACTATGTTTATATAAATTCGGATAAATTATAAAAAAAATAAAATTCCTTGGTACTTTACAAAATAATTACCTAGCTTTTCCAAAATATTTAGGTACTTTCGATATGTATTATACCCTCATAGGAAATTGAATGCCAGCACGCATGTATATATTTAAACCCAAGCAAACATCAGAAGAGTTTGCCTGGATGGTAGTTCATATGTCTTAGTATCTGCTAACATTAGTCATCTGCACATTTAAGTTTTGTTAAATGTACAAACTATGTGACACTCCACCCTTGTTGCAACATCGACTTGCAACGTCCAGCATTTTTGTCCTCCAATGACTTACTGTCTTTCAGGATCTGGGATATCTGCATAGTGGGGAAAAAGAAAGGAAAGGGAAAAAATAATTACAATATTTTGTAGACACTGAAGTAGCTTTGTCAATGCATAGATTTTTATTTATTTAATTAAATTTACTGAAACAAAGTCAAGCCCTGAAAAGTTAAAAGCTCATCATGGTATATTTTTTTATAAATTCACCCTTGTTGCATATGTACTCCATAAAAAATAGTTTTACATGGGTGATCAAATAATACTCTTGTTTAATAAGACTTCCTTCCATTGGAGAGGATGGATGGTGGTCCAAGGATGACTGAGCTGTGAAGTGACAAGCAGAAGTGCTGCCTTCTGTCAACTCCTAATATCCATTGATTCAATCATTCATTCAAATGAAAGGAACTAAATCTTCCTGGGTACGTGTGAAACGAGAAAGAACTTCTTGAGTGCAATAGCACAAAAATGTGCTCCAGAGCAGAGGGCATAGAAAGAAATTAACCTAAGTGAAAATGTTTGGAGAGAAGAGAAAGGAAAGCTAAGATGCATCTCTGTGGAGTTAGTGCTGGGCCTGTGAGGCCTTTAGTTTGTTGTGAGTAGCTGTGATATATCCTGCCTCATTTCACTCCTAGAGGAAATTACAAATGCTCAAAAACCCCACAACAGTCACAAAGCATCAAATATTGAAAATCTGAGAAAACTTGATGCTTTCTGGGATATTTTCAGATCCCACTTAATGCGTGACTCATGATAGCAATTATCCTCTCCATGCTAGGGGTACAGTAACTAATTAAGTAGGCTCATGAAAGCACCTTCAGAATCTGGAAGGAAAGCATAATTGATGTGATTATATTCCTGTCAGGTTCTTCTGTCCAAAGCAAGCTTAAAACTGCTCAAGTCCACAATTCAAATGAATAGAAATCAAATGTCTGGGATTGGAAGTGGCTTAATGCAGTTTAATGCACCATTCGCCTTAAAAGATATTGTTCTTTGGAGGAGTCATTCTTTATATTTTATGATGTTTGGAGGCAGACCTGCCTAATGACTATAACTAAAACTTGTCTGGGTTATAAGTACAATTGAACTATTTAAATATCACTTATTGTGGGGGAAGACTGATGGCTATCTTGATTCACAGCCTGCCAAGTCAAAGTAAGTTCGAGATGCCGAACCTCCTGGAAACCACATAAACTGCACAGCCTGAGTGAACCCGAAGGACATCACCAACAAGAGCCTTGCTGGCACCCTCTCTTGAAGTCTTGAGTTCCTCAGACAGGATGATCAAAGCTCTCTCCCATGATCCCGATAGTAATTCAGCTGCTTTGGTAGCACACATTTACATCCTTCCTATGAGCTTTTGTTGTTGTTGTTGTTGCTGTTGCTTTTTCTTTTTCTTTGTTTTTTTTTTTTTGTGTGTTTCTTTGTTTTTCTTACAATCTAGTAAACAGGATTATAGAAAAAAAGAAAAGAATAAAAAAGGTGAAAAGAAGAAAAACAGAAGTCAGAAAAGAATCTAAGCTTTCCCAGAGAAAAGACTGCTAATAGAATTAATTTATTTGTACTGACATTGCATCAGAGTTATGGACTAGAATTTACTGAGTAAGGAGCTTACATGTGTCTGAGAGTTGCCCAGTCACATGTTTCCCTGTTGAACTTCTCTGGATGTGGTGCTGCAAGGAATGTCTTTTTCACATTGTGAGAAGACAGAAACTCACTGTTTCACTCTGGATGGATCTAGTGATTAAAGTCCTCCATCTTCTCAAAGACGTTTGCTGACATTTCAGTTGCTGAGGTATAAATGGGTAAGGGCAAGAAGCTCTCTTGCTTGGAAAGAAGAGATGATGTCCAAACACTTACTAAAAAAAAAAAAAATCTGTGATTCAATGTTTTGCTGAGCTGAGAATCCAATTAATATTTAAATAAAATTTTGTACATCTGTGATGGAGTGCAAATGTATAAATATCATGTTATGTATGCATATATGTGTGAGCACGCACCAAAATATTTAACTGTTTAGAATTTTTCAATGTTTTTTTTCTTTTTACTGTACAACCTTTTTTTTTGTCATTTAAATTTAATCACTTAAAGTAGGAAGACTATTTTTCATGCTCTCAGCACAAAACACAGACTAGGTTGTCAGTAGTATTAGAGAAGGTGATATTCTTTTCCTATCTCCACACACACTAACACTCACAATGTAATGACTTACTTTTAAAAAATGGAAGAGTACTACAGCTCATCTGAGACCTTTCAGAAGCAGACAACAACATTCTTGCTCAGTGTTCAGATCACAGGATCATGCTGTCACGTGCAGTTTATGTGGTTGATTATACCCGGATCACTTCACAACCTTCTGCCAAAGACCTTAAGCTTTTTTTAATGCTACTATTAAAGTTTTCCCTCTACTGCTAGGTTTCAAAGACTTAAGATTTTGAAATAGTTCCATTACAGATCTCCAGCATGACACTTTCCACTCTGATGCATGCTTCTGAGAATTAAATTATCGAAATAAATGAATCCTGCATGAGACGACACGTCTCGAGAGACTCAATACCATAAAAATATGTTTTAGCTATTTATGTTAATTGATTTTTAACCAATCCTTAAACATGTCTGCAATTGCTACTGTCTTCTCCTGGAAATTATAGCCTTCCTTCTGGCTAAACTATTTAGACTTTCAGAAGTTTGACACTAATTTCTCTGTCCAATTATTTTGTTCCCTGGCAGTTTGCTGTAAATTACTGAAATTCTAAAGCATGAAGGCATGTTCACCTGCTCAAAATGCTTCATCAGCTGAAAATATGCTGTGTTTTTCTTTTCAGTAAAATTACCACCTTTAGGGTAACAGCTAAGCATTCCTTTTATGTCTCATTTAAAGGTATAATTCTTCTTTTATTCATTTTTTACTGTATTCTATTGTCTTCCATTTTAACAAAGAAATTTAAATATAATTAACTGCACCATAAGAAAATGATATAGCACAACTGCACTTGGAAACAGATGAATCTTGTACCAGAACAAAAGTGTATTTCAAATTAAAGGAGGAGGTGCCTACTTATTATGGTCTTAAGTGCACATTTCATTTATTTTATGGAAAAGAAAATATCAGCCGTCTGAAGTCAAAGGGCAGTGATTTTAATCTGTGACTTTTGGTAATGGAGGTTGAGCTACTTAGTGCTATCAAGGGTATTTAGCTACAAAATTGCAATTAAATTCATAGGAACAGCACAGGTAAGACTTGTGCTTTGTATTCAGTCATAGTATCAACTGTAGGATCCTAAAAAACTGGAAAAGCTACTGTCAGCTTTGAAACTGGCTTAGCTTGTCCACTTACCTCAAGCCGTGTTAAGCAAAGGGCAAACCTTGACATAATTATTGTGTTTTCCATTTGGGAACAAAATGTGTAAATAATTCTGTGTCAGCAAAAAGGCTTTGTTCTTACAAATCTTTCCTGTCACTACAGCTGTAGTATTGATGAATTAAGAATGAACCATGGCGGGTAGGGGAGACAATCATTGTTTTACTGCCCTTAACATGAGAAGCAATATTCAAACAGGAATATGAGAATAGAAATATCAGAATAGAAAAAAGACAACGGAGAAGCTGTTGCAGACAGCTTCAACTCACAGTACAGTGGGTTATAACAATGATAATTAAAACTGATATCTGCAGAGCAGTAGTATGTCCAAAAGCTTTGTCCTGTCTTATGTCCTTGTTATCTTAGTTTTGAACATTTTGTCTTTATTCCTCTATTGCAAGCAGGGAATCCAGTGCAGGCAGGGGACACATTGCCCTAATAACTCCAGTTATTTTTGTAAGCCTCAAAGTGAGACCAGAAGACAAACATCCAGACAAAATAATAGGATTCTATCAAATTTGTCTTGATATTTTCAGCCCTCCCCACTTTGCTTCTGGAACATGCTCACATACAGTAGGCACTGATGAAATGGGGCCAAGACTTCTCTTGAACTCACAAAGGTTCTTATTTTTGATGTGAGTCAGTTCCCAGCAGATGTACCATAAACACTTCCACCCCACAGAAATCAGGGGGAGGTGAGCAAGGGCCACCAAGCAAGAAGTTGTAGGGAGGAATTAGTATAAATTCTTTTGTTTCCCTATGGGTTGATTTAACCAAGCTGTGCTCTGAGGAATAATGCTGCAATTTATTCACTGAGTCATTCAATGCCAGAAATTTGCCTTTGTTATTTATAAGGTAGGTAATGTAAATGCAATTTTCCTTGTGATAAAAATGAAATATTTGAGGAAAGGATATTTGACATTTCAAAGCGCTTTAGCTTATAAAAAGAATCTGAGATCTGAAGTGCTATTATTATGAAACATCTTTAAAATATTATGGATAATGTAATTTAAAACTTGATTCCAGTAAACTTTTCTGGAGATGAATGTTTATTGGGAGCTATATAACGCCCTATGCATTATGCTGCTGTGTATAGTCTTACCACACCAGAAGGGCAAAAGGGAACTGCTGGGGCTCCAATGGATGAAGAGAGACTTTGGAAGTCTGTGAAGCATAGGGAATGAGCCAAGGCACTTTGCTAATGCCATGGTTCTCGGCTCAGCTGAGGAAAACCAAGAGGCTGAGGAATCAACAAGTGCACTCTGGAGGGAGAGAACTGGAACAGAAACTAATTGTTAAATTTTATTTAATAAAAGGAACAAAAAGAGGTGCTACTAGAGGACCAACAGAGTTACTAAACTCATTCTATGTAATTGCCTTCACTGAGCAAAAAACTTCCTTAACTGGGATCATGTTGACTACTACCATTCCCAAACCTCAGTTTGAAGAATTTGGAAACACATATCTTTTAACTGGTCAAATAACTCATACAGTCTCCAAAATAAAAATTTGAAATGTGAAGAAATAAAGAAAATTAGTAAAGAGTTAAATCCGTTAAATCAACAACAACAAAATAAAATTACTGATGAGAAGATGTTCTCTATGAATTATCGCCCTTCTTTGTCTAGGATATGTGCAGGAGCAAGAAATATTAATGGACAGAGCTGTTCTATCCAAACATTCCCTTTCATGGCTCCATATTTTGTAGATAAATTAATTTTTTTAAAACAACTGTATGTCTTTAATTTCACAGACTCATGCTTTGAAAAGGAAAGGACCACTCATTTTAAAAATATTAGAAAACAGAAAATGAAGTTTTCTTAATCTCTACCTCCCTGCCAAATTATCATTCCCTCCTGAGTAGGAAAGTTCATTTAGTTAGTGATCATGAAATGTTAAAAAAAATGTTTTCTTTTAAGTCTTCAGGATTTTATCTGTCTCTCTAAACCACACACCCTGCTATCTTTGTCAAAGGGTACAAAGAGTTTTTAAAATTGCCCGAGCAGGTACCAAGGGAAAATGAAAATCTTTCATAATCCAAAAATGTCTCTTTTTGTTAGCATTTTGTGGACCAGATACAATTCTTTTAATAAATTTTCAAACCATCCACCAGTATCATTTAATATATTGCTATACATGTACATGTGTGTACGTGAATGTAGAGAGTATACACCAGAACTATCTGGAGTTTATTTGTGTTTTTTCTACAAAATGAGCAATCAATCAAAATATTTGTAAAAAGTAAAGAAGAATCAAATCTGAATTCCTTTATAGCAACCCAACAGTTGTGCAAATTATTTTTAGATTGCACACAATTCCTTCTCTTTGTTACAACAACTCAGGTGCCCAGGTTACTGACAAACAAAACTTGAAAGTGGTGACTCATTTTGACTCTAAACACACAGAGTTTACCTGAATCCTTTCATGTCTTCTTTTCCTACTTGTTTTTCCTCCACATTTTGTTTACCTGTTTTGAGATCTTTGTGTGAACAGTTCTGAACATCTTCCCGGGAAAGAGATGTCATAATATTCTTCCAAGGCAAAGTTCTCCCTTTCTGTTTCACTTTAGGAAGCAATTTGCCATCTCTTGTGCTCTCACCATAAAGGCAAATAGGTATGTTCTCTTTCATAATAGGAAAATACAGAGAGGTAAATTTATTCGAGTTCTTTGAACAAAAAACCTCCAGTTTCCAGCCTGCAGTTGACTGATCTTCTTCTCCAGCCTTCAGGTCTCTCTTTAGTGAACACATATCAGGTTCTAGGATCTTGAAGAAACTGATCACTGAGAATTAGGACTATGTCAGGAAACTCACACCTATGTCTACTCTTTAGAAAGGAATAACTTCCCTTTATAGAAAAGTATAGATGGTGTAAGGTATAATGGTACAAAAAGCTAGAGATGGACTGAGATTTTTATAAGGAGCGATGCATAATACGATGTATAGAAATAAATGTGAATACTCTTCTCTCTAAAGCTGCTGTCAAATAGATTTGTGTATTTATCTTTCATCACTCCCTGAACGAGCTTTGCAATGATACTTCATCAAGTGGTTGAACTGGGGGGAGTAAAAAATTTTGATAAAGAACAGTAGAGGAAACTCCCAGCTGTGAGCTTCACTTGGTGCACAGTTTTGAATCTCCCTGATTTTTTTTTCCTACTGTGAATCTAAAAAATCTTTTGGTGTACCCTTAAGATATTTCTTCATGGAAAGTAAGATTCCTCTCACCTAGCTCTAGCCATCTGAAACACAGGTCTCTAGTCTGAGAGAATACTTGAATGTTGTATTATGGACTGCAAGAAAGTCCTAATTAGCAAGGCTGGTACTAAAATGTCTGGAGCAGTTCTCCAGACATGCTCATCTTCCTGCATTGACTCCAGAGGGAGCTTACGTGATTTGTTCAGACCACACGTACAAACTCCACATGGCCGACATCAGGCCAGCCCCAGCTTGCAGGGTGGTATTCCAGACAAGGAATGACAGGGCAGAATCATCTTAAACCATTCCTCCCACACTAACCTGCTCTCATTGTACTCCTTTTGAGAGACACATCTCTCCTGCATGTTTTAGGAATCAAGGCGTATTTCAGTGAGAAGGACAGAAGTGCTCTCCCTCCTTTGTTCAATCAAAATGCCATAAAGTTCCAGAACTAACTTCCCACAGTTAGCTTTTAAGGAACAAACTGCAGAAGGAGAAATGATCATCAGACAGTTCTGCAGGAGACACCAGTTTGGAATTAAATAGAAGAGGTTGAAATTGTATGAGGAGAATTTTTCTTTTGAATTAAATAGCTACTTGTAAACTTACATGCCACTTTTGCAGTCTACACTGCTGTGGCACCCGTGTCCAAGTGAAATAAAAGTTATAAAAATCTCTTTATTCTTATTCTTTTAATGACTTTTAAGGAAAAAAATTGACTGTCTACAGAACAGTGTTGTGCAAAGACTGTGCTTGCTATAGGTTCTCAGTACCATCCAAATAACTTCATGAAATACCACACAAAAGCCAATAAAAATAAAGTTTGGAGCATTCAAAGACTCCTAAATTTAGATGTCTGTTATTTTAATCTCTTCTAGTTATCCTATGCTTATTTTAATCCTCCACCCATATCAGTTCTATTTTCATCTAAGCTAACCATGTAGCTATTCTTATAACTCTACCATTCTTCCCAATAAAATTGCTGTTTTTCTACTAGACAATCTGTTGAATATTGATATAACATAAGAGCTTGCAAGTGTTTAAAATACATTAGAATGGCTTGGGGTTTTCTATAATTTCAAATATTTAAAAGTGCTAGCCAGATTTACACATTAAGCAATGTGAAACCTTTACAATTATTTCAGGTATCCCAGATTCAAGTCAATTAAACTAGTTGAGAACTACATATTATTAGCTCTCACTCATGTGATGGAGTATATTTACTCCACTATTTAAGCTGAATGAGTTCATTAAAAGGCGCAGAACCAAAGCAAGGAAGAAATTCTTATCTTTTTTAACTAGCTTTGATTCTGAGTGGTTATTTTAACGTGTCCTTTTTCTTTCACTGCATGTTTAGAGACACCTCTCCTATGATGACAAAAGAAAAACATCAGGATTTCTTTGCTTTATGCTGAGCTACCTATTTCAACATCACATTAGTGGAATAATTTGCAGTAGACCTGTTGACTAATATACAGGTTTATGCCTGCTAGACGTGACAAACTGCAGGTGAGAAAACTGGCCCATGTCTTAAAAGAACATAAGATTGTTTTGCCATCCTTTTATGTATTTTGTCTACAAATCCTAGAATAAAGAATTATAAAACACCTATTATATCTGTGCAATTATTGTCATATAACTAGTACACTGATTATAGTTGGTTACTGAATTATTCATCCAAGTCAGTTGCTGGGTTTGAGGAGGGGCAGTGTAGGAGGGGCTGAAGAAAAAGAAGATCATGAGGGATTTTCTCATGTGCATGGTGTGAGCCTTCCTTGCAGCATCTCCAACTCTGCTCTGAAAATGTACAGATACTCTTCTGTTGGTCATGCTGCTAGAGGAAGACCTTTAAGCTAAAGCTGTACTCCTGTAGTATAATATATAACCCAAGATTGTGCAGGTTACCTTTCTGATTGCAGCTATGCATTCTAGTAAAGTAAAACCTAGGTTTCCAAAAGTATCTAAAATCCCACACACTTATTCAAATGATTTCTTGGAATGTTGCAGAAGAGATAAAGGTGATGTAAACTATCTATGTCTGATCTGAGGAACCTTTTCAAGAAAACTACTTTGTTTTACCTACTTGGCACTGGTCTAAAGAAAGATGATGCAACAGTCAATGAACAGACCCTAAGAAACTAAATCACATTCAAATTTTTTCTTTAAATTTTTAGTAACCAATTCTCCTTTTTTTCAATATTGAGATAATTCTAATAAAATTGTGTGATTTGATATTATTAGAAGGGAAACCTATATCTTCATACCTACTAGCTGCAGGAAAACCTGGTGCATTGCAGTTTCTGTTCCACTTTCCTTACCAGAAGGAGAACCTGATGAGCAACTTCCATTTCTCCCATTCCTTCTGCAATAAAAAGCAATAGTGACATCAGAAAGTCCCATCCTAATTGCTGCTGACTGTCCATGACTGCAGGACACCACATGAATCCTAACACATTCATTAAGACAGAATCCTAACACATTCACCCACATTCATGGGTAACTTTTAATATTGGTAATGGAGACAATTTCCCTAAAAATAGAAATATTAGTAACAATCCCTCACAGACACATGAAGGATATACATGGTACAGCACAATGAAAGAAGAATTTGACAGAATGCTATACTATGGTATAAGGTTTTTGTTGAGCTGTTCAGAAATTCTTTTCAGAACAAGAACATCTGAAATTCTTTTCAGATGTCTGTATTTTCATGGAAACAGTTTAATTTTCAAGCAAAAAACAAAGTTTCTGGAAACTGAAACAAAATAATTTTGTTTAGGTTAATTCATCTATTGAATATAACATCAAAATGCTTCTCTTGGTTAAAAATGGCAAAAGGAATTGGTTTAGTATTTCTGAATCAAAATGTTTTATAATTTCTGTCA
This sequence comes from Chloebia gouldiae, assembly GCA_003676055.1. Classification (NCBI taxonomy): domain Eukaryota; kingdom Metazoa; phylum Chordata; class Aves; order Passeriformes; family Passeridae; genus Chloebia; species Chloebia gouldiae. The sequence goes on along the minus strand of QUSF01000002.1, from coordinate 45,626,806 downwards.
AGCACAATGTGATTTGACCTTTTGTTCCAATTTGGAAAGTAAACAGGTGCTGAAATGAATAAATGTGACAGAAACTCCATTTCCATTCAGCTGCATTTATCTGCATGTGCAGCACAGTTAAATTCTGAAGGGTCTTCATTCCAGAAAAAAGAACCAGAAGTAAATTTGGGAGCAATTTGTAGTTTTAGCTATTGCTGTCTATTTAATCACTAATGAAAATGGCCTTTACATGTATCAGAACTAATAACATATACAAAATTCATGGCTACATATTGACATACATTTCAGCTGAACTGTTTCAGGTTTAATTTGAAAATTACAATAAAAATAACAAATGAGAAAGTCTTTTAAAACTGCAGTATGTTCTCTTTTACTTTACAATTTCCTAGCCCATTTTTTTCTTCATTCTTCATGTCCCTTGCATCCCCTAGTATGTGGGAGGTTTTTAAAATTACTTTAATGAGCATATAGCCCATAATATCTGTCTCTGAAATAATTAGCATAAGGCAGAGAGATGTAGGGGCAATTAATTTTTTTTGTTTTAGTTTCTTTGGGAGTTCAGTGCAGAGATGGGCTTAAGCCACAGACTTGGCACTAGGTTTGAACCTGAGGGAGAAGGGGCTGCTGACAGAAAAAAATGCAGTTTGTGAAAGCTCCATAGCATTTCTCTCCCATCTCTGCCACCAGAACTACAGCAGAAATACTGGACAGCACAAAGGGAGACAAGAGGCTGGTAAAAGGAGTTTCTGGCACTCAGCAGAACAGGTCCTGGCTGTGGGAAGCCAATATTGGTTTTGAAAACAATCTTTGGAGGTGGTGCACATTTCTCAGAAAGCTCTGCAGGTGGCCCTAGCGCTGAGCTTTCAAAAGTACAAAGCTTTCAGGCATCATCACACAGATCAGCTGCATACTTAAACCTGTTCTTAGAGTAAATGTAAGGTGCCTAAACACAAGATAGTAGTAATAGTATGAGTAATAATAATAAATTATGATAGCACTATTAACAAAGGCGGTGAACACTCTACCTTATGTGATTCCTAAAAGGGAAGCTCAAAACCTAAAGAGTAGAAATAGTTTTTATTGGTTTCTTCTCTCTGCAGCATTCATGAGTCACAGGTCTGTCAAGAGGAAAAAAAAAAAAAAGAGCCTTAGATCTGCCTCCTTTTAATAGTTTAGCTGAAGGAGAAAGATGATGCAAGATGTCTCATTCCCTGCTGACCGAGCTTCTTACTTGGGACACGACAGAACTTGACTGCAAAGGCAAGAATCCTTGTAAGTGGCAGAATAGAAAAGGGGTATCCCTGGAGGCTGCTCTGCCTTTCATGCCAGCCTCTATAATTATACACTGCCTTTCAAAGCAAGCAACTTGTGAAAGCTGTCTTTGCAGCCTGTTTCTCTTTCCCAGGCCCTGGGGAAAGTACATCATAGCCATTCCCTGCCAAATCCAAACACCTTCAGATCAAGCATTTCTAAATATGGCTCTGCAGTGAGGCTGCTGGGGGAAAGAAAAAAAAAAAGGTGAAACCTTTTTCCATGCATGTCTCACCTGGAAAGCTTTTAAGGTTCAGAATAATACTGCAGAGTGAAGAGCTGAAAGCCTTAGAGTAAACAATAGCGCTAATTCTCTGATATTTTTCTTACCATTTTGAGATCACCAGTCAAATCGAACTGTGTTTGCTTGTATTTCTTAAAATCTTTCAAAATCTTAAACCTTTTCAAAAAATGGAAATCCTCTCCACCTAGCCCATGTCAAAGATGCTGTCAAAACCATGAGGAAAAAAATCTTTGTGCCATTACTAATAAATGCACATTACGGCATGGTTAACAAAGGATAGATGCTTGTCCTCCTGTGTGCTTATAGGAAATGAAAAATAGCTATTTTTCTCTCCACTGCCTCATGCGGTAAGAAGCCAGATGATTTCAGCTCATGTTATTACATTCCTTGGGAAAATTTTTGTACAATACTGCACTGCTTCCCTGATGCTAAGTGATAAAAATTGGAACTCCTTGCCTTGGTCTGGTGAACATTTGGGTGAAAAGATTCAATTTCTCAAGTGAGTAAAAGCATGCTAGCATAGGTATGGACTGCAGGGGCTGCCTCTGAATGGGGAAAGGCAAACACAGATGTGTCCTTCAGCTGCTCTTTTCTCAGCTGATTCAGGTTCCCAAGGCTAAACTTGTTATGTTATCCTTTCCAGTGACTGTGCACTTTGGAAGGATAAAGAACTATTTTAAGTTCTCATTTATACGGTATGCTATAAAATAAGGCCCAAGATGGATGAACAGGGGCTCTGTTTTTTAACAACAGTGACTTAGAGATCTGCACATCAGCCATCTCTCCTGTAGAGTCAGACAGATTTACAGTGCCTGGAAATGTTTGCCAACAAAGATGTTATTGTAACTCCAGTGCCTGTTCAGAGAAGTTTATGAGGTAGAGCTAGAAACTGTTCATATTGTCTTCCTGCACTTGATGTATAGGAGAGACAAGATGCCAGATACATTGCTGAGTTAAAAACAAAGCTACTGCAATGTTAGGATTATATCTAACATCAAGTACCTCATGTTCTGGTCTGCTGCCTCCACCCTTCACCTAGAAAGTTTGCCTTGTTTAACTCGCCTTGGACGGCTGTGGACAATTCAGTTACCTCTGCTGTGCTTTTGCTTGCACAGCTGATAAATAGGGGCAGTGTTCCTTATCTGGCACAAATTATTACATCTGTTCAGTTCTTTGTGAGACAGTTGCCTGGTCTTTCATAGGATTGGTTGTAGTCAACAATGGTAGTAGCCGACTATTCTCCCTCAGAAGTAGTCAAAGGACAGCCCATCACTGTATGACGGGTCATTTCTGTAAGCAGGTATAACTCCACTTGGAGCTAACAGAAACTAAACTTTTGCTGGGGTGTTATTGTCCTTTTCAAAATATGCTAGTGCTGTTTGGTTTGGGTTTTTCTTTATATTGACCTCTTGGACTGTCATTTTGTTTTTCTAAACACTTGTCAACTGTTAATACAGTTACTCAAGACAGGTCATAAATTTTTATCCAAAGGCAGTTCCATTTTCTAGTGAAGAACACAAGATAGTTCTGCTTCTTCTGTTTGTAATTCTTGGACCATACAAGAATTTTATGTGTGCTTATATGTCTAAAATGCCTCTTAACTAAATCTCCCTCATATGACTATCAAACTGAATATTAGCTGAATTTTAAATTGGTGAAATTTTAAAGAACTTTATGAAATTTTCTTTTTCTCTTGGAGGAAATTAAGTAAGCCCCATAATAAATAGCCTGCTCAAGGAAGAATATCCTGCCTCTTGGCTTCTACCCTTCGCAGTGATTGTGTTGAGCCTATGCTCCAGAACCAATGCTTTCCTGTGAATACATAACTGACATTAGCTGCACATTCCTTGGATAGTAGCAAAGTATTTGGCTGTCTAGACACAGCCAAATAAGAGCACAAAGCTTACTTTGAGCAAATCACTAACAACTTCTGTTGGCCAACAATGGGCAGAAAGGTTCTCTGATCCCTTTAGTTGTAGTGCATGGGAGTAAGTCCAGGCTCCACGCAAACTAAATCACTGCAACACATGCTACTCCATCATTTCCATTCTAGGAAGAATAAATGCAGTCCAGAGAGGCTATAAAGAAATGTGAGAACACGGCCAGAGTAGTTGCTGCTGAACCTTTCCTGTTGGCATGGTCAGTTTTTAGGCGCCCAGGGTTAACTTAATGTTGGAGGGATATAGACCAGGCAGGTGGTAACTGGCAAATCACTCTGTTGTTGGAATGGTTCTGTTTCTCTCACATTTCTGTTCAGTTCCATGTTTGGAAGGTTACTTTGTCCAGGCTGAAAATTTAGCATTGAGTATTTTTTTCTGCTTGTGGTGAAAGCAGATTTTCTCTCTGTGATCCGTTTAGATTTAGAAGTGAAGCTCTGAGAGGAGCTAGGATTTTTGCCTAATTTCTTGGTAATATGGAATATTGTCCCAGCAAATTGACTTATTTTGAAATATTTTCCCAGAAAGCTGACTTTTTTAAAGTACCCAAGAGTCAGATTTAACCATATGCTCCATTAGAAAGAATGAGAAAACTATATATTTCAAGATAGCAAATAAAAATATTTGTACTCATTCAATGTTTGAAGAGATTTCTTAGTCATGAATAAAAACTGGATTTACTAGACTATTGCTTCCTGTGAGTCTATTTTGGTTTCACTTGTTCATTAAAACAAGGAGAGTTTTGCTTAATCAGAGTCAAAATCATGTGAGTCATTTTTCATTGCTATGAACAGATATTATTAGATCAACTAGACATAACAATCTTGGTATAATAGAAAGTGATCATTTCATATATTCTGAATAACACAATAATGTAGATTACAATGGTACATGCCATTACTGTCAGCTTAGAGAAGTTGATTTTGTGAAATGTCTGATCTCTCCATCTGTTCTGTAATTTTTTATTTTAATGATCTTCATACCAAGAATATTGAGATTACCATATCACAAACAACACCCATCTCATTCATTCTCCATTGATATTGAACTCACTGCATCATTCCAATTATATTGCAACTCATGACAAAGACCAAAGAGCTTGGATCCTTGCAGTTATATAAAAAAAATGGATGCAAGAGTCTTTGTGAGTTTAGTACCAGCAGGACATGTAATGCTTCAGCCCACTCAAAGATTTTAAACCTTTGAAGGCTTGTGAGGAAATGACAGATAATAAATTAGTTACATGAAAATATATCAAACAAGCAAGAACCAGAGGCAGCATTATGCACTGAATGACTGCATCTGTTCTGTATCATGGACCTTCTCCTGCTTCTTCTTCTGGGAATAACCAAAAACTGGTGTTGCTTTGTTGCTACTTTGATTTTGCAATGTGCCATGATGCAGTGTCCTAGAGTGGGGAAAAAAAGAGGTGGCAAAAGGGGTTGGAAATATTTTCTTCATCCAAAACATTTTTCTTGGTTCTACAAATATATTTAACGGACGGTCCTCTGGGTTTACACATGCTGCAGATGTCAGCTGTCTCCAGACAATATAAAGCAGGGAAAAACTTTTCTTTCAAATATTGTATGACCATTTCAGGATACTGATAAAGGGTCTTTGATGCAGCCACAAGTATTCAAATGACTTTTCCAATCCTTCAAGATATATAGACAGTTGGCTCAGACACAGCTAAAAATTTCCTGTATGTAAACAAAAAATTAATTGATATAACAAAGTTAGCTTTCAGACAACAGATTTGACAAAGTGTTCTAAGCACATTCAAGGCTTTTCCTCCCATTTTTAAAAGGCAAATATTTATCTAGAAGTAGAGGGTTATACAGAAGTAATAATGCCAATGTCACCACTAAGGACATGCTCGTTACACTACTGCAGCCTCAGCTGGCCTTGCAAGGAGCAAAGTTCATGGTCATCAACAAGGAATGTTCCAGAATGTTGTCATATTTAGCACAAAATAGCACACTCATCAATCATCTCTGTGAAGCAAATAAGATTTTGACAAATGGTATGTTTGTATTAAGTGCCTGAAACTATTGCTATTTTAGGAGGCCCTGCTCTATTGTCAAAGCGGAAGAGCTGAAGTTCTTTCACTTCATCATGTAGTGAAACCACCTATTGAATCAGGATGCTGCAGTCTTGCTGAAAACCAGCCCAAATACTTGAGATGTGCCTAGCCTCCTTGTTCTGCTGTAGTGCCTCGCACAATACCCCTACTAGCAAGGCAGTGAGTAGGGTCCTTCAGTCCACTTCAGCTGAACTGAAGGCACAGTCCTGTTCTGCAAAGGCTATGCAGAGCATGGTGGTTGGCAGCATGATGAGGCCTTTCCCCTCAAACCCTCAAATTTGCATGGCCACATCCCTCAGTTGTCTGTATTGCCAGCATGCTTTTTTTTTCCTCCCTCCTTCCTCTTTGGTATGCCAGGCAGACATCTTCTTTTTCCAAACAGTCTTCTGTTGTTTCATTACTAAGTCTTTATTTTAGTTTGTGCTGGTGCAATGTCCTTCAGCAGCACTTGTGGATAGATACCTTGAGAGGCAGAAGATCTGAGGAGGAGGAGGATGACAGCAGTGAAAGTTTTGTCTCCATATAGCCTCAGTCTCTCAGCTGTCAGAGATATAAATGAAAGACAGCCTGAGTGTGATAAACTCATACACAGTCAGTGGGCTTTGTCTTCTTAACATGCCTTCTCTTGTGAAATTAGGCAGTGCATTTTAGTTTTTTCTATTTCCCCCTTCAAAGATTAGTAGTGTGTCAAAATCAACAAATACAGATCAAATGTTAATAGTAGGTAAGACACATATATGTTTCCTATGCTTTGTAATTCTGTTGTGTTATTTTGAAATTTGTTGTGAACACGGTTTAAGTTTGAATAGTACTATTATTCAAATTTTATGGATCTTTCATCACGCTCCTATGACTGTACTCTGACTAAATATCATATTTTGTGTCCCAGATCTTCAGTACTATCAGTGTGATGATCTTCAGCACTCCATGATCTAAGCAGCAAATGTTATCTTTGAGCTCCTTATCAGACTTCTCTCTCTCTTACTCATCATGCAATTAAATCATAGGTTGCCCTCAGCCCAGTACCACCCACATCCTGACTATCCACTGGATCTTATTCCACAGCACCTTTTTGTCATGTCATGTTTTACATTCACTCTGTAAGACCATGCAATATTTGAAGATATGTACACTTAGAAAAATCCTAAAAATTCCTCTATTTTAATTAGCATGGGAAATACACCAGTCAAAGTGAAATTACTCATATTTTCTTGTCTTGAGTTTCTTACATATTTTTGAGCAGCTGGAGGATATCCCTCCTATTCCATGATGCTTTTTTTTTTTTCCTTCATTACAGATGTCCAAACACCTGATTCCTTCTCTGTTTTTCCAGTCACAAATAATTTGATTGAAGCATTTCACTGCTGGAAGAGCAGCTTTTCCCTTTCCTACCTTATGTCCATCTTTCACATCCCCACGTGTATCCTTGCATTCATCTCTTTGGCCTTTCTGTTTTCAAAGGGCTGTAACAGGCCTTTTTTCTTTGGCTTTGTCACTGAAGAAATGCTAATGATGTAGACCCCAATGCGTCACAGAGGAGCTTTCCCCTAAGCTTCAGCTATCCTATTGTTTTGTCTGACCAAGTCTATTCACAAGATAATAACATTTAATGAGTCCCTCTCTCTCTCTCCTTCCCACAGGCAGACTTGTAGACGCCACTCTAGCTTTTTTAGCGTTAAGAGTAGGAAGCAGTCACTACAAAGGCATGTCTACATTGCAGGCAGAGCTGGGATTGCACCACATGAAGACACACTTGGGTTACCTATTCTGCCAGCGCCGGGACACCGCGTGCTTAGCAGTGCCCTCACCCTGCGCTAAGCTGCAGCCTCCCACAACTCCATTGCCCTTCCCAGCTGGGTTCCCACATGTGTATTTCCACAGATGCACATCCAGCAGACCTCCCGCTGAATTGTAAGTATTTTGAAAGGCAGACAGGTACCCAAATCGCGCAAACAATTCATAAAATCCATCAGGAAACTTTGTACGGACTGAGGAAGTTTCTATTTGGTCTCCTGACAACCCAGGTTTATGCAGCGCGTGGTAGGAGATACTATGTTACAGGAAAGAATTTTCTGAAAAAAATAAGCTTTTAACTATCTTAAACTAGTAGTATCATCCCAACAAAAGCACTAAAATGACCTTAGCAGGCCAATATAGCTATATTCCTTCAAGAACTATTGATGTCAAAGTAGTATAAACAGGTGTGAATTTACTGAGCAGCAAAAGGGAATACATTTGTACTGGGATGATCCCATCACACACAGGCACCCCTGGGCATCCTCTCTACTTACAGCCTTGTTTGGAAGTGCTCTCCTGTCACAATTAGCACCTGTAAAATGTAATGAGTTATCTATTTTCAGTAAGATTTGTCTGTCTGAGTCTTCCATGTTACACCATCTCCTTCTTTGCACCATGGACATAAATATTCTTGCAAAGAGGAAAGAGTGTCCTGGCTGGACTCTTGACTCCTCTGTCTCAGGAGGGCCCTCATTTTTAGCTCATGTCATGGGTTTTTCACCTCAGCTGCTGAGTGATGAGCAGCTGCCTTCCCCTGTTTTTGCTTTCCTCTGCTTCTACACCTGGACAAGATTCCCGAAGGAGCTCTTCCTTCCTGGTTGTAGAGACAAGAGGGCTTTTCCAAACAGCTGTTCCCCCTGCATGAGTCTTCCCCTTGCTCTGCAGGGGTGAGGGGGATGCACTACAGCATGCCATTCTGCTTACTGTGTTTTCTAATGGACTTTCAATTATGCAGATGTTTTAAAAATCCCTTTGCTTTTTATGTGAGCAATCACTGTTGCATTTCATATTGCACCTGTCTGCTTTGTCTGAAGCAGTATCTGTGGATTAGCAAGATACATATTTTAAAAATTATATGTATAAAGAATACGGGAACATGAATAAATATGAAAGCAGTGGTGTTTTTTGGCAACTGTGAGGATGTTCTGCAGCTGCAAGTTGCAGTTTGGGAAATTTGTCCTGAATTTTGAAGGCTGAATGTTAAGTTAGCCAAATATTGCGTCTTCAGTCTGGATCCAACTGCACTGAGTGCCAGTTGGTTATTTCTTTCATATCAACCAGATAGTGTTTATATATATTTTCTTACATATCAGACTTGCATTGCAATTTTAATAAAGATTTTTAATGTATCAGGGATTATTTTAGTTCAAGGTCTTGGCTAGTAAAGTATCCAAAGTAAAAGCTATTATGTTTATTTCTATTATTATTGTTCATAATATTAATATCAAGCTGCTAAAGTTGCTGTCTTGCTGAACACCAGCTCCTCTGTTGCATTTGATGATCCCAAATTTCCTTGCTAATAAACTATGACTCATTAATGTATTTAGCACATTAGCTACAATCTTGGCAAATGCTAATCCATCTGTCCTTTGAGTAGGGTGAAAATAGGCTGACAATGCATAGAGGGTGCCTAAAGCAACTTGTTCTGCAATGAACTCAGACGTGAGTGTGACTCAGTGCCTGTTGCTGCCTTTAAAAATAATTGTCCAAAATAGCTGACTCAAGAAGCCCATAAAACTCTGCCCATACAAAGAGCTTACCTATGCCATTTGATGACTTGTTTTGGCTGGTTTGTGCCATTGTCATAGTATTCCTGCCCACAGGACACCATCCACTCCCCCACTGAAAGCACTGAAAACTTTGCAGTTGGCTTCAGCGGTGTGTGGAGCCTGTGATTATCCCCCTACAGATATTAGTCCCTAAGAACAGTCCTCCTCCCACCATTGTTTTTGTTAGTGGCTGGGCACCTCCAACTGCATTTTCAGGGACGGAGTTCCCAACTCTCCACTCACTGGACTATGAGTCTCTGGAGCAATAACGTTATGAATGCGTGGTTGAAAGCTGTGAGGGATGCTTAAAAAGGGAGTGCCAAGGGACACTGTCACATGAAAGTGAAACCTTCTTGACTGCATTGCTCTTCAGCCACATTCAGCTGGGATTATCTCTCCTTCTATTAAACAAAAAGTGATAAGCATAATTTAAGCAACATCTTCCGAGACAATCTAATATTTGGAAGCAAGAAGGATAAAGTCAGAGAAAAAGCTTGATGCTTAAACAAGAGACCACTGCTCATGCCAAGCGATGATGAGCTCTGTGCTGCTGTGTGTCAGGTCACATCCATGAAAAGGACACAGATGTGATTCTTCATGGGATGTGTGTCACAGATTCAGGGTGAAATGGTTCACACAGCTGACTCCATGTTCCTGTGAACGTGTCTCTTCCGTGCTGATCCGAGAGGAAAGCTCATGAACTTTGATCAGGGAAAGAGAATTAGCAAGCAGGGAAATAAATATCTAAGAAAACACCTGTTGTATAAAAGAGAAACACAAAAGGAAGGATGTTTGGGTAGGAATTTGGGAGAAAAATAAAAGACATTTAAACATATGGAAATTATTTGTGGATACTTATATTATCTCAGCATAATTTCAGTCACCAACTGCTGTTCTGGTCTACCTACTGTAACCTCTTCCCTCATCTTAATTTTCTCTTATTCTAGTTTCTCTCTTCAGTTCACACAAATAATCTTTTATTGATAACAGATTTTCTTTGAAATTAAATTATTAACCATATTTTTCAATTCATTCACCTCTCTACTAGTTATATCACCATCTCCTTTTTGTGTCTAGGACATACAAGTTTTAAACTTTCATCCCTCTGCAAATTTTTTAGCCATCCTCTTCACATTCTATCTTCAGCATATCCTGACCTTCCATAACTTCCTTATTATCCTATTAAAAAGAAGTGTCCTGTCCAGTAAGCCTTATTTTGACTTATATAAGATTTGCTTATATTTCTCCCATTTAAAATGTGTCCAGAGATTGTGTAAAGAAGAAATTTTGCCTGAAAGGAAAATCTAGGAAAATATACATCTTATTAATTAAAATTGAGGATCTGATAAATACAAATTTTCATTTCAAAATTTTCTTTAAAATTAATATTTAATGCTGTAATTTAAAAACACATTATTACAGTACAAAAATATTAATATTTGAAACTGTCTCATTTCCCAAAAAATAGCATGTATTGTGTGTTTCAAAAGGTGGTTTATTTTCTTTAGAATTCCTCTTCATTAATGGTATAAAAGTTGAAAAGGGCTGCTTTGGATTATAAGGAACAAAAGCTATGAAATCATAATACAAACTACAAAAGTCCTTCCTCTGTACAGCTTTAAATAAAATAATCCACAATTTATGGTACATATAAAAATGTTTTCAAAAGTCCAGGATAAAAGAATTATATGGATATGTTGTCAATAACTGTATCTCACAACTCTTTAGGATGGATGGCTAATGTATTACAAGAATAATCTGATTTTCTTACAGGTATAAGCAGGTTAGGTGCACAATCCAAGAGTTTTGTGAAGAATTCCAGCCAATTTCCAATTGCAAATATAGGAAAATCTCATTATTTGAATTTTTTTCCAACTCAAAGCAATCATATTCTAAAACGTTCTTCTCAGTATGCCAAGTCTATGCACTCTTGAAAATTCTTTACCACTGTGTACTAACATCAAAGGATAATACAAAATTATATGTAACATCTGCCTTGAAAAGCATGTCAGTATTGCATTTTAAATACAAAAATATAACTTGATTCTACTGTGGATGTTACTAAAATATTCTACATAAGAACAAAATTGTACATTATTTTAAGTTATATTCCACACCCATTTCTGTAACCACAGAAAATAGGCTTGTGTGAATTCTTTAACAAACCAATTTTTTCCTAAGTAAAGCTAGAGTTAAAGAATCAGGTCATATTTCAGTAAAAGAAAAGTGTTCTGACATTACTCATGGGCCACATTTTTAAGGCAAACAGAGAGGGTATTATCTCTTCCATGATACATTTGAGTAGCTGCTTCTAAAAGTTTCCAGCTTTGAAATCTGAGCAATTTCCAGCCATGAAGAGCAAATATATTGTCCTGCTCCTTCTGTCATCTATAACCGTGCACTAGTGAGAATAAAATCTTCTCACAGAAGCTATTGAATACTTGAAATTGAACTTTCTAAAATAATTGCATGGGTTTCCATATGATAGGTGCAAGAAATAAAGAATCAGTATTTACCAAATACAGGCTAACTCTTGCTATGATTTACATAAATGTTTTAAGTTAGATTTCTTTTCTTACTAAAATTTTCTCTGTCAGGTGTGCCAAGGCGTTCACTTCCCCCAAATACGCTTTTATCTGATTCAATGACTATATTGTGAGCTAGAATATTTAGCCCAGAAAAAAGCATATATTCCTACTTTTAAAAAGCCCTCACAAAACACAAAACAAAAAGCCCCACACCAAAATCAGCAAAAGCAGCTCATGCATTTGAAATTAGTGGTTCCACATTCTTTGAGGTTAATATACTGACAGCAGAGAAAAGAGATCTAAATCCAACAGCAACAATAAATTAAACAGATGAGAAAGTCACATATTAATCTCATTACTGTAAAAGAATCATGAAACAGTGGAGCATCAGATGTAAGGCTGAGGCTTTCCTTTATCCCATAAAAAAGCGATCCCAGATAAAAGGTGGGGTAGTGCAGACACTTTTGAACAAACTGCATCCAGATGTGCACATGGGCCTGATCCAAGGTGCCCTAGACTGACAGGAAGACACTCGCTGATTTCAGTGCTGTTCAGAGCTGGCTTTCAGAGGATTGGTTTCTCAGCCAAGTGCCACATCATCAGGTCACTCCTGCACAGCTGCTCTTCTAACAAACTGTCCTTAGACTCTGATATGGTGCTTCTGGTCAGTTGTGCCACAGCACTCCTGGAAAGGGACAGAAAAGGAGACAGAGGACAAAGAATAAAATAGACATTTAGATGAAGCTTCATTAGAGAGAGAAAATGGGAGAGAGAGAGAGAGAGAGAGAGAGAGAGTGCAACTGGGAGAGATCAGACAGAGGCTTTTGCCAGGTTCTGTGAGCAAATGATATCAGGCATTTATGGAGGCTAAAACATTAAGAGCCAAATTTCTTCTAACCTTGAAAGAACCCACTAAGGGCTCTGAAGTGGAGTGAAAGGAAGGGCAATCTGTCTGGTTTGCCTGCTGCATGTCCTGAACAAAAACCACAGCACTTCAGTAGTGCTGCAGAATAAACATAAGCATCTCTTGCATTACCTTGGAAGGGACCATGAGCTAACTTTCCAAATATTTCTAAAAAAGCTGTATACCTTCACTGATCTGGACAGAAAATATCCCTGCCAACAAATGGAACACATGGGTTTCTGCTCAGGCTTTCAGCTTCTGTTGAAATCTAAATACGAAGCTAACCACCAAGTTGTGGCCAACTCTCTTTTGGTGATAAATAGCCAAACTCAATTGAAATTCATAGAGCTGAACTCCAAAATTACAGTATATAGTTTTTGACATATGGTTCTATGCTTTTATGTGCTTGCACTCACCCTGACATTTCTACACTAATGTCTCATTTTCTGATTTTCCAACATAGATAATTATGAAGGCATTTTACTTAAGGCAAGACATTTTATTTTCAGTGACAGATCAATATGCCCAGAAGAAGATCTACTGCCCAGTAGAGGGTGCTACTTGATTTTAGGAATAAAACTTATCAATAAACTTTAAGAATAATATTTCCATGTGATTATTCAAATCATGAGGGCATCAAGTCCTTCTGACAGCAGCACTAAAGAAACAGAAAGGTGGCATATTTTTTGCAAGCATGCTTGTTTCAGATGGTAGTTCAAAGTGCTGAGGAGTGATCTAAGTAAAACTTTGGTTTAATGCTCTGACATCAGTCTAAATGGCACTAGATACTACTGCTCAGAAATAAACATTGTGTACACAACCCATCTCCTTGGTTTGCTGGGGTGGATTTCTCATTTTATATTCTTTCTACTAAAGCTGGCAGCAGGTTTTTACTCCTGGGCAGACTTTTTTAGATCTTTACCTTTTACCAGACCAAACCAACCTGTTTGGAATTTCAGAAGTTTGTTATTCTGGCAAAGAAGAAATTTAATGGAAAGTTTGAGGTAAATTCAACAAGATGTCTGGGAGACAGGAGGGCTCAAAAAAGGAAACGGTTTCACCTCTTGAAAATTTTCCTAACTTTTTTTGGCTCATAGAAACTACAAAATGTGTTGGCTGAGGAACTTGGAATTTTGTTTTAATCTTTTGTAGATGGTGATTCCTCTTTCATTTGGCTTCTTTTGGGATGCTTCAGGGGGCAATTATTTAATCATTAAGAGACATTTATGCAAACATTTAGGGTTCCTAAATCCACATGACTGCTTGTATAGGGCTTATGAGGTCTACAGTAGGGAAATGCAGCTTTCCCAGACGGCACAGACTGTTCCACTGGTAATTCTTGTGATCAGGGCAGGGCAAACTTCCTTTCAGAATAGGCTTTAGTAGGTTTCAGCTTCCCTATGAGAAGATCTGAAGGGTTCCACCCAGAGCACCATCAGGTCTTCTGAGACCTGCTGGAGGCAAAGGCCATTCCCACAAAGGTGTTTTGCTTCCTTTTTGTCTCTACATCTGCTTAGGGTTCTTCTTCTTGCCTCTATTATCTGTGCATACATCTCTTGGCAGAATTTGAGGGAGAAGAAATTCTCCACCACAAATCTAAACTGGTTCTGTAAGCTCTGCCACTCCCAGTGTATGGCCAGAGGCAGACCTGTATGTAAAGACTTACCCCAGTAACATCTAGGAAAAAATCCACTTTTGTGTTCTCACCGAGTGGTAAAATGTCCTGTACTGGCCCTGAAGATCATATCTTTAGGTGTAGTTAACAGTTTTTCAGCAGTGAGCAAAACTTTCCATAATGAAAATTGAAGGAGATTTGAACACTCACAGCTTGTGATTTGTTATTCCTAATTGGCCCAAAGTCTAAGGACTGAAGCAATTTACTGGCATCATTTTTCATACAATACTATTAAGTAAAAGATGAGGTTCTGTAATGATTTATGAACAGAATAGGGTCAGAATTAGCACCATGGTAAAGATTCTTTTCCATTTTTTGAGATATTTGTGCTGCTTCCATCTTCTTGGATTTACCATAAATTATATAATTTTCAATCCAAAAAATACAGACATAAGGAGGTAGACTCAAAACATGTAAGTCAGAAAGAATCTGTGGAAGTTTGGGAAACTTGAAACCAAGCTGTTAGAAAGGAATGAGGGAAGTATGCAAAAAGTATAAAATAGTTAATATTACACCTACAGGCAGAATTATTCTCCAAAGTGCAGAATATTTTCTGAAAGTAACTTAATGTTGTTGAAATGTTGACTAGAATGTGTAAAGCTAGTCCTAAGACAGCCACTGCATCATGTGTGAGCTGTCCTCCTGTCACCAAACTCTCTTTTTCCCCATTCCATCTTTTCTTCTGTCTCCCTATCCCAAACTACCCCAAATTTTACTGTAGTAAAAGGGGACAAAAATTAAGGAAGTCTGGTATGTTTGCAGGTACAGGTCCCAAGTTTTATTTGTCAATAAGAGACCTAGTAGTGCCACAGAAGTAAAAAATAGGAACCTAAAAAATTATATACTGAGTTTTCATTGGTTAAAATAATGACATCCTGGTGAGTTCAAAGAGATACAGACTTGGTTGGGAGCAATGACAGAGAACTGGCAGCTATCTCAAAAGCATGGAAGAAGTGTAAAAAAAAATAATATCTAAAAACTATAGAGAAAAGGACTTCCAAAAAGGTTGTTTCTGGAGGGCAAAGGGAATCGAGAACAAAATTATTTTCAATGAAAATCCTCATTACATTTAACAAAATTAATATGATTTATAAGTATGCAGCCTGTTTACAAAGACTTTATAAGCTTCACTTTGATAATTTCTTCCATAGAATAAAATTATGCACTGGATGATTTTCAACTCTTCTATTTCCTCCCTTCCACCAAGCAAAAGGATTGAAAAAACACTGATAAACAGAAGAACAGAAATGGAAAATAGAACAGAAAAGATCTGTGCTAGGACACCTTGGGGGCAATCCTGAATGTTGTCCCTCTTTAAATACTTTCTAAGAAAGCCATTTTTCATCCTGCAAATAATTATGAGGACCTGTCATCCATCACCTAAAGGAAATTTCTTCATTAAAATCCATTTGTCGTGTAATTTCTGTTTGCAAATATGTGTTGGCTTTTTTTTTCATGAAACAAGTCCATCACCTTTCACATACTTGAAAGAGAAACTCCAACAAGGAGTGCTTCAGGTTCATTATTTGGCTCAGTTATTTGCCAGATGTTAAGTGAGGCTGTGTTTTGGCTGGCCTGTATGCTCTAATGTAATATTAAACCAACTAAAACATTAAATGGGGTCCAAGTGCAGACCTGCAGTTAAGAGAAGCATTTAATGAAAAAGGAAAATTCCTGAAATTTAATCTTCAGTCTTGATATAATCTAAATTATTCAGGCTAACAACATAAATTAAAATCACTATACTGTTAAAAATATGACAAAAATCTGCTGGTTTTCAATCCAAATAATCTCCACCAGCACTCACCCTATTTTACCTTCAGGATAACATTGTAATGTCTAGAAGGGCTACTTGTAAGGGACTGTGACCTCTGCTTCCAATTCACCTCCTGAGAATTGCAGGCTATCTATCTGCAGACCTATTTTCTATGTGTCCCATTTTATAGTCATATCAAGAAATTTATTCCACCACACATCCTTAAATGGCAACTTTGTTGTTTCTGGCTGGCAGTTCATGACAGTATCTGGACTATTAAGTCATCCACAAAGGCCAATTGGCAAGTTAGCTGCTGGTACAGTTAAAATGTGATTGAAAACTCCGTAAAATGAAAAGTATTTGGTAATTGATTATTTTTTTTTCTCTATATGCTGAAAGATGATTTTTGAGAGTTGTTAACATTTATCATTGCAACCCCAAAGTCAGCTTGCAAGATTAATTGTTCTCTTCCATTGCTATCACTGCTATACTTACAAAAATGTAAATTACATGCTTTTATTGCTTTATTTATTCACCTAGTACATAGAATAGACATCACAAAACACGAGGCATGAAATATGTATTAAAATGTTATAAAACACATGAGAAAGTTAAATGAAAAAACCTAATTGCTGGTGTCACCTCGTGACAGATATCTCTGACATAAAGTCTGCTCTTTTTTGGATTATGTGCTTTTAGTACCATCCCACAGCCAACATTAAAGCAATAAGATAATTTTGTGGGAAATTTCTTTGTTGTTTTCTGTTTGCAACACTGTGTCCCTGTAGTTCCACAAAAGACATCTTTTGATCTGGTGTTTTTTTGGAAGGCCCTTCTTGACTTGAATGAGTTTCATATCAGGCCTCAGTTCTGTACCAGATAAAACTCTCCCAGCAGGATTTTTCTTCCATCCATCATAGTCCAATTAGGAGAAACCAGGTGGTTATCTGAATCTTGAGGTGCCCAAGTAATTGTCAAAATTACTTCTGGCTTGTGTATAGGAAGGATACAAAATTATCCATTTAACTGTTTGGAAACTGTCTAACTCTCTCAACTATGCCTCAAATAGTAATTGTTTAGTTTCTTGGAGTCACTCTGGGATTATATATATTCTCCACTTGCAATTCATCATTCATGACCAGTCACCCACTTGTGAGTAGCGCAGCCATATTCACCTAATTCTGGTATAAATTTGAAATCACATCACAGCAAGACAACATTAATTTCTATCTTTTTTTCTATATTCCTCTGCATAGGTGTTGACAATAATAAATAGAAAAATGAATAGGATGGTAACCAGGAGTTCATCTGTATACATGCATAAATATTTATAAAAGATTCACAAAAGAAAGATGCACGAATGGCCTAGAAAATATAAAAGTAGATTAAAAAGTACTTCTTGGTGTATATGAAAAAATAGGTACAAATTAGATAAGCTTAATTCCACCTGTCTGTATTTGTCCTCAGCCATATATTTATGAATGATTGTACTGACTGTCAGAACTTAACAAGAGAAACAAAACAGTGTAAAATAATATCTATTTGAAACAATATTGAACCTCTTCTTAGTGCAAAGTAACAGGAACATCCTGTTGAAAGATTTTGAGAGGCGTTTTGTTTAAAAGGTGCCTTCAGCAGTTTGAAATTCAGGAAAGAGAAAATTCAGACCTGTCCGGGTTTGTAGCATTTTGCCTGAGCATCTCCACAGCTAATGAGTGAAGCAAAGCCTTGTGAAAGTTGTGGTTGAAATAGATGTTCATAACATAAATAAAATACACAAAAGTTATTACTTGCATTTCAAAACAGCCATAAAAACCAAGCTTATTAATTATTACAAACATTCATATCCTAATATACCTCTAACTGTAATCATATTCAGGTCATTTGATACAAACTTTTCTAATTCGGCAACAAACTGTTTGCTTGGAAATCAAGCAAATGGTAGCTAGAAATTACTCTAGGTTTAATCACACATGTTCACAGTTTAATCCTCCATTTGGTGTGGTTATCTCTTATTTGCCTTCCACAGGAAAATGCAGATTGCTCTGTCATCAGTAGCTGTCCTCCTGCTGCCTCCTCACCCCTTCCCTCCAGTTGCTTCCCCTTCAGTGGTGTCAAGTGAGGGAAACAGACCATCCTTGACTTCCTTGACGTAGCAATGTGAGAAGCCTTTCAAAACTCATGCTCTAAATAGGGAATTATTATCTTAATATAAAAATTATTCAGCAAAGAAGGCTTTGATTTCCATTTATTCTTTTCCTTGACTTAAATGTAGACATGTATATAGAAGACATTAAAAGACTTTTCATATATGCCCAAGGCCACAGAGATACAAGAGTTTGCTGTCTAGACTCCTCATTACTTTTCCTCTCTTGCTTTTCAATGAAGTGCATGCCAGCAATGGCCTGGAAGTAAATCACACCCCTGAATTTTGCCAGAGTACTCTCCTTTGCTTCTCAAGAGAGCCTCACTCTTGCTAGATCTCCTTTCCTCCTTGAATCTGTCCTGGGATCCCAGCTTTCAACTCAGACAAAAAAGAAAATCTCTCCTGAATTCCCTACAAAACTGGAACCTCCTACTCTAGACTAGCATGCTCTTTGTGGGAGTGGTGACTGTGTTGCCCAACCTTGTGGGCCTTGACCAAAATCCATGTGACACAGTTCCTGGATGTACTCTAATCATTAGGCCGTTGCTCAAGAGGTAGGTATCAACCAGTTTCTTCAGGGAAGGTGCCTACAGCTAGTAAATTCACATCCACCCGGAAGAGCTGTATGGACATGAAGAGCTGGACATGAAAATTAAGAATGTTTTGTTGATAATTCTCAAATGTAGCTAAGTGGGAAATAGTAATTTAACCAGCTCAGGTGGGCAGCTTTTCTACTGAACATGTACACTCAGGGAGCTACTTATGTTGGGGAGCTTTCCTGAGAAAGTAACACGTGCCATCTCAATTATTTTGATGCATAAGAACATGAGAGTGGTCTGACTGGGTCACACCTCAGCTCAGAGTCCTATTATCAAAAAGTCAAGAAGCGGATGCCTACGGAAGTTTGTAAGTGATGCCACTGAAGACTATTCGTCCATCATACAACCATTTGTGCCTCATTGACTTTTGGTTGTCTGGCATACAATAACTCTCAATGGACTTTTCTTATATGAATTTGTCTAGTTGACTTTGGAAATCATGCAAACTTTCAGCACCTGAAACAAGCTGTGATAAGAAGATTCAGAGCTTAACTATATATTGACATGGATTAGGGACAGCTTGTTTGAACCTCTCTCCTGGAACTAAATAACTCTGGGAACTTCAGTCTTATTTACAGTTACCTCTTGGTCCCTTAAAACAAAATAAAAGCTGGTGGTTTTCTTCAACCAGGTGGTTGAATAAAACCTGAAACTAAATACCTGCCAGTACCACTGAAAAATTTGCTATCATTATATTTAAGGTGTTTTTCTGGGGTGACATTGTGGTAATCTGCTAGGATTGAACTGTTAATATGGGGCCTCTTATTAGGCCTGTTCACCTCTGCCTTTAGCAGATTATTTGTTCCTTCATATTTAGTGCATTTTCCTCTGCTACTACTTTCATTTTTTTTCTTTTTTTCATGAAGAGAAATACCATGCATTAATAAAAAGCACAACAGGAAGAATGAGATATTTATATATTAAAAAAAAAAATCCAATCAGACTAAGCTGAATTAAGGTTTTAGGACATTAAAATCCAGTTTCCCTTCTTATGGAGAAATAAAAATTCAGTTCATATCTTGGAGAAAAAGCAGTGAGGAAAGTTATATCACATTATATATATAAATATCACATTATCTTTTGATAGAGGAATAGATGCAAAATTATTGCTGGTAGCAGTTTAGATGAACAATGGGAAAACAAAAGATGGAAAAAAATATTATTTTTGTTGCAAATATTTTGGTTTTGCTTTTTTTTATCTGCATGGAAACCATCTATTTTGTTTGACACAGGTAATTTTCTTGTCATTGTACATGCTGTTCCTGCTGTGGTATTACAGATAGGCAAAACAGATAAACAGAAGAAGCAAATAAATAGTGTTCAGTGTAATAAATGCAATTTATAATTAACATGGACAGGGGAAAGATTCGAAGATGAGGCTTAGAAAAATTACAAGTCCTGATGTTCAACTTGTTTCTAACTTTGTCTGTGAACCACTGATAAAATAGAATGAGAAAAGTCTTTATAAAGTAAATGATATATTATTACACAAAATAATAGGAACATGCACTGCTGTAAGTATGAATTAGGCATCCTGTGGTTGACTTCTGCATCATATAAACATACTAGTCAGTCCAAAACTGAAAACAGAGACAGCAATTCAGTAATCAGTGTCCCTTGTCCAGCTATTAGTGACTCCCAAAATTCCTTGCAATAAAGTACCCATATGAAACTATTCATGTAAGTGAAGCAAACTGTCAGAGCAGCCTATATATGATGAGTAACAATATATTTGCCAGAAATGGAGAGTATAAATACAAAAAGTACCATTAAAGGTCACTAAATTCAATTAGATTTTTCTATTGTATTTGTTGGCATTGAATCCTGATGGAAAAGGAAGACTTGCTTAATATAATGTGTAAAATAATACATATGACTACATGATTGTTAATCATGCTACCAGTACACTGCACAACCAGTACACAACACCTTTTGAGTGAAGGCCTAAAACAGAATTTCTCTGACTGAATTTTGAAATTTTTGGGATGGGAAATTTGCTTCTAGAACATTATGGAATTTCAAAGATACTTCAGTGCTGACAATTCCTCTTGCATAGTGTGGACACATGCTTAAGTACCTGATTGTCCTGCTTACTAGTTTGGTGTGGCTTACAGCAGCAGATTTTGGCATTCCTTACTAGAACATTAATCCATAAAGATTAATATCATCAATATAGTTTTTTTCCAAACTGATGCTGATCCAAAAATAACTTCATTCTGATGAAGTACCACTCTCTTCATTTACTCAGCTGGTCCCTTTCTGTATTATGTTCTATAACTTTAAGTCATTAATATCTTTCCAAATTTATTAATACCATCTAAGTCAAATTAAGCCAATAAATTGCACAGTTCTCAGTTCTCTTATTTATTACATCGGATCCTAGCACAGGCAGACAATTTCAGACATTTCTCTACTTTGTGCTCCTTAGTGCATTGATTAAGACTGCTCTCAAGACTGACATTTCTCTAAAAGTATGTCTTGTTCTTATCAGTTTTTGTTGTAAATTTAACTATATTTTGATCAATTAAAAAGGCCAGTGAGACAGACATAATTCACCCTGTGTGTTTACTTCTCTGCTTAGGAGGTGGAACATATTGCCTTCCACAAATGATAGCTTCTGCAAAAGAAACATTTCTCTTTACCATACTTGTCTTACTGGTGCTTCTGCCTTTTCACTCCTCTTACACCCGGGGAAAGGCAGCAATGGGAGGTGCAGACCAGCCACAAGGAGATATGATGAAGCCTTTTAGTAGGATTCCTGGTAGTTCTACAGCCCAAGGACAGCCCAAAGAATCTGTGGCTATCTACAGAGTTCCTTCATCATTTGAGTTAGCTCTTTCCTGATCCTGGAGAATCCATTTGTTAGGATGCCCATCCTTCAAGTAATCTACTCCCAGGCAAATAATTCCTTGTTTTTAGAGGTTTAGAAGAGACCATGACCCTCTTTGAGTACTAATGCAGTATGATACTTGGGATCAGTGTGAAGTGTTTCACACTTTTATAGCACTGGCATGTTATTAAAAGATAATATGCCCCTCCAAAGCTTCCAATTCATGTATGTTGCTATTTTGTGTATTTTTAAAAGACTATTCCAAAACCCAGTCATATGAATATAATGACTAGTTGACCTCCCAAGAAATTTGGGTTGCTCTGAGGCAAAACATAGGGTATAATTTTAGAATAGAGGTTTGTTTTTTTTTTTTTTCATTTGTAAATGCTTAGCAGATTAAGGAAATTGACAAATTAATTAAATTTGTCAAACATACAGAGCTCTGAGTGTACAGTAATTACTCATGGCTACAGCATAGATATGTTTGGAAAATAGTATATTTGGTGTTTAATAACTCATTTTTTAAGTGTTATTAGGAAATGTAGCAGGCACAAACAGAAATTAATCTACTTATCTATATATTTTACATAGACTATGTTTTTGGACAAAATAATATAACTTATTTTATGACAGAAGTAAAAATAACATTTATTCCCTTTCAATGTTTTGCTAAATTATCTAAATCTGAATTTGATTAATATGGCTGACTAGACTGACATACATTTAGTGATCCTGAACTAAAAAAAAAAAAAAAAAATAAAAAAATTAAATACAGTTTTGCTGCTGTCACAAAATTCCAGTGACATATTTCTGCTCACCAGCAGCCATGTAATTAAAAAAGTACTCCTGAAATCCTAAACTTAACATTTTCCTGTTAGCCAGCATAAATGTTTCTAATGTAAAATCTGATCCCTTAATAAATTAGAATTTATGTAAAATCTGCAAAATGCTTTTGTAAGCAAGAACTAGTCCTAACAAAATGTTCTGTGGCTATGCTTACTTGCATGTCTATTGTTTCCTCAATCAGGAGGAAAATCTTTCCAGGAAAGAGCCCTTAGCACCTTCAATGTAAAGTAGAAAGTAAGGGAACTGGTAAATTCAAGAAATATTTGCTTTTAAAATTATGTTTTATTTGTGTGTCTTAGCCAGTCACAGCTTGTTTCAGGATTTTCCAGTGTGTTGGAGTAGACAGTGATTTTGCATTTTTTATTCAATGCACAACTTCTGGGAAAACTTATTGTAGTGGTCTCTTAGGACTTTTATTTCTTGCATTAGATAGTGAAGGAAAAGAATTCAGGTGTAGCATGTCAATATTACACTCTAATGGGGACATGCTTTAGTGGTGGAGTTGTCAGTGTTAGGTTAATGGGTGTACTCACAGGTCTCAGAGTTCTTCTCCAACTTAAACAATTATGTGATTCTAATAGTCTTTAGAATAGAAGACTTTTCATCAGCAGCACTAGTGGGACTGTTTCCTTGAATAAAATCTTCTCCAGTTTCTGATAGATGAAGATTCAGGTGTGCATTTCAATTGCTTTCAAATCCGTGTCGTTAAAAAAAAATAAAATTGGGACAAAATAATCTAATTATGCACTGAGTGTATTTTAACATCAAAAATCAACAGGCAGAAATTAGTTTCATCTACCTGTACTACAAGAATGCAACAGCTAACTCCATTATATGCTGGTAAGCAATTGTGTGAACACAAGTAAAAGCCAGGTTGAACCTGAGTCGATAAGCCTCACTGAGCAGAAAGTATGTTGCTCTAAGGCTGCACTACATAAACCATATGTTGACATAGCTTCTGTACATGTATAGTTATCTTCAGTCTATTGGGACTATCACTTTCCCAACGCCTTTCTGAGGAAAGGCAAGCTAGAGGGGACGGAGAACTGCACCATCCGATGGGGAATGTGCTATAAATAGCACTGGAGCAGTCAATCTGCTCAGCAAATTCACTTCGTGCTTGAGTGCTGCAAAGCCAGCTCTCCTCTTTCAGGGTGCCAGGTGGCTCCTGCTCAAGCACTGTGGTGCTTTTGAAGCAGGTTTACTGCTCTGGGACTGGAATGAATGTGACTGGATTCTGCTCATGTGTGCCCTTTTGCAGTGACATAAACCCCCCCAAAGTCCCAAAGAGACACTAGAGTAGCTTTATGTTTTCTTCACACTGTCTCAGACATGCAGCTTACCTAAAGTCTACACAGCAAGACATGCAGTTAGGGGTGAAGGGTAGAAAACCAGAATACCAAATTCTGTGCAATATGCACTAGGTAGATAGAGGATCTGGTTAAACTGGCTTCCGTCTAATTGCTTCAAATCTATTTCTACATCTGCATCTACATTCACTTCCTTAATATCTTCTCACACTCCATTCCCATCCCAAAGTTCAAGGTGCTTGATCTGGATATTAAACAGTCTGGGAAATCATTGCAAAAAGAATTTGCAAAAGTAATCAGACAAGTATTTAGAAAAAAAATGGCTCTGCTTATACCTGCTTCTGTCCAAGCAAATAATTTTACTGTCAGACATTTTCAAACGAAAAGTTAAAGCACAAACTAGTAGTCATTAACAGTGTGCAGAATATGAGTTCTAAAACAGAAATTTGGATCTAAGTGTAGACCAGAGCCAGTCAGAATGGAAGTGCTCTGTATGACCTCTTTCTTCCACCTTACATAATCAAAACAACCCAAACTTTTTGAATACATAACAGTAAGAACACACTAATTGCAGAAATCTTCAGGCCAAAAATTATTCAGGATAATTATATGGTATAATTTCTAAAATCCATATATTTGAGAAAGTGTCCACTTGTAAATTTCAAACTGGAAAAGTATAGGTGCTAAAAAACACAGGGTGCTTCACAAATAATCTCTTAGGCTGATACATCAGACTGTATTCTCTTTTTAAGAAAGGCAAATTGAAACACTCAGTAGAATATACATTCATTGAGCATTCTAGAAAATTGATTCAAATCTTGTTCTTCCTCATATAGGTTATAGGCTCGATGCCACGTGCCTTATTTTCTAGGTAAATAATATATATTATAGTATTCATTTTCATTTTGACAATAAATTTCATACCAGTTAAACTCCCATGGGTAACTTTTTTTTTCTTTTTTTTTTTTTCCTTTTGGTGGAAAGTTACTTTGTTAAAAGTTCCCAGCCATTTCTAATTGCAGGTTTTTTTCTGGACAGGGAGAAATGAAAGAGAGGAAATATAACCATATTTATTGGGCAAATCACATACTATATGCATCCTTCTACTGGGAAAAATACAGATGTGGAATTCAGACAGAGATATCAAAAAAATCAGTCTTTGAGTTGGCAGCAGGATATTTATATTCTAGTCCTGGCTCTGTCACTGACTGAATCAGGTTTTACTTTCCAATTCTTTGCCTTTTTGAATTCCTTATGTATCTTGTCTATTTAACTTACAAAAACTTTGGCAAAAGAGCATTTCCTTAAGGTCTCTTGCTGTTCTATAGAACCTGGGACACCCCATGCTATCAATACCGGGGTATTAGTTAACAGCAAGCTCTGGGGACCTTCCAGCCTAGATCTGAGTAGGCAAAAGTAGGAAGAGATGCTGTAGCAGTGAGAATCTGATCTCCTTAGAACATGTTTTGAAGAGCCAATTGTAGGAAAGCAGGCTGAGCTTCTTTCAGCACAGCTCTCAGCCTCTTGTTTTAGGTGCAACCTTCCTATTCATCTCCATTGTTCAGGGAGTTCTCTGTCTCTTTGCAATAATTTAGAGCCTTGAAAAAAAAAGGATGGGGCTTTCCTCATCCTCAGGGACTTTTCTAGTTAGGGACTGATAATATTACTGTTTACAACCCAAAGAAATTCTTTGCTGTCACAGAGGAATACCAGCATAAACTAAGGCCAATGAGATAAAATCAGTCTCCAGTGCAAAACATCAAATCTTTGAAACACTAGTAGCTGACAAGTCGGTTGTTGCTGGTAAATTTTTTCCACTTTGCTGTATGGACTTTGGGCATTAGGTCAAATTTGCCTCTCAAAACACTGTGTCTGGTAGATGTGATGTTAGTATCAAAGACAGCTGACTCTAGCACTGTGCCCAAAGCATTTATTATTGAACTTGTTGCATATATTGTTAAGTCATCAGTGTTAAAATATTACATCATCTTTATTATAAAACTAGAAACAATTGTTCTGCAGTAATGTATTAAGAGGCATGCATGTGTTTTATGAAATGTTTCATGGAGATAAAAGGTTTCTACCTTTTCTCAACAACCTTAGCAAGGCTGTTGGATTATGACACATAATTTTATTTCTTCCTCTTTTTTTTTTTCATTTCATTTTTAGCCATTTAGGAAGATTTTTTTTTCTAATAAACTACTAAGCTACTTTTACCAAATGCTCACAAGGAGAGTCTTTTGAATTAGTGGATAAAACTAAATTCACTCCCATTCTGCACCTACATTAGTATGCTACATGTAATTATTTATGATTCATCCAAAATAGCTTCTCACAGCCCCATAAATCTTATAGAGTCAGAATTTTGTGGCATCATCTCTGCTGACAGTTTTTACTCTTTTGCTTTTTACGCAAATGCTCCTTGAATAGAAGAATTGTTCTTACTCAGCATGAAGTTACACTGCAAATTCAGGAAACTGCATCCATCTGGACAGAAAGAAAGGAGGTATTTATTTCTACCAGGATGAAGCACCTACATCCAAAACTCTAGTCTAAATTCCTGCTTATTTTTTGCCACACCCTGGAAGCGCCTAAGCTCCGGAGGCACCAGCTTTTCACATTAAAATTCTCCAGACTCCTGAAATTCTGTTGTGGGCATGTCCAGAAATGCCTCTCATGTCATGGCACCCAGTTAACTTACACTCTGGCTCCGTCAGATCCAATGAACTCAGCTTTCCTGCACCTGCACCCATCTTGCCCAAGGGGTAGAGCCAATGAACATTCCCAAAACACAGAGAGCTGCTGCTCTGCGAAGAGCAGCAGCAGCTGTTGCTGCTCTCCTCTGCCTCATTCAAGAGCTCTGTGGTCAGGGCTTTTACCCTAGATGTGGGAAAGCAAGCTGGGGTTTACACCCTCCTGTGCCTGAGGAAATCAAAACCCACGCCCTTGCCACAAGGCTGGAGCTGTTCTGGGTGAAAGTGCTCTCCACCCTGCCCTTTGAAGCTCTTCCATCCCATAGGAGCAAACCACAGCTTCACAACGGCTGTGGAGAACATGAGCGAGCATGAACCTTTGAGGGGTTATGGCCCTCGTGGGAGGAGGCAAAGGAGGTTTCGATGCCCTTTCCTTCCCCTAAGGAGTTTCTGGGTATTGTGGCCTAGGTCAAATGTATAACTGGTCTTTTTGGAGCACATATGGGAACGGGTTTCTCCAATGCTTCTCCATGGAATGATGAGGAGTGTGGCAGCAGTGAGTTTAACCCAGTGACTATGGTCACTTTTCACTGCCACTGGAGCTTCTGAGTACCACTGCTAGTCCTCCTGGCTAGCTCTCACAAGGGCCTCGTGAAGGCTGAGTTTCCTCAACAACTCCTCTCCCAAGAGAATCAAAAGAGCACCACCATCGAACAACAGTCAGCAATCCAGTGCAGCATTTCTAATACATATGGCATCCATCATGTTCCACATCCCAATTGCCCTGCAGTCCCACACACTGCCATAGCTGCAGCCACCCCCCTGGGAGACCATCAGGCCCCCCATATCCCTGCAGCATCATGGACACTGCTTGTCCTCATTTCCCAAGGGCCAGGACCTCTGCCCCTTGCAACTTGGTGAAGCTATTGTCTGTTTGACATATTGCTTGGGGAGAGTCTTGAACTGGATTTCTTCTTTCAGGGGTTTTGGAGAACAAGTTGCGTATTTCTTTGTAATATGCATCTGTCTCTGTGAGAACTCTTCCAGCCCAGGGCTGCCCAGTTCTGCTAGCAACCATTGTTTCCCAGGAAAATTTTCATGAAGTGGTAGCAGCCTCTGGGACCCAAGTTCACAATGAGCTTTTTGTTTGGCCTTGACTGATGGAAGTCTCCAACGACTCTCCAGTTTCTAGCATACGTGACACTCAAGTGCCCTTTAGTTTGTGTCTATTTTCACGGGATAGTTTGTATTCCTTGGCCCATAAAGCCAAACCACCACTTCACTTCATAACTTGTAAGTTGTTTGGCTCCCCAAGCACATTGTTCAAAGATTAATTCTTGATCTTCAATGTGCTTCTTTGACTTCTTCAGACATATTTCCAGTGAAAGTAAATCTTGCTACATCAATGTCTGCATATCCATTGCAATCCACAGTACATTTTGCCTCTTTTTTCTACTGTCAAACCCCACATAGGCATACAGGTTTGACAAAAGAGATGGGGTCTGAGCACTCACAAGTTGTCTGCCAGCTGATTTCTGTAGAGAAATATGTGATACACAATACATATATATCATTGCCAACATTCTCCTCAGAAGCACATTTGGGAAGTGCCAAAGCAATGGAAAATTTAATTAAAACAAGTTAACTGACAGGCAGAAACAGGTAGGAAAGAAGTCTTTCATACTAGCCCCACTCAGAGAATTAATTTTTGCAGGGGTAGTGACAGAGCTGAGGTTGGTACTTGAGAGGGCAGGCACTGCACGAACAGGTTTATGAGTGCGTCCTGTGCAGTTTACCAGGTGAGGACAAGGGCTGGACCTTGCTGGAGGCAATCATTCATAGCTACCTTAAGAGCTGTTCTGGGTATATTACTAATGCTAGAGATCCATACTCACCCCATAAATAACTGTGTAACACAGTTTGTGGTATTCATTTTGATTTTGTCATTTATAAAGGATACAGTAATCTAATTTTAACCCTTTTCAATATGAAGAAGCCGCAATGCTGTCTCTCCAACTTCAGTGTTCTCTGAGTACAATAGTCATACATGTTTTGTTTTTCCTGTGGTTTGCAGAATTTATGACTTTTTTTCTGTTACAGAAGTTGACTACACTATAACCACTTCCAAATACATCCCCTGACAAGGATAAATCAGCCTGTGCTGAGCTTGGGGCTGTTATGGCCAGGTTGCTGCCAATATCAGAGCCTGTTTAAAAGTAGCTGAGGGAACTTAGTTCTGCTCTACAGATACAGATGTTTCACATTTCATTACCAAAGTTTTATGCTAGCCTCCTCTATACAACTTAACTGATTTTTTTTTTCTAAATGCTTAATGCTGCAGAATCAACTATTGTTGAAATAAGACTATGTTCTGCATATCTTCTCCTGAGCTGGCAGGTGCTGCTGGAATGTACAGTGAATTGCTGTTTACTCCTCCTCCAGTGATCCTTTGCAAGTATAGAGCATTTCAGCTTGGGCAAGGCTTGTATCAGCTCCAGCAGTCTGCAGCTCCTCTTGCTTTACTCCTAGTGCCCTGTGTAGTTGAGTAACCCCTCAGAGCTGCAAAGCATGACCAGCCTGTTTCTAGATGTTCAGCCTTGCAGAGCATTGTCCTTGCAGGACCCATGAAGGGGGAGAGGATGTCCTGAAAAAGCCCAGGCCTGTGGCTGGAATGAAGCATGAAGCTTTTGCAACTGTGCTTCTTTATACACTACTCATCTGTGCTTTTGTTATTTTTATGCACGGAACACCTGCACATCTCAAGTAAAAGGGCCTTGCTGATACTTAGAGATAATAATAAAAGTAAATGGCTTTTTCAGTTGAAAGAATCTCCCCACAAAGAAAGTGCCAGAGGCCATTATTTTCAACTGTTTCTACTGTCTAGAATATATTTTTGGCATATTCTGGGCTGCTTAGAAAGCAGTGTGACCAGCAAGTTGAGGGAGGTGATTTTCCCTCTCTACTTGACTCTTGTGTGATCCCACCTGGAGTACCCCATCCAGTTCTGGCACTTCAAACAAAAAAAGGATGTAGACCTATTGGAGAAAGTCCAGAAGAGGGACATGAAGATGATCAGAGGTCTGGAACACCTCTCCTATGGAGACAGGTTGAGAGGGTTGGGTGTGGTCAACCTGAAGAGAAGGCTCTGGGGAAATTTTATTGCAGCCTTTCAATACTTTAGGAGAGCTTATAAGAAACTTGGAGAGACTTTTTTACCAAGGCTATACTTAGAGGACAAGAGTTAGGGTTAAGCAGGAAGAAGGAAGTTTACGATTAACATAAGGAAGAAATTCTATACAATGAGGGTGGCGAGACTTTGAAATAGGCAGTCCAGAGAAGCTGAGGATACCCCATCCCAGAAAGTGCTCAAGATCAGGTTGGACAGGATTTTGAGCAACCTGGTCTGATGAAAGATGTCCCTGCCCATGGCTGGTTAGAACTAGAAGATCTTTAAAGGTCTCTTCCAGTACAAACCATTATGTGATTCCATGTTTCTTTTAGTCTATGAAGAAAATGAGCTAGCTGCACTTACAGGAAAGTGGTGCTTCATAAGGTTTTAACTAGGTTTGTTGTTATTCTCTTTGCTTGACATTAAGTAGCTCTTATAAAACTGACTCACAAGCCAAATGATTTCTGTAACATCCTTCATAATCTCACACCTTGAGAAGTGGAATTTGATGATTAAGTTTGGAAAAGGCCTTTCAGATCATCAAGTGCAACATCTGGAAGCTTTGTGTAGAACTAACTAGAAAGGCTGCATGAATGTTAGATCATACTGAGATGAAATACCGTGTAGTTTTAATTTTGGGAAACACTGTATTTGCGTGAGAAAGAACACACTAGCAATGATATCTGAAAAAGAAACAAACCAAAAAAACTTCACCTAAGGAATGATGATTTTGCTTTTCAAAATAATTCAATTTTCATGAAATTTCCATCAGAAATTACACTATCTGGTCCTTTCAACAGAGCTGTTTTCCCTTCAGAAAAGAGTTCTACAGAACACTGTAGAACATGTGTTACCTGAAATGGCAGCAGACACTTTGGTGCAAGAGCTTAAGCAAGCACCAACCAACAAACCTATTAAGGTGAGATGCCTTGAATCAGTTTAGAATACAGACTACCAGTTGTATAAAAGTACACTTGGTAAAAGACAAAGTGGCAAAAATTTTGCCATCTTTTGCAAGTGAATTAATCTGTGGTAACTATTAATGGAGGAAGAAGGACTTTTAGACACAGCAGAAATATACAGTAGCTTTAGAATATGATATAAGTTTTACGTAACAACCTGTCCTGATATGATTGATTTTTGACTTTTTCTAGTATAGCAGACTCAGATCTTGTATGCATGCTGCGCATAAAAGAAGATATATTAAGCATTTTGTGCCTTTTTTCACAAAATATATATTTGTAGAAGAAGACTGAATTTGTGGATTGCCCCTCTTTTATCCTCCAAGAATTCACCAGTATTTTAAAAATAAGGTTTATTTAAGTGTCAGCTTTAATTCCATCTTCTTTCCCAGGGCACACATGAAGGTTAGCTCCAGGAAAGCACAGGCTGCCAGTTTAGGTCCTGGAGGTAAATCTTTACCACTGTATATCTTCATAGGAGAGTCAGGCACTTCCTAATAAAATACAAAACTATTGACAATGCTAAGCCTGGACCTGCCTGAGATCAGTAGGCTCAGCAGGCAGCTGCTGAATCCTACTTTTTAGGGAGCACCAAGAACAGGATAAGAGAGCTGCAGAAGGCCATTTCTGTCATTGCTGCTCTCCCAGCCTGGAGAAGCCAGGAGGTGAAATTCCTTCAAAAAACCAAACAGTTTTCCTTGTAACTATCTTTAAGAAAAAACTGTCCATCACACTGATTTCTTACTTGTTGGGGTTATTTTTGGCTGAGTTGATCTGAGGGGTGGGGCTGGTTTGGGTTTTATTTTTTCCCAAATATGCAATCCCAAAGATAAAAGAAAGTAATTAATTTCCCTTCTTAGCCTGAGGGGTTCAAACCCACAACCCTCAGAAGAGCAGCATGCATATCAGCCTATGAGATAGGAATAAAACTTTCCACCCTCCTTCCACACCAAAAATGAGCTGCAGCTCAGCAAAAATTTCAGGAGGCACTAACTTGGAGCTGCTTGTTCCAGTCAAGACTGGGGCAGCTCAGGACATGTATAAAGTCTCTGCTCTGCTTTGTAGCAGTACAGCCCCAGGGGCCCAAGAGAGAGTGAAATTAAAAATGGTGTTTAACGGGGGGAAAGTTCATCCAGGATTTTGCTGCTGGAAGGATCACAAGTCCATATTTTCATGTTTGTTCTGGATGGTGCTTCCACAGTTCTCACCTGCAGTGCTGGCACTTGAGCTCTGAGATGCACAGCCATGCATTGTGGTACAGTGTCAGCAGAAAGCATCTGCTCACTCTACTCTTTGCCCCTCTGTCCAATCATTGCCTTTGTTCCCCCCTTACTATCTCTTTTCCACCTTTGGACCATGTTATATCTTCATGGTGATACTATAATGTGAATAATAAAGTAAAATTCAGGGCCTGTTTATGCTGGCGAGGTCAGTGAAGATGAATCTATTTGCAGCAGCTGAGAAACTGCACAAATGTATTTGTTTTCCTTCTTTGCTTGGGAAAACCGAACCCTTCATTTTCTGTTGCATGAAAAGGCACCACATAATGATTACTTTGGTGGATCATTTCCCATCCATTCTCGGTTGCCCTTTTTTCTGAGTTTATACTGAAGTCCAGACAACACCTTTTAAAAATGCTATATTTGTCTGTGAACTGCATCCTGACAAAAAGAGGGAAAAAAACCATGACTTTTTATTTAACAAAAGATTTCTCAGGTATGTCTTGAAAAGAAATAGGAAATGGATTCCAGGACCATCAAAGTGGTGTGACTGTATAAATTTAGATAGGATATTTCATCAGGGTTTCATAGCTTTTTATTTTTAACCTGATATCTAAATGAAACTACAATAAATACAAGATGATGAACTTCTTTGGCTGTCTTTATCCCTGATAAACAGAGGCGTATGTGTTGAAATAAATTCATTTCTGGCTTGGTTTGTGTGTCAAAAAGGCTGTATTACTTCTACTGCACACAATATATTAGCAGCCCAATTAGTCTTTGCCCAGCACAAATTCAGAAATCTATCCCTGCTCATAAAGTACTTAAGTAAGTGCTCCTACAAACCTAAATAAATTCTGCCTTAGTTTTCAAGCAAGAGGCCTTATTTCCCAGAAAATGATGTGTTAAGATCTCATACCTAGTTAATTCTTCTTTAGAACAACTGTAAATCCTGTCACAGTAAAATATCAGATCCAGCAATCCAGAAGCCTGAAGAGTTTGCCCCATTTACATAGGCTGGGTGATAGTGCTGACATTTTAATCACTCCTAAAATTTGTCTTAGCAGATATCCTAAGGCTCATTATTTTTGCAGTCACTTATGGCTACTGTTTATCCTAGAATTCAAAATCCACCTCCTAAACAGCCCAGGCACACAAAATTTCAATTCTCTACTCCTCTTTCCTCCATCCCCTTTCCTTCATCCCCTGAATATTTATTGCATTCACAAGAACTAAATGTTTGGAGCATAGCAGAAGCTTAACAAGAAGCATTAATACTGCAGAAACTCCTAAACTCTTTCATAAATAGAACTTTCCCTATGAAATTCATTTTAATCAGTGTTTGTGATGAAAATTTACATATGGGTAACCTGCATTCTCCAAGCATCCCTTTCAATATGCAAACACAGCATTTAACAAATATGTTTAAACATTGAAATCTACTGTTGGCTGCCAGGCACATAAAGCTCTACTACACTGCGAAGACAAACTGCCTTTTGCACTTTTTGTGCCTGTCATGCCATCTTAAAAAAAGGTCACTAACTATTGCAGAACATCAGGAAAATTACCAAGTCTAAACAACTGAGGAAAATAAATATTACAACCAATTTTTGCCCATAAAATCAGTCTCCCAGGAGATTTATTTGTATTTTAACTGCCAACAGGAATGTTTGACTATAATAAAAAGTTTCTGTGTTGAACAGGAATAATGAATGAAGAGTTTTATGTTGGGATATCTAAGTAAACTCTACCTTGTTTTTAATATTAACTGGTTCTACAGAGAGAGTTTGACCACAGCTGTCCCCTTTAGAATCATTGTACAGATCAGGGCTATTACGTAAAATATTGTCCTGAGATGAAAGGTAGAAAATGTGACTCAGATGATGAGAAAATCACCTTGATAAAAATAAATTACATGAAGCTCCACTGGAATTTTGAATGCACCAAACTTGTGTCAGATGATCCAGGGAAAGCTTTTCGGTCAAAATACTACAGAGCATACAAAGTCTTATGATGGATTTTCTCCACTCATATGTATATCTGATGGGTCCAGTTCTAAACTTAAAAACATGAACTTTCTTCTGGCTTTATTTTTATGTATTTATTTTACATTTAAAACTGATCCAAGCCTCTTCAACTTCTTGTTCTATAGGGGTTCTTGTCAAATCTCCACATCAACATGGCTCCCCTGTTGTGTTGCAGGCTAGGATTGTGACATTTGTAAACTATAATCAAATGTGATTTTTTTTTTAACTTAAAACAATGTACTGTTTTTAAATAGGACATTTTCATGAAGCTATGAATAACTCTGCCTCACACAGATTTTGAAAGAACATGTATCATTATCTCCATCAAAGGTCAACCACAAATTATAACCCTCTTTTTGCTTGTTATGAAGAATGCCTTTTCTCTGGGCAATGATAAGATGTAGCAAGATATGTGTGAGAACAGAATCTTAGGCAGAATACATCATTTGAGTCCAAGGTCTTTCCATTGTTTTGTCATGTGTTAGTTGGCCAATACTGAAAAACTACACTTCAAATTTGTTCACTTCTAGTCTTTTCCTTTCAAAGGTGTCTAGGGGGGCATTATACATTAAAGTTTATGGATGATGGTCCTTAATTTCTGTGACTCCCAAGGCACTCAGCAAACAATCACCAAGTGAAGGCTGTTACAAGAAGTATTGATTGAAAAACAGTCCAAGACAAGAAAATCTGAGAACCAATGACATCAATTTGGGATCTGCAGGACCCAGTTATAGAGCAGAATTTCTGAAACACATGTAAGCTTAGAATCCAAATATAACTTGTAACATTGCTTGAGAAAGAGAACCATTTTTAGGCTGGACACATTCTGCAGAACAGAAACAAAACCACATGGCAAAAATTTGGAACACGCTGTGATTTGCTCCCATCGTAGAAAAGAACAGTGGAAAGCTCCAAGGAACAATCAGGCCAGACTGGAAGAGGGTGAGCTGCAGGAGACATTAGCTGAAGTGCTCTGTGACCAGACCTTAGCTCATCGCACGTAATGGCCAAGGGCTGCCTCAGACAGCCTAACTCCCACTTTGTATTTTATAACTTTTCCTGCAGGGCCACGAGATGAAACTTACCTCCAGCAGCCATGTGGCAGCACATGCAACTGTGGAGCTATGGAACAAGTGAGTGTAGGAACATCTTGGTTGGATCTACAGAAGGAGAGATCCACAGACACGTGCTTTATGTTTCAGACCACACAGGAGAGACTTACTCTCTAGCTGGGAAGCAGAGGGGAGTGTACAGTTCTTACACAGGCAGAGCTCACCAGAACAAAAGGGAAAAATCCCACCAAAAAAAAAAAA